>CM046875.1:125771248-126371248 GCA_025667525.1 Glebionis coronaria
GTTGTTATTATAAGTACCATCCTTAAAATAAAAACAATAAGAACCATAGTGAATCATTAGATCAACCATCATTAATAAGATCAAACTGTAATTAAATGAGTGGTTACTAAAATATGATAATGGCAATTTCGTAATTTAGTGAAACTTAACGGACAATTTATTTACTTAATATATCACGTGAAGATCAGATATGAACAAGTGTGTCATCAATTCTTATTTAATATTATTTTATATTCGTAGTCCAAAATCTTGTTACATATATAGCGTAACTAATATGTTTGTGGTGCACAATTTTTTATTTTCTTAAATTTCAATTTAATAATCTTCAAACATGGTATATTTTTACATAAAAAGCTATTACGACTATACAATCATTTTTTTCGTAGTATAGTTTTATGAATCATAAAATATCATGTGATTCACGCGAACAAATTTTATGAATCATAATTTATATTTTATGAAGTCCACACATAAAGAGTAATTTTATGTATTTGAAAAACACAACTAATTATGAAAATTCAAATGATACGTACTCGAAAAATATATTTATGACTAAAAAACCCAATTGACACGTATACAAACAATACACAGCGAAATTAAAAGTACTTAAGTGGCACGTATAAGGAAAAATATACATATTACTAAAAAATACTCAAGTGACACGTATCTGATACAACCAACTAAAAAAACTCAAGTGATACATATCAGAACTATAAAAACTAGAAAAACTCAAGTGATACACGTATAAACTCAAGTGATACACGTATCTGACACAACCAACTAGAAAAACTCAAATGACACAACCAAGCTAAAAAAACTCAAGTGACACAACCAGCTAAAAAAACTCAAGTGATACATATCTGACACAACCAAGTAAGTTTTTTTAATTTCATGAAAAAAATAAATGGTTATGATTAATTTATTCGAGCAGTTGACAAATGCTGGATCTATATTAAACTTTTGACCTAATTCGATAATCTTTTATCTACAACGATTTGCAACAACTATATACTTATTTTATGATAATATTTAAAACAAATTGATACCATTCTAAGCATAGATTGAGTATTCATTTTTTAGCCTATGCATACATTTTTAAGCCATGTGCACGTATACGACAATTAGGGACACAATCATCTATTTTACTTTAGACCAATAAAAAACGTGTATCACTAGGTTAGAACATAGAACCAATAAATACTTGGTATAAATCTACAATAAATAATATGGGATGCGTTTTGGCTTTGCTTAGGATTTTCTAAAAAATAATATACCCGTATTACCCTTCTAATATCATTAATTATTATATTCTAATTAATTACTTAGTTTCCAAGTGGCACAAATATATTGGTTCTCATTGTTTTTATTTTAAAATCGGTACTTACATGAACGTAAATCTATATTTACATATATATATATATATATATATATATATATATATATATATATATATATATATATATATATATATATATATATATATATATATATATATATATGATGGGATCAATAGAAAACTTCATCTTAAAAGAAAACCTAGAAAACTTCCTCTCAACCGTTGGATCAAAGGCCTTTTCCCTTCCTTTTTTTTTGAAAAAACTACAAGGGGCTAAATGTAATAATTTAAATCTTATTGGTAAATGTTGACACTTTTCAAACTTCCAGGTATTTAAGGCCTATTTTTTCATTTTTTCATTTTTTCTTTCTTTGTATGTGTTTCTTCCCCACATATCCACCGAGTCACCAGTCACCACCGTAACCACCAACGCTCACCACCATAACCACTAAAGCTCATCACATAACCACCGCACACACCACAGTTCACCATCACTCCCCACAACCATTCCCCAGTGTTTGCCATTGTTCCCCACCCATTGAAAAGTTAGTTTTTTAGTAATTCGTTCATTTTTTGTGTTTATGTTGATTTAAATATGTTATATTCAGATATTATTGCTAAATTCAAAAAAAGTTATGAATAATATAGATAAAAATCGTGTTTAGATGATTATTGAGTTTGATTAGGTTTTTAAATTTAATTAGTTATTAGTGTTGTGATTATGTATGAAGGTGTAGTGAAAGGGAAATTCATACTTAATATAGTTGCATTAAGCTCGATTATCGCTAGTCGTGTGGTTAGTTAGTTGTGCGGTTGTGCGCATTACTAATAATCTGCTTGTATGGTGGTTGTGCCATATAATTTATCGAGTACACGATCAATGTAAGTTTTATGATTATAATTTTGTTAGTTTTTGTTACCTAAGATCAATATAAAGCTTTTATGTGTTGTTTTGAGTATAGTTGCACAAATTATTGTTCGTTATGAGTTTGGGTTTTGTTTTATTAATTTTAATTTGGTAACTTTTATGAGTACCGATTTGTAAGAGTTTGATACAGTGTGTAGATAAGTTATTTGAACAAAATTTGATACAACATGACAGGGAAAACGTGTTAATAAAACTGAACATAAGATGTTTGATAAATTGCCTCAATGAAATTTTATAAGTATGATGCACTAATTTCTTATTGTGAAGCAAGAGAAGCGGTTGCCCGTTGGTATAGTGATAGACCAGAAGTTCAAAATGATATTAAGCATGTTACATACATGCAGATGCATCATATGATGATATGATGGGGGATTCTGATGATGCAGGTTTCTGATGGGGTTGTTGATGATGCGAGTTTCTGATTGAGTCACTAATGGGTGGTTCCGATAGGTGTTTCTGATATGAGACAGGATGCCTTTTTATTATCGTTTACCATTTATTTTTATCTAATTATGTCGACTATTTGCAGATTTAAGCAAATCGAATATGCGAGATAGGTCACGAAAACATAATGGTTGTCTTTTGAGACTTCAATAGGTTGTACACGTACTGACGTACTAATAATGGATGATGGTGCTGAACAAGGTATGTTTGTGGGATAAGTTGGCGTTGTATGTGCAGGGTGTTAAGGTATTGTGGGTTGCACAAAATGTCAATGTGGTTGTGAAATCGAGTAAGGTGTGTGGAATTGCTTGTTTACGGCCAACTAAACTAAGAGGCTGTTTGGAATTGCTCATGTACTTGCTAGTCTATTCACTTATAAGCATATAAGTAGTTTCCCGGTCTACAACTTACCACCCTCATACCCTGCTCTCGCTAGATTTGGTGTTGTTGTTGATCGAGCCGAATATGAATTCCCATTTTTGTTCCTGTTAAATAAAGGTTACGATTTTTGTCATTGATTCACTAACAGATGCTATATCATTCAGGAAATTATACGAGGGTACTTAGCTAACTGTACCATAGTAACTGTCATGGATTGTGATCGTGTTCTAGTCATTAATGACCTATTTTGTTCATGCCCTGATTTTTGGAAATACTTTGGGTGATGGGAAAACCCATTGATAAATTTATCGTATAATAAAATTTGAAAGATGTGAAAACATTAGGCCTTTTCTATGTTTCTATTTCAGATCCAAAGAAGCTTCTTATTTTCCTTGAGAGAGTCAAGGCGTTAACGGAGTTACATACGGTGAGATTGCATATTGATAACTTCTTTTTGCGAACATAGATAATAGTTAGTGACCACCTTAAATGTAAACTTATGCAGACAAGGATACCTTACTCTGACTAAAAAGGAAGATGGCAAATTTATGTATTTTGATGTGGTTGGTGCTTTCAAATATGTGGCAATTTTAAGAATGTTAAAGCTTTTAGTTGAGGTAATCTCATGTTTAACTCCATCGCTTATGTATTACTTGTCAAAACTGATTCAACGATTCTTTTTTTTCATTTAACTTTCTGCTGGTATTTGGCAATAACTAAGTAGATTACTGAGATAGATCATCTAACTTCTTTCAATATTAGCATCAACCTTAAAGACAAAACACAAGTCACTTTTGCATTGTGGATTTTGGGATGTTCCAACTTCCAAGTACCAAAAGAAGCGTAGTATCCTGATTTGTTTTAGATCCATATTATAAATTTTCAGGGTGGTTTGTCTAAAAGAAGTAGCCGTGAGCAGCGGATACTACTGCATTGAACTACTTTTCATAACACAATAATGTTGGTGGTGACATTGAACTACTGCATTGAAATACTTTACATGACAACTTACTAACCTGATACGCCTATTTAAGGAACTATTGCTGGTGGTGGTGTTATCCCTCGTATTCACAGAGCGCTAATCAACAAGTCTGGTCTAGAGTAAATTAATTATGAATGGATGTTCAATATGTGTCTCTTGATGGCACAAGTGTACAAGCAGCTCTAATGATCACAACCTATCTCAAAGAACATTAGATTTCACCAACTGATTTCTGAAGATGCCAAGAATAAAAAGACCAGGTGGTAGTGTCAATAAACAGAAAAAGGCCTGGTCCTCTTCCCATGGGTTGTTTTATCTGTGTTGTTTTAAGTTTTTATTTGACTTTTTTATTATGATGTATGCACCGCTTCATAAAGTGGATATAGTTGTAGATTGCAGCAGTGACTATTTAGAAATGATGAAATGTTGTTTCTTGATTTTGATCATCATGCAACTGTACTTTGATGAATAGAAGTAAACTAGTTCCTATGCATTTCTACGTCTCCTTTTATTTTATACATATAATAATACATGGTCATCTGGGCCGTGTTTACAGTTTGGACCTGACTAATGCAAACCTACGTAGCCATTGAGTTAACAGACTTGTTTGTGTTGTCAGTCTGGATCGGTTCAAACACACTAACCATACTTCCAAGTTAAAATATGTGAGTAGTTATGCAATCAATTACTTCCATAAAAGTATCTGCAAGTCGTATAAAATATTTTATTCAGATAAACAAACTGATGCCGTTACCAACTAAACAAACCGATGTCGTGACCAACTAAACAAATTGACGCCCTTACCAACTAAAAAAACTGACGCCCTTACCAACTAAACAACTGATGCCCTTACCAACTAAACAAACTGATGCCCTCAGAAGCTAATATGACAACATTTTCCAATAGTCATGGACAGAAGGGGTGGCATTGTAAGGCTCAACATGAGTGTCTGACACCTTTGTAGAACGAAATATAGAGGTCATCATCATACGGTCAGGATGCTCATCTCTCATCTTCGAGGTCAAAATTGTACCCATACCCATACCTATACCACCTCCAAGTGAATGGCACGCCTGATATATATATATATATATATATATATATATATATATATATATATATATATATATATATATATATATATATATATATATATATATATATATATAGAGAGAGAAGGTCATCATCATACGGTCAGGATGCTCATCTCTCATCTTCGAGGTCAAAAGTGTACCCATACCGGTACCTATACCACCTCCAAGTGAATGGTACACCTGAAAACCTACAAATTAGATTCCATTATCAGCTTTCCAAACAATGATCCGTGAGACCAACATGATTCATGGATATTTACATATCACCTTAAGCGGAAAACAATAGCAGTTTATCCAAAATATTTTCATTTATAATAAATCACATTTTTATATAGACTTCGGAATATTGACTTTAGCCACGCATTATAATACAATTAACGGATTTCTGAAGTATCAACTTGGAACAAGAAACTTCACATTAAAAACCTTTTAAATCATAAAAGGAGTCTTCAGAATTGCTTATTAAACTCACTTGTTTTCAGTGTCGCCAAAGACAACCTTCTTCTACCAGTTCATATGATGTTTTCTACCAGTTCCATTATTTTCTAATGATGATTATGTTCGACTTTAGGTTCTGTGTTATCTTGCTCATTTTATGTGTCGACGGGTTCGGTATCTGAAATGTACACAAACAGATTCCTTAATTCAACAAAACGATGCATAATTTTTAACTAACAGATGCCTTATATTTAACCAACAGATGCCTTAAAGTTAACGAACAAGGTCATAACTATATAGCCTTAAGCTGAGTTATTGATGGGTTTGGTTTGATCTTTTTCAGTAATTTGTGCCAATTAATATGCAACCTATCAGCTGTATTTTCCTTTTTGGTCTGCAAAGGTTTTATTTCCTAAGACAAATTAGTTGAATAGATGACAAAGGTCTCTAGGATCGTACCTTAGATCCTACACTGGCGCATAGAACGTATAATCCAATTGCTTGCTGCATTTTCTTCCTTTGAAACTCCTTCAGGAACCATCACAAAGACATCACCTGAACCTTGTAACAAGCTTGATTGGTCCTGATATTGGGGTATCTTCATTGCATACACGTACCCAACGCTTTACGATAACAAAAAGATGCCTTAATAATACTAATTGATGCTCTAAATAATACTAATTGATGCCTGGATGTTAACAACCAGATGCCGTAATAATGCATATACCCTACTCCATGTATATACTGTTTAAAAATATCTTTAGCGTCTAGCTTTTTCAAATATTGTCACTCCACTTTTTCAAAACATGATTACCCATCTCATTTTCCATTAACTCTAATAATAAATGTGAAGGTTAAAAGTATGATATAAGAGGCCAATGTATACATACTATTTTATATGTACAACGAAAGACGTAAGTTTACCTGCTGATAAACATGGAAGCAAACATCAGCAAGGAGAGACCTAACGTAAACTTGTTGCAGAAAGCTCTATGCAGGAAATATAAGCCGAGCTTTCTAAAACACGGGTCACTGACTCGATAATTGTCACACCCCACCATGGCGGAATATGGGGCACGACGTATGGATATCATCACAACAATAGCGTGTCTATAGAGATAACTAAATGATATAAGAAATGTCATAAATGGCGACACAAATGTCATGACAATATCTCAACATGCAGGAGTCTAGGTAAGTAGGTAACAGTCCTACCTCTTACCCAAGACAAACAAGTAACACAAACAAAACAAACATATAGGTGCCAACGGTATCACTTATTTTAATGAACAAATAAAAACTAAGAAGGAACGGGGTTCTCCTTCTATATGCAATCCTAAGGCATCCAAGTCTAGCCACTTCTATCCTCAAGCTCAACCATATTCACACCTGAAAGAGACACTAAAACACGTCAACATAAAGTTGGTGAGAGTCATAGGTTTAGACTCTAACGCCAAATCAGTTACAAGCTGTGAATAACAAACACCAATACAATAACATATGGACAATGTGCTACAATTATGTATTAACAACTAGCATTCAAGATCAATCATTCCAAACCAAAATCCAAGGCTCCTACCTTGCCAAACAACATGGTACCATAGATGATCACACTATGTACCTATCCCAAGGCCACTACCTTGTCAAACCACAAGGCTACTACCTTGTCAAACCACAAGGCCACTACCTTGTCAAACCACAAGGCCACTACCTTGTCAAACCACAATAACTGAGATGGCACGTGTCCCCCGATCCAAATCATACACAATCAAAAATCACATAGCAGTTAATCACATAATGTACACATAAGTCCATCTCAAATCACAAACACGTTCACAACATCAATTTAGAAAATAACTCAACACAGTGTCTCTTCCATCCCATCTGGAAGTCAAAATCAATATTAAACATGGGACTATGAACACTCACCTGATAGCTTCTTCAAAAGTCCTCGCACTAGCAACGAGCTAACAAACCAAAAACACACAATCAATACCCGAACCAATCACCAAGATGGCTCATCAACCTATGATGGACATCTAGCTTATTCCCATATAATACCTCATTGATAAGCTCTAATAACCCCATTACCCTTCCTTAACAAGTCCCTAACTTGGTTAAGTTTAATAACTATCCCGTTCATATTTTACACAAATCAGTCCCAGTTTTTTAAGTCTCAAAACTTTAAGTCAAAAATCCACTTAAACATACCCATGGTTTCTGTAAAAGGAATATTCATACCCTTACATATGTTGGCTAACACCTCCCCCTTGCCCTAACCTTAAATCTACTATTAAGGCCCCGATATACATATATCTACTTTTGTCATTCCAGATTTCCTGATTTTAAACGTACTAAAAGTTTGTTACCATTAAGGGGTCTTACCCTAAACCACAACCTTAGCCCAAGTGCAGATACTTACTACAATATATAAACCATCTCTCACGTTCGTGAGAAGATCCCAATGCAATCCTAAGTACCCCAAACAACCCAAAACTTAAAAAGAAAACAGGCTGAATTCAAAACTGTTTTGACCTCCGACTGTTGTAACCTGTTTTTGACCCACTTCCCGACCTCCAATTTAGTTCTCGTTTCTTGCATTGGAAAGCCACTTCAAATATCTTTCCAGGGGTACTTGGATCGTAAAATAAGAGTTTATAGAACTCCCGATATGATCAAAACAATTGACTCAAAATCTGCCCAGTTTTTAAAAACGGGTTTAACAAAATCAACCTCATTAATTAACCCTAATCCCTCTAATTACAAGCCCTAATTTATTTAATCATTAAAATATGATTAATATACTGTTTTTAATTAAACCCTAACCTAAATCCATCATAAGAATGATTATAAAAACATAAAAACATAAAAACAATTAAATTAAAAAGGGTTATGAAGGTTTTACCTTTGAATTAATAGATTATGAAGAAAACCTAATTTTTGAAGAACCCTAATTAGCCACCATTGATGAATTTCGGATAGAAGATGTTATGGAGGTTAAAAACCTGATTATTATAGTTATGAGTTGGGTTTGGTTAAGTCCTAAAGGCCCCCTAATCCCATTACAAGTCCATTGGGCTTGTTTTGGGTTTTTCCCTTCTTTCTTTCTTCTTTGGTGCGTCTAAACCGACCCAAACACCCCTAAATTCGTTTTTTTTATTATTTAATATTATGTTATTAATATTACTTTAATTTTCCTTAATTTATTTCAGCTCCTAAAGCTTCCAAAACCACAAAACCGTAAAACTAGTCAAATTTACGCGTTTTACCGTAAAAGACGTAAAATATACACTTTTAAAAAAAATCTTAAATTTTGAAATAAACTTTATAACTAAGTCCTAAATGACTTAAAACCATCCCGAAAAATATTCATATGACTAATTACCTCATCTGCGACCTCTAAATGCTAAACCGTAAATCGTAAAAATACGATTTTCTATAATACATATACGTATACTTAGAACCACCAAATAACACCATCTCACTTCATAGTCACTACCATGTGAACTCATGAACATGAAATCATCACACATCGTTTCATTCACAAGGTATCCCGTACCGGAAACGATATCCAAACCACAATCTATACACACCAATAAGCACATAAACACGTAAAGACACGCAACTAGCACAAAATAAAACTAAGTGACGAACCTCAAAACCAGGGTTGTCACATCACTCCCTCCTAACAGAAATCTCGTCCCGAGATTTACTCCTTAGGATCAAACACACAGACAACAAATCACACGAGGATACTTGTTCTAAAAGAACTCCTCTCATTTCCACGTGAACTTTAGTTCAAGTTTCAAAATACCACATGTACAAACCAAAAACAATTAAACTCATTGCCAAACTCTTGACCTCACAGTCAATAAATCTCCTAGATGACTCTTTGATAAAACAAAGACTCTCATTAACACAAGTCCCGAATAACCGTACATGCAAAATGCATTCTCAAATAACCTTTACCAATCTCAATACATGAAATGTATCATGTATACAACTCATTTCCCCCAGGAAATTCTATGCTCATAAGCTAATGGTCCGATCTTTCTAAAGATCATAAATGGACCTACAAAACTCTACATCAACTCTTCCATTTTACCAAAACATACCACCCGTTACTATGGGTGAACTCCATACATAACTTTGTCACTAAATCTAGTGGTTTCCTCCTTTTCTACATAGCATCCCTTGTTGCTCTCATTCTGTCCACAAACACCATTACCACATTAGTAGCCTCTTTTACCAATTCTAGTCCACAATGAGGACAACTCACCCTATCCTTTCATATCGTGCCTCAAATGGCATTTATCGACTTCTAGTACGATAACTATCATTATATGAAAACTCAGCCATCGCTAACGAGTTTCCGAACTACCTCTAAATCAATCACCCATGTCCAATTATGTTCATCAACTCCCTTCAGTCCGTATCCCAAACTACTTTAAATTCCAATTTCCTTACAAAGTGACCTATGACTGTCTTTCACATATCCATTAATTCTTCTAACTTCCCAACTACGTGACTTCTCATTCCTCTTGAAATAGGTGATGAATTAGTCAGTCTATCGACTATCACCCAACTCTCATCGTACTTAATCCCCCACCGCATTATGTATCCCTTCTACCAACTTCGTCCTTACGTCGCCCTTTCTAAACTACTCCTATCCATGTAGGAAGTATAGTCTACGTCCCTTTCCTCCTTACGATTGTCCAAGACACACAACATAAATGTTGACGCGTTCACTGCTTTAGACAACTCAACTCGTGCAACCCACATCCTTCATCCAAACCACTCTAATACATCATCCCTATAGTTCAAGTTCGTCTCAGCTTCACCTCATCCTTCTTATTCCAGGTCTCATCGACCATGCTTGCCTTTCCCAGATGGTACTTGGCCTTGCAATTTTCTTTCATCAATTAACTCCACCCATCACCTTTGCCAAATGTTCAATCAAGATGATTGAATATGTGTTGGAGACGTTCATGATCCGTATAGATCATTCTCCACGTCTCGTACACCAAATGCCTCTAGCATTCTAGGCAGATATAACAGTCCAGCTCCACTAACTAAGTCTATCCAGTTCTTCCAAATCTTCAGTTCCTGCAACGTATAAGCGATCGCCTTTCTTTGTCGTCCTCGTACGCGTCCAAATCCTTGCTCCACGTATCGTCATGCTTCGCGAATTCATCCGGTCCTTCCGATAATGCCAAGATCGGCTCATTATCCAATCCACCTCTTCAGCCTCCAAAACGCTTCCTCATCCTTCTTCACTTCGCCCCTTGCTGGTTCCATGATACGCCATCATCTCTAACTACTCATCATGGTAAACTTAATACTAAAAACTCACACTCGAAAATCTCACGTATAACTCCACTCCAAAACCAACACATAATTCGCCTCGCTCTCCTTCTCAGATTTGAGTAGTTCAAGATGTCGTCGACGCTCCTGATGACAACTCGTTTATACACGTTCATGCACACTTGGTTCATTGACACCATGAAAACCGCTAGTGCTTTGGTGAAGCCAAATACATAAACGTAAACCCAAAGCGTTCATACAACATCCTTAGCAGTTTCAACTATGTCCTCCTTGCACCCTCTCTTAGCGGCAATACGAATAAATTCCTACCTCGTTCTACTTGCAAAATTCTACACACATCTTAAAAGACCGGTACTTGCTCTCATCAGACCACTCAACCTCTTTCCACATCCAATCTACTACTAAGCAACTCAACTTTTATCCGGCATTCCTTGCAATCTCTAACAGATCTTGTTTTTAAATCACTCCATCAACGATTTGCCTTAGAAGGGCACTAACTACAACTCCTCTCACTTCTCCTACTTGCTCTATTTATGGTTCTACCTCACAGTAATAGGCAAACCTACTAAATTTCAGGAAATTTTTGGAAAACTTACATGCCCTACGAACAATCATAAATACCTTTGAGGTATTATATCCCCTTCCAACACTCTCTATGGCGCGTTACTTGTGCTAGTATCCCACAAATCTCTATTCATCTCCTTAGTACTCCTAAGAGACCTCATGACCACACTAGTTCGTCTACGAACTTCTTTCCTCCCCACTAAGGGTATTCCGACCGTCCTCTCATGGTCACCTACTTAAGCGTGTAGGTGCGACCAAGTCTTTCATACGACTACCTCAACGCTCCCGAACAATACGAAACCAAAACTACATCCTGAATCCATCAGATACGATCAACGAATCAAACCAACGGATAACTAACGACATTTCACGTGCACCAATTAAAACAAGTCAAAAACCACGAGACTCAAAAGAAAACTCAAACCCAGAACATGTATCAATTCAAAATGACCCATGACAACGGAAAATAATCCAAGAAACACCCAATGGCAACCAAAACATATTACGCCCCGCAACATATTATTTAAACCGTGCAAAATACCGACCTTTCCAAAAGAATATACTCTTATTTATTATTGTTATTATTTTTTTTTACCTCCCCACATCTATGTGACTCAAACCATCTACAAACAACCTTCTAGGCGATCTCAAAACTCAACCCAAGGACTAGGTATCCCGTGCACCCCAAATAAAAATAAACTACTATTCAAAACTCAACCTTGAACCCGACACTTGTACAACAATTCTGATCAATCCACTGACCTCCCATGACTATACTTTCTGAATATTTGAAAAGTACGTTCCGAGTACATAATTTTTGGCTTTTGAATCACTCAAAAAGCTCTAAAAACGAATAAGTTATGACCGAAACAGTTTTATATTAATGAAAGATAAAATTGTATGTGAAATCTTCATAAACTTAATTTAACCTTGAATTAATAATTATAAATGACGTGAATCGGTTAAACCCAATTATATAAACTATGTAAGTTGAAAGAAATTTTACTTCGCTTTATTTTAAAGAAAGTCTTTTAGAATTTGAAATAAATAAGTGTTGACTAAAAAGAAATCTTATGTTACATCTTGTTTCAAACACGACCTTACCCTTATTTTACCGAATACGACCAACTATCTAACCCTATACTAGATTTCCAAGTCCCCTTTTTCCATATACCAACCAAAAGAATTGTAAGACTCAACATAAAAGATTTCATTATCTCAAAAGAAATCTCAGGTTATTTCAATAGACTTAAAACCAAGAACACCGTTTTAAAACGTACACGTGAAATACGACACTCAAAAAAAATACGCTACAAGACACAGTTCAAAAGATTCAAAACGTCGTTGAAACTCCACCAAACTCCAGCACCATAAAACACGAACAAACACAAGGCACGTTCAAGTTATAATAACTAGTGAACGACCATATACCATAACTTAACACATAGTAGTATATATACATCCGCATATGTATACCTATTGAATCCCCCAAACATACTCGTTATCATACACGTAAGTCAATCAATCGCTTTATACGCTCGTTTTTCCATACGAGTAATCACCATCTCACCGTGCCACAACAAGGCATAAAGCCCACCTCCAAAACCAAACCATATCGTGTGACCCCAAAATCACACAACACAACTATAACCCAAAACATATAACACAAAAAGAACAATAGCCATATCGTAGGTAGCCATTACATATACCCATATAAAATACGTATACCCAAATTCTACATCTCATCATATACAAGCATGTACTAACTCTCTTTCATGCAACCATAGTTGGGAACCCATTGAAGTTGTGGTACTTATATAACTATGTTGGCCACCATACTTATACAATTACCCTTTCCCCAATGCACTCCCTCCTATGATGACACTTATAAGAATCAATACAACATCATACACATAAATCCATCTTCTCACATAAGCTCATAACCACATAACCAATAAGATCCAAAACTCCATCTATAAAAATAACATAATAAAACTCTTGGAATACAGAAATCCATAGTCTAGCTTAAACAGCCTAGACTAAATCCAAAACGAAAACATAATCAGTTATAAGTCATGTCGCCCATAAGAGTGGAAACGGCTTAAAATCCTTCCTACCCATGTACTCCTAGTAACTCGAACCACCACACGATTCTTAGGGAACATGACTTAAACATCAAAAGAAAAATATTGTACCTCAGGTACATAAAATAACCCAACAAAAGATAGAACTACCATGCACCAAATTATGTACTATAATGTACAATTTAAGCAAAATACGACAATGACTAGTGTGGACGATTATGGTTCAACCCGCACTAGTCACAACCCCAAAAAGAAAATAACATGTGGCTAAGTATGAACTTACTATGGTTCAATTCATACTAGTCAAAACATCACAATAAATAACATTCAAACACATCAATTATAATAAAATGCACACATACTCCTATGACGCCTATATGCAGGGACCCTTAAGCTATAGACTAGGCTACGCGACTAGGCAACATAATTCTCTATAACCACTGTCTCTTGATACCATTCTGTCACACCCCACCATGGCGGAATATGGGGCACGACGTATGGATATCATCACAACAATAGCGTGTCTATAGAGATAACTAAATGATATAAGAAATGTCATAAATGGCGACACAAATGTCATGACAATATCTCAACATGCAAGAGTCTAGGTAAGTAGGTAACAGTCCTACCTCTTACCCAAGACAAACAAGTAACACAAACAAAACAAACATATAGGTGCCAACAGTATCACTTATTTAAATGAACAAATAAAAACTAAGAAGGAACGGGGTTCTCCTTCTATATGCAATCCTAAGGCATCCAAGTCTAGCCACTTCTATCCTCAAGCTCAACCATATTCACACCTGAAAGAGACACTAAAACACGTCAACATAAAGTTGGTGAGAGTCATAGGTTTAGACTCTAACGCCAAATCAGTTACAAGCTGTGAATAACAAACACCAATACAATAACATATGGACAATGTGCTACAATTATGTATTAACAACTAGCATTCAAGATCAATCATTCTAAACCAAAATCCAAGGCTCCTACCTTGCAAAACAACATGGTACCATAGATGATCACACTATGTACCTATCCCACGGCCATTACCTTGTCAAACCACAAGGCCACTACCTTGTCAAACCACAAGGCCACTACCTTGTCAAACCACAAGGCCACTACCTTGTCAAACCACAATAACTGAGACGGCACGTGTCCCCCGATCCAAATCATACACAATCAAAAATCACATAGCAGTTAATCACATAATGTACACACAAGTCCATCTCAAATCACAAACACATTCACAGCATCAATTTAGAAAATAACTCAACACAGTGTCTCTTCCATCCCATCTGGAAGTCAAAATCAATATTAAACATGGGACCATGAACACTCACCTGATAGCTTCTTCACAAGTCCTCGCACTAGCAACGAGCTAACAAACCAAAAACACACAATCAATACCCGAACCAATCACCAAGATGGCTCATCAACCTATGATGGACATCTAGCCTATTCCCATATAATACCTCATTGATAAGCTCTAATAACCCCATTACCCTTCCTTAACAAGTCCCTAACTTGGTTAAGTTTAATAACTATCCCGTTCATATTTTACACAAATCAGTCCCAGTTTTTTAAGTCTCAAAACTTTAAGTCAAAAATCCACTTAAACATACCCATGGTTTCTGTAAAAGTAATATTCATACCCTTACATATGTTGGCTAACACCTCCCACTTGCCCTAACCTTAAATCTACTGTTAAGGCCCCGATATACATATATCTACTTTTGTCATTCCAGATTTCCTGATTTTAAACGTACTAAAAGTTTGTTACCATTAAGGGGTCTTACCCTAAACCACAACCTTAGCCCAAGTGCAGATACTTACTACAATATATAAACCATCTCTCACGTTCGTGAGAAGATCCCAATGCAATCCTAAGTACCCCAAACAACCCAAAACTTAAAAAGAAAACATGCTGAATTCAAAACTGTTTTGACCTCCGACTGTTGTAACCTGTTTTTGACCCACTTCCCGACCTCCAATTTAGTTCGCGTTTCTTGCATTGGAAAGACACTTCAAATATCTTTCCAGGGGTACTTGGATCGTAAAATAAGAGTTTATAGAACTCCTGATATGATCAAAACAATTGACTCAAAATCTGCCCAGTTTTTAAAAACGGGTTTAACAAAATCAACCTCATTAATTAACCCTAATCCCTCTAATTACAAGCCCTAATTTATTTAATCAATAAAATATGATTAATATACTGTTTTTAATTAAACCCTAACCTAAATCCATCATAAGAATGATTATAAAAACATAAAAACATAAAAACAATTAAATTAAAAAGGGTTATGAAGGTTTTACCTTTGAATTAATAGAAGATGAAGAAAACCTAATTTTTGAAGAACCCTAATTGGCCACCATTGATGAATTTCGGCTAGAAGATGTTATGGAGGTTAAAAACCTGATTATTATAGTTATGAGTTGGGTTTGGTTAAGTCCTAAAGGCCCCCTAATCCCATTACAAGTCCATTGGGCCTGTTTTGGGCTTTTCCCTTCTTTCTTTCTTCTTTGGTGCGTCTAAACCGACCCAAACACCCCTAAATTCGTTTTTTATTTTATTATTATTTAATATTATGTTATTAATATTACTTTAATTTTCCTTAATTTATTTCAGCTCCTAAAGCTTCCAAAACCACAAAACCGTAAAACTAGTCAAATTTACGCGTTTTACCGTAAAATACGTAAAATATACACTTTTAAAAAAAATCTCAAATTTTGAAATAAACTTTATAACTAAGTCCTAAATGACTTAAAACCATCCCGAAAAATATTCATATGACTAATTACCTCATCTGCGACCTCTAAATGCTAAATCGTAAATCGTAAAAAATACGATTTTCTATAATACATATACGTATACTTAGAACCACCAAATAACACCATCTCACTTCATAGTCACTACCATGTGAACTCATGAACATGAAATCATCACACATCGTTTCATTCACAAGGTACCCCGTACCGGAAACGATATCCAAACCACAATCTATACACACCAATAAGCACATAAACACGTAAAGACACGCAACTAGCACAAAATAAAACTAAGTGACGAACCTCAAAACCAGGGTTGTCACAATAATGGAAGACCAAATAGCCAGCAAAGAACAACTAGACCAGTAAGTAGCAGCAACAATGACCATAGATTCGACTAGTATAAAAGTTGGTATAAATAAAGAAGAACAAGTTGGTGAATAAACACAAGAACAAGAAGTTCCTCTAGAAACATCCATGGAGGAGAGCGAAACCACACTTTCTAATGCGGCTGATGATCCGACAAGCACAGAAGTTGGTAGAAAAACAGAAAAACAAGAAGTTGGTGAACAGAAACAAGAACTAGAAGGTGCTTCACAAACTTTCAAGGAGGATACACAAGCCTCGCCTTCTAAAGCCGAGATTGCTAAACCAATTTTAAGAAAAAGAAATAGATATTGGAAAAAAAATGATAATGCAATATGGACTTGTGCTCGCGGAAGTATAACTACTGGTACTTACGAGAGCTCCAACTTCAGATGGGATGGAGGCAATATTACTTCTTATACCAAATCAAATGGATCTGTATTCTATTCTAGTTTCCAAGAGAAGTACGAAATGGCCCTGGCGACTACGCCATTCTGCTTTAATACCAAATCTAAAATGATATCCAATGTTTACAAAGATGCAAAACGTACTATCTTAACTTTCTTCGAAGATAACAAATATGTCAATAATTCCGTCTAATACACTCTTAAACCGATGTTCCTTTTCACGATACCCTTATGCCTTAAGACATTTTTTTGTACTGATTCCCTAAAAAAATTTTGAATTGATGCCCGAAATTTTTTTTGAACTGATGCCCGGAAATATTATTAAATATAATTTCCTAAATAAACGGATCTCATAATATAACATTCAAACATATGCTATAATAAACAAAAAAATTGATGCTCTAATAGTCTTAAAATATACTATTAGTTCTTTTACAAACATATTTCATAAATAACACATAAAATTTACAGGGCCAGGATTGGAAATATGGAGTTCATCTTCATAGAAGGGTACTGATACTTGTGGCCTGTGGATCCATTCAAAGTAAGGATCATACATTGAGTGCAGTCTGCAATCTCTTTATGTAAGGATCATAATTAAATATTTTTAACAATCATATTTCTAGTTTACCTAATACTACGTACAATCTTATTAATGTATCTAATTTTACCCTGATTCCCTAATACAATACTAAATCGATGCCCGAATACAACCTTCACACACACATATATATATACATCTATATATATATATTGCACCAAAAAATATACTATAAATAGTTACAGTTTGATCAACTTAGCAATAACAGATTGCTTAGCTTAGCAATGACAGTAAGATGAAACGACCTGATGGCTAAAGTTATGTATGGCAAGTTTCAGCTGATTATCTGGTTTCTATAATAGTGACGTTCCATTGCACTTAGTGTCTCTATCAGTTGTTGCAACTGCATAAAAAAGGTCACGCTTTAATGTACAAAACATGTTAGTAGCGCAGAGAAACCAAAAAGTGCTTGTTTTGATCCACTGAAGAAGCTTCCAGTAATAGACATCTAACATCACACTTTTTATTTGGAGGTACATAATACACAAACAATAACGACTAAAGATACCTTAAAATGTGACCCAATTGAAGAAACCTTGCGATGACTTGGGAGACTCTTCGGCAATCGGAGGGAAAAAACCAGCTCAAATGGACATCTGTGAGTAACAGATCTTGATGCTCAAGGACCACAGTCTTTCTAAGATGGATATATGCACACATTTAAGTGATAAATCAAATCTTTTACATTTTTTTGGGTCATTTGTATCTTAGGCAAAATACACCTAATACTTTAGCTCTTAGACTTATTAAAAAGCTAATAAGCTAAACATTTTCGGCTTATGAGCTTAACAAATTCTGCTTACGGAAAGTGAGAAGCACAAAAGCTCTAAAATTTGTGCTTACTATATATCCTGAAGTTTATAAGTGCATACGCTACTACAAAAAACTAAAACAAATACCCCATTATTATCGAACAGTCCTTGTGAGATTATCATTAGACAAATAGACACATCAAGAACATGTAAACCCGCACTACTAAAATCAGGCATTTTCACTCGAAAGGGATTCGTTTGCAATACTCAAACTAGTGAGGTGAGTCAAACTTGATATAGAAGGCAAAATACTTCCACTAAAACCATTAATCGACAGATTAAGAACATAAATATTATTACAAAATGACATATTCACACATAAAGGACATGAGAATCTATTTGCATTCAAGATG
This sequence comes from Glebionis coronaria, assembly GCA_025667525.1. Taxonomy (NCBI): domain Eukaryota; kingdom Viridiplantae; phylum Streptophyta; class Magnoliopsida; order Asterales; family Asteraceae; genus Glebionis; species Glebionis coronaria. The sequence goes on from CM046875.1 coordinate 125,790,136, forward strand.
CAAACTTGTCAAGTTCCTTAGATTTATAAAAAACTAGTCGGTAACGGACCCGAAAAGTTGTTTGATCTCAAACTCAAAATGATTACGTCTAATTATACCTTCTTGAGTGAAACTGTTACTTAGCAATGCCACGAACCTGATACTTGTAAGATCCACCAGCTTAACCATCAAAGGGTATTCCATAGAGTCGCAACTGAGTTCAAACAAACACCAGTGTGTGTTCCAAAACTTGCTACACTTATCGCCACCACCATTACCTGAAGCAAGAAGATTAACATCAAACGCGCACCAAACAATCATCATTCAATATTATCAAGGCACTTAAATTACCAATTTTTGTTCGTAAATTTTTCATTTTATTGTGTGGGAGATCTAGGTACTCTAAATAAATAAGACAACCAAGCTATGGAAGAAGTACCTACAAGATAAAAAAAAACTTTCATCACTTTCGTTTAATCCAATGAGATAATCTCATCATAATTGAGCAAGAAAACGAACTGGAGATCAACTACTAACAGATAATTTTAACTACAAAGTGAAAGCATATAAAATGATATGTCATCTGAAATGGGGTTCAAGCCAAGTATCTAAAAGTAATTAAAAAACATTTTATTTACTTTTCAATGTAAATAGTAAACATATGATCCTTTTCATTGTACACTGATGCCTTCAAAATATTTTAAATTGATGCCGTAAAACGATTTTAAATTAATGCAGTTAAAAGATTTTAAATTGATGCCTTAAATTATACAACATCTAGTGATTTTCTGGTATAAATAATTCCGAGTGTCCGTTTGGTGTGCATAGATTTCTTCATCGGTCAGATGAACCAGGTGTAGGTGACACGAGGTGTCAAAATTACTAAATATGGTACTCAAGTATTGAGCACAAATACCAGCTTCTATGTGACAGGAATAAGTTTTACATCAAAATAAAACGTATTAGATTAACGATGAAAGTTGTACCAAGCTCTAACATATAATTTATATTATGTCTTGATACCTGATATTTGATAATAGATATAAAGTAAACTGGCGTGACAGATTAAGATGACAAACACTATCTAAGTTGTATGTCCATCAAATTATTGCATCACACTTATAGACTCTTATTCAGACATTTTCACAGACACCTAACTAACACATTTTTTCATACATTTTAACAAGCACCTGGTGTTCAATTTTAACAAATACTAAACGAATACCTGATTCATAAATCTTAATTTACAAATGACAAGTTATCAACTAATACAAAAACAATAATCACCTGATAAATGATGTATTTCAGCAGATGAAGATGAATACTAGAAAAGACGAAGAATGAAGATCCATGCTAACGACGGAGAGAGTGTTGGTGTTTTGATGGTGGTGGTTCCCACAGTGGTTGCAACGGTGGTTCCGGTGGTGTTTGTCGGAGATGTGTGTGGAAATCGAGAGAGATACACAGATGCAAGTGAGAAGTGGTTAAATGATTTAGAATGGAAGGTGGGCAATTTTAACCCCTCAGTTTTTGATAATTCTCATTTTTTACCTTTCGTTTTAAAATGTTTCAAAAGCTTTCCTGTAACTTTGTTTTCTAAGTTTTCTATAAATATAAGGTTTTCTCTAGAACTCATCCCTATACATATATATATATATATATATATATATATATATATATATATATATATATATATATATATATATATATATATATATATATATATATATATATATATATATATATATATATATATATATATATATATATATATATATATATATATATATATATATATATATATATATATATATATATATGTATATATGAATAAAGACCCCAAAAAGGGGCATTGATGTGTTTGTTTCTATTATGCTCCAATATTACCTTGACGGGTTGCGGGACCGAGAATCCAAGGTCTTATAAAGGTGATGGGTATAATTTATTGCGTGAGTTAATTATTGCGTGTGTAGCCACTTATTTAAGCATGGTATAAGATTGGCACGTATAAGGTGATCGGCTTAAAATTTTGGGTGTGGGCCTATACTAATTGCGGGTGGTTTTTCAAGTAATAGATGAGATGGTTAATTATCGATTAAAACCGTGCTTCCTTATTTTCAGAATTTTCTTTTCTATAATTCACGCGAATAAAGACAAATTTTCTCACAAGCAATTTGCTCAAATAAAATTAGATAAGAGGAAAATAAGTGGGGGTATATAGTAACACAATTAATTTTATGGATAAGTCGATGCACTTTCATTATGAATGACAATGATTTCGTTTTTACCCTTGGTATGGGGAACGTGAAATTTAAGGGTGATAAATATTCATGGTACTAAAGCCCAAATCAAAGTCATTGATTTCTTTAAGAGTTATTTCTATCAAACTATTTCAAGAAAAGAAAAATAAATAAATAAAGTTGTATATATTGCATTGCATCCTTAAAAGTTCAAAAGTCATGCATCATATAGTCTAGCATAGTATAGAGCATAACATAATGGTCAAGGTGGATTAAATATGTGAAAGTGTACTCTAGAGCTTTAAAATATAGCATGAGGGCATGGCAATGGTCAAGTGTAGGGGATTTGATGGGTGTGAAAACACACATCAAGATAATTATATTAAACCCTTAAAACACAAAAGAAATACACACTTATTCTTTTAGAAAGACGGAATTATGTGGTATTTTGTATGTTTTGTGTTTTGTAGGTAAAAATGTATTAATCAAGACAAACACGGACTTTCATGGATTATTCTTGAAGAAAAAGACAAAAGATAGTGCTCAAGTGGACTAAAGTTAATCAAGACTTGAAGTCAAGGGACCAAAGTTGCTGATTTTAGAAGTTCAAAGACTTGTTTTTACTATTTCATCAAAGTTTAAACAAGCTTTGTACAAACTACCAAAGGAAAGGAATTACAAGGACCAAATATGCTATTTCTCAAAGATGTTTACTAAGGAAAAATATGCCTTAGTTGTTCATAAACTACAAGGGCTGTTTTTGCTAAATACTTACAGTTGTGGAAGTCATATACAGTTGGACCAATGGGAGGCAAGAGATTGGGATCACATGTGTTAATGCAATAATGCCTAAAAACGTTACTTGCATTTTTTGGTCTCGCCTAGTTTTGATTACGACAATATGTAAAAACAAGCATTTACAAAAACAATGAAAAACGAATTCTTGAGTTCAAGTATTTTTCATTTTACCCATTTTTACTTAAGGTATGAATAAAAAAGTACTAACCTTAATCAAGTGATCAAGTTATTTAATCTTTTCTTAAAACTCATTTTTTATTAAGTGTGACAATTTTTTAATTAAACTTTCTTTTTAAGAAAATGTTTTATTAAATTAAATATTTGAAAATTTGAAAATGGCATATTCTTTTTTGATTTGGAATATTCTTTCAGGATATTTTATAATCAGATAAGACCTCCACCACTAAAGGACAAAAAGGGAGCGGAGTCTAGTCCGGCGGTTCCCTAGCGCCTAGGCGGTTCCTTATCGATAAGGTACCGCCGGCTGAGATAAGGAACCGCGGGCAGATATAGCCGTTGGCCCTTTGTCCTATAAATAGTGGACCCTTCTCATATTTTTAATTCACCTCTTTTGCACATAAATTTCTAGATTCAAACATACTTCTTAAATCACTCAAATCCTTGATCATTTGATTGATTACTACTTGTTTAGAAGTGAATCTATCTCATCCATCCCTTCCTCTTCAAGTGCAAAGAGAAGAACACTATCATTGTGAAGTGTTGAGTCCACAACCAAATATCCTTTGAAGATCAAATCTTATACATTTGTTACTGTGTCATAGTTGTGAAGATCCAAGTAGTTGTATCTATTTGGAAGTTGTGTATGTACTAAGTATAGTTGTGTAGATTGGTCCTAGCTACGATTAGGGCTCGGCTTTTAGCTTAGAGTCGGAAATTGGTTAAGCGACGTGTACGGTTTTCTCCACCATAAGGAGCTTGTTGTGTAGTGAACTCTCGAGTAAGGAGTACTCGAGGAGTGGAGTAGGAACGAGGAGTGAGCTTCGTTGCCGAACCACTATAAATCCTTGGTGTTTGGTTTGATCTTTCTTTACCCTTAACTCTTTACATTCTTTATTCTTTGTGCATATATATTAGTTAGTATTAGTTTAGTTACACTATCATTGTTCATATTATGCATAAGAAGATTTCACTTATTTCCTCAAGTCTACATTTTTTGAGAAAAATGATTTTTTGAAAACCATCATTTAACAAGTAAATATAAGAAACTATTCAACCCCCCCCCCCCCCTTTCTAGTTTCTACAATTGGTATCAGAGCGGGTTGCTCAAGTATTTTTAAAGTATATTGTATTTTAAAACTTGAATCGATCTATGGATTCCAACAAGTACCTAGAAGGGCAATCTATGCAAATACCACCACTTTTTGAAACCGATAGTTTTATTTATTGGAAAAATAGATTTGAGACTTATGTGAAATCAAAAGATTTAGATCTTTGGCATGTTATTACCAATGGTGATTTTTTACCTTATCAATTTAATGAAGTTTATAAAATAAAGGAATTGGTCACTTTTGACAAAGCTAATGACGATACTAAAAAGAAACTTTCGAAAAATAATGAGGCTAAAATGGTGATTTATAATGCCTTACCTAAGAAAGAGTATGAAAGAATTTTTATGTGTGAAACCGCTAAAGATATTTGGAACACTCTTTTAGTAACCCACCAAGGTAATAGCCAAGTCAAAGAAAGAAAAATCGATCTTCTTGTCCAACAATATGAACAATTTGTCATCTTAGAAGATGAAGCTATTGATAGTGCTTTTGCTAGATTTAACACTATTATTACTAGTCTAAAAGCACTTGATGAAGGTTTTTCTAGCAAGAACAATGTTAGGAAGTTTCTAAGAGCCTTACATCCGAAGTGGAGAGCAAAAGTCACAGCGATCGAAGAATCGAAAGATCTCTCAACTTTATCACTTGATGAACTCATAGGCAACTTGAAGGTTCATGAGATGATAATTTTGAAGGACTCGGAATTGGTGAAAACCAAGAGTGAAAGGAAGTCTCTTGCACTCAAAGCCAAGAAGGCACAAAGCGATCATGATAGTTCCTCGGATAGTGATGACGAGTAGTATGCATTGGCGGTGAGAGATTTTAAGAGGTTCTTCAAAAGACGAGGTCAACACGTGAGGCAACCCAAAAATGACAAGAAACCATTCTCAAAGAATCGGTTTGCCAAGAACGAAAAAGGTGATAGGAATTTCTTTAGATGTGGTGATCCAAATCATTTCATTAGTGAGTGTCCAAAGCCTTCACGCGATAAGAATCACACGGCATTCGTTAGTGGTTCTTGGAGCGATAGCGGTGAAGATGTTGATGACAACCCCAAAGAGGAGAAATGTCTTATGGCTCACACTTCTAAAGAGGTACATTCCGAAACCGGATATTATAGAAATGATAGCTCCACCTTAGATGATATTGAATTAGAAGGCGAATATGATAATTTACACAAACTTAGCCTTAAATTCATAGAAAAGAACAAAACCTTAAAATCAACTAAAACTAAGCTTGAAATGAGATTAACGAACTTAGGGAAAAATTAGCCAAGCTTGAGAAAAAAAAAGAAGTTGATATAGGTTGCTTAAGTTGTGAGAAACTTAGATTAGAGAATGAAGATCTCAAGAGCACCTCCATTAAACTGGAAAAGGTCATGAAAGGTACTAGTGCTCTTGATGATATATTAAACAAACAAATTCATTCTAAGGAAAGACTTGGTGTAGGTTTTAACTCAAATGAAGCATCAACCAGTGAACCTAAACAAGTCAGATTTTCAGAAAAACCATCTGTTGTACGCGGTCCCCGATTGTATGGGGCGGTTCCTTATCACTATAGAACCGCCGCCATAGATAAGGAACCGTGGCCAGAAAGTATTTTTGATGAAAATACTGAACTTTCTGAAAAGTTAAATTTAGGTAAACATCCTAAGCATCTTATTGTTAACAAGGTGAAATTACCCATAATTGATGACAATGCCGTTGATAAGTTCTATAAGCCTTTGAGTAAACCTCTAATGGGAAATAGAAGTTTATCAAGACCATCTTCTACTCCACCAAGGGTACGGAATGAGTCTAGGTCTAGAAGTAGAACGACAACACCCAGAAGAGATAGTCAAAACAATTCACGACCTAGAAGTCAAACTCCAACACCTAGAAGGAATGACCACAACTCTAAACCAAGATCAAATACACCTAGGAGAAATAATGAACAACAAAATGGTTATATGAATTATTATCCTCCTCCTTTTTGTTCCCCATGGGGAAACCCTCCTCTATTCATGCATCCCAACCAAATGCAAGGGATGTTTCGAACTAACAATTTTGGACCCATGAGATATTGGGGACCAAATGTTTGATCGTGTGTGTTGTTACCTAGATATGCTTGGGAATTGATTTGGAACCCGACGAGTGAATTAAGGATAGTGGTTGTTCTAAACACATGACGGGTAATCGAAGTTTGTTCTCGCGCTACAAAGCATATGATGGAGGTAACGTCACATTCGCTAGTAGTCTACGTGGTAATATCATTGGCAAAGGTACGGTTTCTCTTGACTCTATGACTATTGAAAATGTTGAGCATGTAGATAATTTAGGGTTTAACCTTTTAAGCATAGGTCAAATTTATGACAATAAGTGTAAGGTCATCTTTTCGGAAAATGACAGTGAAATCGTAAAAGATGGAAAGGTCATTGGAAAAGGTGTTAGAAAGCATGGGCTTTATGTCATGAAGGTCAATAAGAAGTCAAAAGACAACATATGTCTTGCGACTATAGATGATAGTTCTACTCTTTAACATAGAAGATTAGGTCACGCTAATATGCGTCTAATTCAATCTTTAGTCTCTAAGGAGTTGGTAAGACACCTCCCCAAGATGAAGTTTGATAGTCACTTTTGTGATGCTTGCAAAGTTGGAAAGCAAGTTCACTCAAGTCACAAAGCCAAGAATTTGGTTTCAACCTCTCGGTACTTAGAACTCCTACATATGGATCTCTTTGGACCTACCGCCATACGGAGTTATGGAGGTAACCTTTATACCCTAGTTATAGTTGATGACTACTCTAGATTCACTTGGACTAGATTTTTGGCATCTAAGAATGAAGCTTTCGATCATTTTGAAATCTTTAGTCGAAGAATTCAAAATCAACTAGGATGTCCAATTGTCTCTATTAGGACGGATCATGGTAGGGAATTTGATAATGAAGTGCAATTTGGTGCCCTTTGTGAAACTCATGGTATTACCCATAACTTCTCAGCTCCTCGCACTCCACAATCAAATGGGTTAGTTGAAAGGAAGAATAGGACCATCCAAGAGATGAGTAGGACGATGTTAAACGAGCAATCATTTGCCTCAAAAGTTTTGGTGCAATGCCGTGGACACATCGACTTATATTCTCAACCGAATTCTTATTCGACCTTTCCTAGGAAAGACCCCTTATGAGATTCTTAAAGGTAAGAAACCCTCATTGGAATACTTTAGGGTGTTTAGAAGCAAGTGCTTTATCCTCAACACCAAAGACTACCTTACCAAGTTCGACCCAAAGTCTTACGAAGGTATCTTTTTAGGTTATTCCCAAACTAGCAAAGCCTACATAGTCCTCAATAGAACCTCGGGCGTAATTGAAGAATCACTTAACGTGACTTTTGATGAAACCCCTCCTTTAACCAAGACACCACCATTGGTTGATGATGACTTGGATGAAGTAGAAGTAGTTAAAGCCAAAGAGGTTAGAAAAATAGGAGTTGAAGACCTTAGTGTTGAAAAGGAAGTAAACATTAAGGAATCTATGGATCATACTCTCAATAACATCATTGGTGACTTAAATCAAAGGAGCCTAAGATATCAAGTCCAAAACCAAATCAACCTTTTTTGTTTCGTCCCCTTGATTGAACCAAATAATGTTAAAGAAGCTTTGACGGATGAGAGTTGGGTCATTGCGATGCAAGAAGAATTGAATCAATTCGTTGCTAATGATTTTTGGGAACTTGTTCCTCCACCTAGAAGCTCTACCATTATAGGAACCAAATGGGTATATAGGAATAAGCTAGATGAGAATGGTGTCGTGTCTCGTAACAAAGCTAGACTTGTAGCTCAAGGCTATAATCAACAAGAAGGGATTGATTATGACCAGACATATGCACCGGTAGCAAGATTAGAATCCATTAGAATCCTTTTAGCCTACGCTTGTGCCTTAGACTTTAAGCTTCAACAAATGGATGTAAAGAGTGCGTTTCTTAACGGTTTGATCAATGAGGAGGTATATGTGGCTCAACCTCCCGGCTTCATTGATTTTGAGAAATCGGATCATGTTTACAAGCTTAAGAAGGCACTTTATGGTCTTAAACAAGCACCCAAAGCTTGGTATGATAGACTTAAAGTGTTTCTTGTTAAACATGAGTATACCATGGGAATGGTAGACAACACTCTCTTTACAAAGAAGAAAGGTTCGCACCTCTTAATCGTGCAAATATATGTTGATGACATTATATTTGGATCAACTTGTCAAGAATTGTGTGATGACTTTGCCAAAATCATGCATGATGTGTTTGAAATGAGTATGATGGGAGAACTTAACTTCTTTTTAGGACTCCAAATTAAACAAATGGACGATGGCATTTTCTTTAGTAAATCTAAGTACGCCAAAGAAATGCTAAAGAAATTTGGATTAGAAGAATCTAGACCAATGAAGACCCCAATGGCCTTGGATACTAAACTCACCGTAGATGATGATTGTGAGTCGGTAGACAACGCCAAATATAGAGGTATGATTGGTAGTTTGTTGTACCTAACGGCAAGTCGACCGGATATCATGTTTAGTATTTGCCTTTGTGCTCGCTTCCAAGAGGCTCCCAAAACCTCTCACCTTGAAGCGGTTAAGCGTATCTTCCGATACATTAAGGGCACTATACATTTAGGATTATGGTATCCTAAAGGGACCAGCGTAGAAACCATTTTCTACGCGGACTCGGATCATGCGGGAGACTATGTGGACCGCAAAAGCACTAGTGGTGTTTTTACCTTTATGGGTTGTTGTTTAACTTCTTGGTTCTCCAATAAACAAACCGCTCTTGCGATATCCACCACGGAAGCCGAGTATGTGAGTGCCGGAAAAGCATGCCAACAAGCTCTATGGATGAAGCAAGCGCTTGTTGATTATGGAATTTGTCTTGATGATGTTCCCATCATGTGCGACAATAAAGGTGTTATAGACCTTAGCAAGAATCCCGTGCAACATTCGCGAACCAAGCACATAGAAATTCGTCACCATTTTTTAGGGATAATGTTCAAAAAGGGAACATTTCAATAGAGAAGGTACCCTCCGAGGATAACTTAGCCAATATCTTCACTAAGCCACTTAAGAGGGAACCTTTTAATTACTTGTGTTTAGGTCTAGGATTAATGGAACATATTCCTTAATTGCTTTCCCTTTATTGAGTCTCTTATTTTCTTTTGAGTCTTCTATCACTTTGAGTCATTGAGTCTCCTAAACTCTTCTTGAAAATATTCTCTTCTCCTTTTCAAAATCCTCAAAGTATCTTTCGAAAATGGTCAAGAAATGTTTTGACATTGTTAATTCAATCTAAAAACGTTTTTCATAGATTCTTGCTATTAATCTCGAGCTTACATAATTCATATGTATGATTCTTTCAAACATAGCAAGAACAATATAGAATCATGGAGGATCATTGTGTCATGACTTAAGGTCTTGTCTTACACACCTCCTACATCGATTTTTAAAATCCATGTTTTTTGGTCAATCCCTATTTGGTGAATTAGTATGTGTTCTCTTTGTCTATCTTTGCTTTTAAGCATATCCCTATGATAAGTTAGACTTGACAAATAAGATTTGCTGAAAAATCTTCCTTCACCACCAAAACACAGCCTCTGTAGGCGGTTCCATATATGAACCGCGGTCCCTTATCGATAAGGAACCACCATAAGCAATAAGGAACCGCGTACAGTGCTTCCTTTTTCGGGTATTTCTGAAATTCAAAATTTGTTCCAACACTTTTGAGAATCTTTGCTTCAACCCTTTGACCACCCTAAAAATACCTTGAGCCTTCCCTATTTAACCATAAGCATTTTGCCATACTTCATATCCCAAAATTTCTTATTCTCCCAATGAAAGCCTTGATTCTCCTCCATTTTCCCCAATTGCTTTCAATCCCAACTCACCCAAGAACACTTTCAATCCAAATTCACCCAAGAACACTCTTAATCACATTTCTCCTACCAAGAATGTTGATTGTGGAACATCTTTTCTTCCACCACCACCCTTTAGTGTTCTTCCTCCTTCTCATGATAATATCATGCACCATGGGACATATTTTCATTGTTGTCAATATCAACATCTTGCCATGGCACACATCTATGAGGAGTTGAGCTACATCAAGAGTCTCTTAATCAAGCCTCCTCTTTACTTTGATTATAAGATCTCCACCAAGCCACCACAACCACCTTCCGCCACTACCTTGTCTTTCATATAAGTATTGGTTGCTTATCCACAAGACACCCTATTCAAGCAAATCTTAGAATTCTAGATTAACTAGGATTAGATTTATGCTTTTGGCTTGTTTCCTCTTTCATACATCTTTGTATGACTCTTTTTATTTTATATGACTTCACTTGGATCTTAGTCTTTGTGTTTTCTTCTCTTTTTATTTTACTTTTTTGTGACCTATAGCTATCTCTTGTTGGTTGTCTCTTGTGTTCAACTAACCCATTTATGTAGCTTGTTACCGTATCTCGATTCCTCGGTGCCCCAAGCAAGGGGGAGTAAGCACCAAGGGGGAGTCTTTGCAAAGTCCGTCTCTTCAACACCGACTTGTGAAACGTTTTTGCTTCGACAAAGGGGGAGAAATGAATAAACTCGTCTTCGAAAATCTTGTTTTTGTGTGAATGAGTTTATGTATTGTCGGAATCAAAAAGGGGGAGATTGTTAATGCAATAATGCCTAAAGATGTTAGTTGCATTTTTTTGGTCTCGCCTAGTTTTGATTACAACAATATGTAAAAACAAGCATTTACGAAAACAATGAAAAACGAATTCTTGAGTTCAAGTATTTTTCATTTTACCCATTTTCACTTAAGGTATGAATAAACAAGTACTAACCTTAATCAAGTGATCAAGTGAATTAATCTTTTCTTAAAACTCACTTTTTATTAAGTGTGACAAGATTTTAATTAAACTTTCTTTTTAAGAAAATGTTTTATTAAAATAAATATTTGAAAATCTGAAAATGGAATATTCTTTTTTGATTTGGAATATTCTTTCAGGATATTTTATAATCAGATAAGACCTCCACCACTAAAGGATAAAAAGGGAGCGAAGTCTAGTCCGGCGGTTCCCTAGCACCTAGGCGGTTCCTTATCGATAAGGTACCGCCGGCTGAGATAAGGAACCGCGGGCAGATACAGCCGTTGGCCCTTTGTCCTATAAATAGTGGACCCTTCTCAGATTTTCAATTCACCTCTTTTGCACATAAATTTCCAGATGCAAACATACTTCTTAAATCACTCAAATCCTTGATCATTTGATTGATTACTACTTGTTTAGAAGTGAATCTATCTCATCCATCCCTTCCTCTTCAAGTGCAAAGAGAAGAACACTATCATTGTGAAGTGTTGAGTCCACAACCAAACATCCTTTGAAGATCAAATCTTATACATTTGTTATTGTGTCATAGTTGTGAAGATCCAAGTAGTTGTGTCTATTTGGAAGTTGTGTATGTACTAAGTATAGTTGTGTAGATTGGTCCTAGCTACGATTAGGGCTCGACTTTTAGCTTAGAGTCGGAAATTGGTTAAGCGACGTGTACGATTTTCTCCACCATAAAGAGCTTGTTGTGTAGTGAACTCTCGAGTAAGGAGTACTCGAGGAGTGGAGTAGGAACGAGGAGTGAGCTTCGTTGCCGAACCACTATAAATCCTTGGTGTTTGGTTTGATCTTTCTTTACCCTTAACTCTTTACATTCTTTATTCTTTGTGCATATATATTAGTTAGTATTAGTTTAGTTACACTATCATTGTTCATATTGTGCATAAGAAGATTTCACTTATTTCCTCAAGTCTAAGTTTTTTGAGAAAAAGGATTTCTTTAAAACCATCATTTAACAAGTAAATATAAGAAACTATTCACCCCCCCCCCCCCCTTCTAGTTTCTACAACATGGATCCACCAAATCCACCAATCAAATTTTATGTAAAGGATATGATCCGTGTGCTATATTCACAGCCGCCCAGCATTCCCCACGTCAGCACATTGTTTGAAGATTGATTAAAGCCGATTGAGAGAGATTCAGAGGAAAGTTAAAGATTGAAAGTTGATTGTTTAAGCCTCACCAACACTCCCATACAGTTTAATTAGACTCAAATCAACAAACATAATTTTCCCCAGTTTTCTGCATTTAGGAAGAACCCTAGGTCACGTGTCATTCTTCAATTGGTTGTACCACACAACGATTCCTCTCCTCACTTCACCACATCTGCTATAAATACCCATTCTACTCATGTAACTTTCACATAGTTAGTAATTAGACAATTAGTTAAATTTTCCCCAAATTCCCTTTTTCTCATTTTAGTGTGCGTGAACACACACACACACATACACACACACACGATTAGTTAGTTAGATTTTTGTTACCAAGCAGTTATAGGTAGTTGTAATCACAAATTTAGTTCAAATAAATAAAATTCAATCTTCATTCTCAATTCATTCTCAACTGCCCATGGGATATGTTCTGTATGATAATGGTGTTCTAAGAGTGCAACCAGTTGTTGTTCTTGTTATGGGAGTTTTCTTAGAAATTTGATGCTAGTTCAGCATTCAGAATAGTTTTAGTTTATTCTACAAGCATTCGTTAGCTTAGCAGGATGAAATATTTATGAAGCGCTTTATTAATAAGTTTGTTGCTGATAGCTGTAGCTGAAAGTTGTGATGTTGTTGAATGTTTGGAATACCTCTGGTGATACACGATCAGTTTAGAATCTCTACGTTTTGCAAGAGAACTTATTGGTAGATGTGATAATCGACTAGGCTGATAAGCATTTGCATTCTGTTTCCAATTAGATCATTAGAAGAAGATGATTTACAGATTGTTTAGAGTCCTTAGTAGCAATACAATTCAGTAATCAAAATGGCACGACATCAGCGAACTCCTCGTCAGAAGTGTTGGTTAAGTACACTTTACATTTTTGTATATTTTAAGTAAATCTGCTCTTACTGATTCTAGGTATGAAATGTGGTTACATTTAGCTTCTTTGTTCATGATATGATTAGTTTGAATGCTATTATTAGTTTACTTTCGTTAAACCTTCATTAGCCTTTGCGAATTCCATTGTTTACTGAGTAAATAGTGTTTGGTAACGTGTTTTACAACTTTACCATTTAAGGATAGGATTTAGTTTACAAGTTCATTTTGTTACCAGTGAGTTGTGGATTTAGTTTGTGATTTGTAGTTTGATTTGCAAATGTATAGCTTCAGTCCTCTTCTGTTAAAATGACTTTGTGCATTTACAGTCTAAGAATTTAACTAGTTAATTCTCTTGTTAAAAAAATCAATAGCTATAGGTCCTTTAGTTGTTGTAGTTAGTTAAAAATATTTTGCGATTTCAGTCCTCTTGGTTAAAATTTTCACTGAAATTGTTTTGATGGGCTTGTTGTTTTGTTGGGCCAGATTTGGGAACTGGGCTTATTACATAGATAGTTTGTTGTGTATTTTAGATCTGCAAGAAATTGAATTCGACTTTACAGTTTAAGTTTTGTTTTATAAAAGTTTGATTTTAGATTTTATAAAAAAAACTGAATTTTAGATATTTTGTTACATTTCTAATTTCACCTTTATAAAAAAAGTTAGTTAACTAGTGAGTTAGAATTTTATAATTAGTTTGTTAGGAAATTTGTTAAATTTGTTAGTTTGTCAAATTTGTAAGTTTGTTACATTTGATTATTTTCATGTTAGAATAATTAGTAGTTTGTTGATTTTGTTAAATTTTGTTACATCTTGTTATAGATTATACTTTGTGCTTAGATAATCGTACTTGCAACGTGTTTTAGCATAGTAGTATACGTATATATATATTTTTACTCTTTTGCTTGATTTGTGAAAAAGTAAAATAGATACCAAAATTACGAACTTTAGCCGAAAACAATTAAGTCTTACACTGTACACCGGAGGTCAATTCGATTAGATTCAAGAGGAAAAACGAAATAGTAAAAAACGAATTAATCATAATCATCATCGTCGTCATAATGAACAGAAAGCCCGAGATCACGAGTAGCAAGATACGTTCTTCCATTTGATCTTGTTCCTTCTTTCGAATCTCGATGCTTAATCCATTATAATCGTGCAAAAGTTGTTGAATTTTAATCGCACACTCTCCTCTAAACTCGTCATCAATTTTTTCTTCACGTTATCTTTTAATCCCTAAATCATTCGTAATATAGTTAATTTCGTCACCAATTTGTCGTTTCTCATGCTCCGTTTATTCGATGCTCTTTTCAACAAAATCAACATTCTTTTGATCCATAAATTGTTGAATTAACATTTCAAGCCGTTTAAATCCGGCATCAACGCGACTAGCTCCGCAATCTGTATCATCGAGGTAATATTGTGGGGGTTGGTCTTAAAATTCGGGTGCATTACTAAAAGGGTAAGGATTAGGGTCGTAGACATACCCATTTCCACCACCTTCTATATTGTAATCCGGACAGTTTCCACCGTCAGGAGGACCCCCACAATACGAGCAATAATAATATTTGAAGTCTGACATAGCACCATGAGAATGACAACAATGGTACGAAGTTCGTATTCGACTACTTGTTGTTGACGTTAACGACTAACATTTAGGAATTTTGACAGGTTTAGCAAGATTTATTGGAAGATGATACAAAAGAGTGAGAATGCACTCAAAAATCAAAAAATGATATACAAAAATGAAGACCGTTTGAAAAACCTTGGTAACCCCAATTTGATAACGGTAATTAATTCAATAAAAAACTTACAAAGAAGCGGGGAAGGATGGTCCGTACAAGGCGAGTTAAGAACCCTCTTCCTTAAGATCATATTTTATAACGATCATCCTTATACCTCTATTATAGTTCATAATTGACAAAAGATACACTGATATCAAAAAGCGACATGCACGTTGTTTACAATAAACCTACAACAGTTAAACCCTAAAAATGAAAAGTGTAAAATAAAGAAAAAATATATATTTATATTTTTGTAAAATATTCACAAACAAAAGTCAACTTTCACAAGTGAAAGGGTATTCGATTTAAAAATAGAACAAATTGTTCCAAGAAAATCATACACAATTTCCCTGACAGCGGTGCCAAAATTATGTAGGTAGAAATAGGGGTAAAACATCTATGTGTACATTGCCGAGGATCTATAAGGAATTCTTTTAATTAAAGAGGAATAGCCTAACAAAAACTTCTATGAAAAGACGGATTTCGATATTTCTACCACGGTAGTTGATTCGTCAAGAAAATCGTGCACGTCAGATTTAGATAATTGAACGAATACTAATGGTTTTGAAATACGTTTCTAAAAACTACAATGACGATAAAATGACGTATACTAAAAACGCGAATGACGTAAATCACGCAAATCGAGAAAAAATATAAAACTATAAAAAACTCAAAAATTGAAAAACTTATTTAAATAAACTCAATTAAACTTAAAATAAAAAACTAAAAACTGTTTAAAAATTCAAATGGGCCAATAAGTACAAATGTATAAATTTGATCAAAAGCTTAATGGGCTAAAAAGCCCAAATAGTAAAATTAAGAAAATCAAAATGTGATGAGATAGAAATGCTTAAAATTAAATTTTAAACAACTTTTACAGAAGAACTTAACCTTGAAAATGTCTAGGATAAGTTGAATAAGCCAATAAGCACTCGTAATAGGCTTAAGAGGCCCTTAAAAAAATCAGAGCTTATTATAAAATTCTTTGCACATAACTCAATATTTTTCAAAATGTAACAACTTTTTTAAAGGAAGTTTGAACAAAAATAAGCCTAGCTTATTGAATTAAGCAAATAAGTAATACGAAAAAGCTAAAAAGTTCAAAAAGCAACTAAATCAAACCAAACTTGGCAAGAATGCCTAAAATGTCAAAATAAAACTACTAGAAGAAAGAGTTTTGAAATAAGCTACAAAACCAAGGCAAAAAAAACAAAAAGCTTATTTGCACTAAAGACAAAATAGTTGGGATAGCTTATATCCTAACCATTTGATCTAACCATTTGATCTGAAAATATGCAAAAACAAAGAGAATAAGGAAATAAGATTTTTGGCTAAAGGATTGTTAAAATGACATGTTAAATAAGCTCGGAAAAAGCTAGTAAGCACTTCCCACTAAGTGACAAAATAGTCGGTGAGGCTGAAAAGCTTAATCAAACTAGACCAAAATGAAAAGTACGGAAAATTAACTAAGAAAAACAACTTTGAAAGGAAAATAATAAGAATAAGCTAATAAGATAAGTATTAAAAAGTGAAATAAGCTGAAAGGAAAATAAGTTGAAAAGAAGAAAGAAGCATGTTATAACTAAAACCTCGGGACTCCTTGACAGGAATATCTCAAGGGCGTGATGGTTATAGAGTGTGTGTATAAGAGGTTGAGGAGGGTGAGGTCTCGGGTTTGACTCTCACGAATCCCTTTGGCCATCCCTCTTCCCTTTCTCATGGAGTGTTGTTTTTATTTGCTTATTAATATGAAAATGGCTTATATTAAAGCAAAATCAATAAAATCTCAAAAGAAAATAAATCCGACAATGACAAGACCAAAATAGACTAAAGGCAAAGTAAGCTAAATTATAAAAAGAACAAAAAGTTCAAATAAGCACTACTCCTAGAATGAACTCAAAACAACATAAGCTACTATCCTAAGCTATCCGGATTGCAAAAAACGACGCATAATTCTCAAAATTAAACCTTACATAAGTCTGCAAAGGTTAAAAGAGAATTTTTATCGAAAAATGTTATGCTAAGGCAAACTGTTGGAAGCAATACATTTTAGACTCCTATAAAACTATCTAAAAACTTAAGAGTCCGGTTATTTTGGATACCTTGTATCCTTTGGATACAAGGGGATCAATCCCCACCATCCATCTAATATTAATCAAAGGCCCAGATTAATCCTTATTTTTTAATTAAAAAAAGCGTTGGGGTATTTTCGTCACTTTACCCCTACCACTTAACACCACCTACCACTCTCCCACATCCCAAATCTAACAGTCGATGTTTTCTTTTTCTTCTCTCTAAAACACACACAAAAACACACACACATATACATATTCAAATCTTAATCTATCATCAAATACATCAAATCCATCGATAATCACATTTGTAAATCGATCATCACCTTCATAAATAAGGTAAATTCGTTCGATTTGTTTTTATTCATCTTTTTTTAGCTTATTCTATGTGAATAAGCTTACAATTCATCTTATTCTTTTATAGCTTATTTGAGAAATTACATAAATTTAACGAATGATAAGGTAACTTATTAGATGATTAATGTGAATAAGCTTATAACTTATCATCATCTTTATTATCATGAATAATAAACTAACTTATTAGCTTATTTTCATGAATGATAAGATTTTATGGCTTAATCTCGCTGAACATATTTAGTATGACCTGTTAGTGAAGTATCATATATGATATACGATATCATATATGATATAAGCTAAAATATCATATATGATAAAATATATCATATATGATTATGTGCTTAAAAATTGAATTAAATCTTATTTTTTATGGCTTAATCTCGTTGAGGAGATTTGGTATGACCTGTTAGTGAAATATCATATATGATATACTATATCATATATGATATAAGCTAAAATTTCATATAATATAAGATATATCATATATGATTATGTGCTTGAAAATTGAATTAAATCTTCTTTTTTGTGTAGGGAATGCTGTTTTCAAGGAATGTGAACATTACAAGCATTAAAACGGCCAAGAAGGTTAATGAAGAAGCTCATAATTTTTTTTGATTTTAAAATGTATTATTTGTATTTTTCTTGTAATCTCCTAATGGAGTTTTGACGTATATAGAGGATTTTGTAAAACATTGGTATCTAGTACAACGTCTTGTTAATATGGTTTAACTTTCTTGGTATTATGTCATGATGGTTTTGATAAATTAGTGATGGTCATTAGAATAGGAAACATGTTATCATTTTTTAAACATCAAGTATAGTGTCGAATTCATGAATAAAACAAGGAGTGTGGTGGATTCACTTGTCTAGAAAATAAAAAAGAGTATTTTTTTATGAGTATCATATATGATGATGCATTATCATATATGATACTCAAATATTTTTTACAAATTCAACAAAAGGTTTGCTGACTTCATGACTAAAACAAAAAGCCTCCTAAATCAATGATTAAACAGTTGTTCATAAAATAAAAAAGTAGTTTTTAATAGCATACAATTGATGATTAAACACTTGCTCAAATAGAATGTAACCAATCATGATTAAAACACCTATTCATTATAAAAAAGATACAAGAACAAAAGATTCTAATCAATTCATAACTAAAATCATAACATTCTTATTATTGGAACTACTATTCTTTATTTTCAATCAGTTCTTCTACATCTTCCACCAAATCACTTTTCTCTTGTAAATCTTCTTTGGCCTCGACGACACCTTCATCTTATCATTACATATATGCGTACACGTCATCATGCTTTGCTCCAACATGTAATTGTCACATCTATATTTGCTCGTTGTTGTGTTCACACAGTCTGCATTAATAAAAAGATGAAAGAACATATTAGGCACCATTTTATCAACAAGTGAATTACATAGCAGACTATATCAAAATGCACAATATGTCAAAACTGTAAAAAAATCATGTACAATATCAATGTCTGATTTTTTATATGGCATGTTAGATACATCATATATGATACCTCATATATCATATATGATATATCGATCATATATCACATATCATATAACAATCATGTATGATAAATAAGGTATCATATATGATAGATCCAACCTAATAAGCTTACATCAGCAATATAGTTAAAAATGTCGAATAATACAGCTAATTCACGTTAACTTAAGCTTATTCAGAAACATCTTATATGATACCTATGTATCATATATGATACGCCTATCATATATCATATATGATATATCTATCATATATGATAAATGATGTATCATATATGATACATCAAGCTTAATTCAGCATACATCAACTACATAAAAAATCCTAGTAATACAGCTTATTCAAATGAAAATAAGCTTATTCGTAACTCTCTTATTCATAAAACCTTATAATTCATTAAAATAAGCTAATAAGCTAGCTTATATTTCAACAAAATAAATCCAAATCATCTAACTCACAAGCTTATTCATAACTTTCATCTAATTCAAAAAGCTTATTCACACAAACCACCTAAGAAGTTAGCTTATAAGTAAGAACAATCAATCAAAATAATTCGTTCAAAATAAGCTAATTCAAAATTTACATGATAATAAATTAATAAGCTTATTTAAAAAATCAATAAGCTAAATATAAGAATAGATTTTATACAAACCTGATGATTCGATTCGTGCCTAATCATGAATTCGTATTGATTAATTGATCTAATTAATCGATTCGTGATGGAATCCTGATGATGTTCGTGAGGGAATCGTGATTAAAAGCTTCGATCTATCAATTGTAGAGAGAGAAACTAGATCGGGTAGAGAGAGAAACAGAAAGCCGATGTGTGTGCGTGTGTTTTATGAGAAAGAAGTGAGAAAAATGCTTATATAGTGAGCGGGTGAAATGACAAAAATACCCCTCCAGTGTAAAATGGGATTTAATCTCAACCATTAGATGGGAGGGAGATGGAGGGTGATGATGAATCCCCCCATATCTTAGATAAGTTTGATATCCAAATGAACTTAAATCAAAACTTAAATATGACAATAAGATATTAGATTAAAGCTTAATTTTAACAATGATCACAACTTATTATTATCAAAAATCATAAAATAGCTTAGACATGAACAAAAACCTTAAACCTAACTTTTTTATTTTTACTATTCATAGGCCAAGTGATTATAAGAATAAACTTAAACTTGCTTACTAAAACTAACTTAAAGCTACTAAAGGCCCAAAATAGTTTATTGCTATTCACACAACTTAAACTAAACACCCCTTAATCTTAATGAAAAGTGATCTTAACACTATTAAAATGAGAATAGATGAACAAATAGCAACGACAAATAAGAAATAAGCAATAAGAACATTAAATAAGCAGATAAGCTCAAACACATATAAGCAATATAAGCTGACAGTGAAAGAAAGAAATGTGTTAAATTAAAAATCTTCTCATAATTTTTTTATTAATCACAAAACATTTTTATATACAAATCACCTTATTACTATTAAAGGTATGTCCCATAATAATAATAAATATCAAGTCAATGTATATTACTAAATGTTTTAAAACCCGGGTTTTAAATTGACCCGGTCGAGTCACCGGGTCCGGGTCAACTCGGTTTAAACAAAATTATATTTTTAATAATTAACAAAAATTATATATAAAAACTTTCGTATATTTAAAATATAAGCTGTTTACCAACTAATATAATATGTAAAAATAAAATTCCGTCGCAAATACATGAATTTTACATTTTTTTCAAAAACACCTGAAAAAATCAAAACCCGGCCGGGTCACAAGAACCGGATTGGCCCGGGCCACCTCAAACCCGGGGGGTCAAACCGGGTTTCGAAAATGTGAAACCCGGGTTAATATAACTCGTTTTTTCGGACGGAACCGGGTCAACCGATTGACCGGGCCGGTCAACCCGAGTCTGAAAACATTGATATTAATGCATTCAACTAATAATCAAGAAGGATCAATGTTTTGTAACCCAATTTTTAATTAATTCAGTCGAGTCATCGGATCACGGTTCAACTGGATTTTTCGGTCAAAACCGACATTCGTTCACTGGACCGGGTCACAGTTCAACCGACCGAATCAACCCGAATTTTAAAATACTAACTAGGATAACTAATGAATTTAAATATAATACATACAACATAAACATTAAAAATTTGCTATATTTGTTCATGTGCTGTCATGGTACGACTTATCAAAATAATATGCAAAGGAAGCAAATTTTGATGAAAACTCCCACCTTTCGTAAGTTGTCCTAGCCTTTTTTGAAAAGTTATAATTTTCTCAAGCAAGTTGTCTAAATCGCGATCTTAATCGTACGATTATATGATCTTAAAATTTCACACACAAAAAAGATCAGGATCTTAAACACAATCATAATTCAAATAGGATTATGTAGGATCGTATAGGATCATAGGATCGAATCGTAGGATCAGATCGTAAGATTATGAGTAAGATCGTAAGATAATCTTATTTTAGACTTTTCATAATTTAGGTTAGGGTTTATAAACCGTCATTTAGACCGTTTCGCTCTTTTTATCTAAAATCATTTATTAAAGATTGAAACATGAAGTAGGTGCACGCATGTAGATTCCATTTTATGTCTGAATCGTTCATTTATCGATTGAAACATTTAAAAATTGTGCAAGTATATATTACAATATATCTAATGCTTTCTAACTAAAAAATAGCATTTCTAATGTTCTGCTATCGTGATACTTAGACATAAAACCTTTTCTTTTATCTTCCATTTAGAATCTTTCATAATATAAGATGCAATTTCATATATACCAAATAAAACTTGAAAAATTACATATTTTTAAAACATAATTTTCATGATGTACGGTGTTTTTAAAACACGTTTGAGAAAAGATTTAAATATTGAAATTTTCTTTGAATATATGTAAATGTCAATCATATATAATATTATTTAAAACATATAAAAGTCTAAAAAATAATCGTATACAAAAATATATATCTTTCATAAGATCTTACGATCTCGATCCGATCCTTCGATCACGATCTTGTAAGACCGAAAACGATCCTATGTAAGATCCCGATCTTTATAACCTTATTTTCAAGTGTTTTGGTATCACATTTGTGATCAATTTAGACACTTAACATAACATAAACTTAATCAACCAACCAACCACATCCGTTCATTAAAAATAACTCATTTCCCACCATGTTTTTAAAAATAAATATTTCAAAAACGGTAAATCGTCAAGCGACAAAAAAATACACAATTGTAAAGAGAATTATATCATCTTTAAATCGAGAGGCACATATATATACATTTGACGAACTTTTTTCAATTTTTTTCTTATGTCACGTTTAAAAAAAATCATATATTATTCGTATCACGAACCATATATGCTTTTCTGAAATCATATAATCATATATGATTTCTAAAAATCATATATGATTTCTGAAAATCATATATGATTCGCGATACAAATACGAATCATATATGATTTTCTCATACGTGAATAAAAAAATCAAAGAAAAAAGTTCGTCGAAAATATATACATGTGTCCCTCAATAGAAAGATGATTTAATTTTCGTCGCGATAATATGTGTTGTTTTGCGTAAATATAACTTTTTTTTACATAAAAAAAAATGAGTGGTTATAATTGATTGACTGAGTCAATGCCAAAACACTATGTTGAACTTTTGCCTCTATGACTGTACGGAATATTCGTCAGCAAGAGTTGTTCATATCAATATTTGGATAGTTACATTTAAAAATTTCTAACTCGACACAATTCGACATGAAATCAATACGAAAAGTACACGTTTGAATCGAGTATAAATAGATTTCGAGTCGGTTTTGTGTCGACCCATCTAACCCGTTTATTAAACGGTAGGTTCGGGTTGAAAAAAATTTAAATAGATCGATCCTCTAACTCGTTTAAGATATATTTATTATATTAAAAACTATGTATTACATTTATTATACTGGTTAAATAGGTTAAATGAATCACTAAAAATACGTTTAACGTGTTTAACCCGTGTAATGTGACAATTTTTGCATATTAAACATGGTAAATGGGTCTATCGAAACTCGTTTAACTTATTTAATATGTGTAACTTATTTAACTGGTCAACCTAAGTAATGAGTCTAAACAAATTAGGATTGAAGTCTAAGTTAAAGTCTATATGACATTATTTTTGAAAGGCTTTGATATATGGCATTAAATTGCCGACAGATTGCTTCTAACTTATCAATAAGTTAATGACGTTGTCGTGGCCATATTGTCGTGGAAGTCCAGAATCCAAGCATTTATAATTTGATGGTTTTGCATGCAAGTGCAAGGCAAAACAATAAAGAGGTATAGTTGGCAGCTCCATATATTCGTGGTTTTATTAGTTATCCGGGTTCGTTAGATCGACAGTTTTGTACTAATCAGATTACTGTTTGTATAATTGCGTCTCACCTTATGATGTATAAACATTTTATAGAAGAAAAGAATATATTGCATGTTTTAACACAGTCGGGTTAAATAATACTATGTACAAACTAAAATATAATTATATAAGATGCTCATAATCTTATTAGAAATTTTGTTATTGAGTACAGTATCATACTATCACGTAAGGCTACTTGGAATAATGAGTTAAAAATTTACTTTTATCTCAACGTTACATTAGCTTTCTCTCTCCACTCACTCAACCTATTTTACAACTTTATTAGCGGTGAAAAACTACGTCACGTCATATAAAAAAGAAATTTAATTATTTTAATTCGTAAACACTTATTATTCGAAAATTAAAACATTTATTCAATAAATAAAACATAAAAATACTAAAAATTCAAATATAATACGAAATGAAATAAACTACTAGATAGATAAAAACAAATACGTAATACGATTAGTCAGTTTCCGAATCCAAATCCGATAACTGTCCAGAAAATTCCCACCAAAATTGTTCTTGATAAGCTTCTTCGACCCTAAATTACTCCTCCAACTCACTTTGTGTCATATTTTTCCCTTCAATGTTTCTCTCAATGCCTGTTCATCATAGTAAAGTTGACGAAACTAAATGTCATTAAGTAAGTCATTTGAGTAGTTTGGATAGGGTGGATCGGGAGAAAAACTACGGCGTCGATGTTGTTGTGATGAAGAACCGGTATGAGTTTGGGACGAAATTCCTTCATTTTTTGTGGACTCAAGTTATTCAGTCATTCAGTATTTTTTTTTTTCAATTTGAGTCTCCAATTTTATCGACTTTCTAAACAAGGCTCTTCTCATGTTAAAATCGTTGTCAGATTTATTATTTAGAAACATGTTGATTAAAGCACGTTTTTTTGGAGAAATATCACGGCATTTTTCACATGTTGTGCGCAGTTTCGTTTTAGCTTCGTACGCGACATTGAAATCAAAGGCTAACGTCGTAAGTACATCCTGACGACGTTGTTGTTCAATTATTTGTTTCTGAATCATAGTTTTAATTTCGTTAACGGTGTGTGGTAAAGAGCATGTCATTTTGATTTTAGAAATTGTGTGTGAAAAATATTAAAAGTTAAGAAATATATGTAGATAATAAATGAGATAATGTGGTATTTATAAAGAAAAAAAACGAAAATGTTTAAACAAAACAGTAATATAGAACTCATTTAAATGAAAATTTCACCATAATGGGTTGAAACACACACGCAATACAAACTCACGAATAAATTTTTCTCTCATGGTGAGAACGCACCACCACTCTAACTCAAATAGCTTAATGGCTAACTTTTTAAAACAAATTAGGTGTAGGTTTGTTTCAAAGTTGGACTACACCTTGTGATGAAAAGGAAACACCGAACTGTCTATTAAATGACCATGACATATGTACGAGTGATTATCGCCCAGACACCCCCACCAAGGTCACTTATCAAGACAACATTACTCTTTTCGTTTTAAAGTTATTTTTTTGGATAAACATGCATAATTAAAAAAATAAATTATTACAGTAATTTTTTTTTTTACTTTTTGACAAAATAATAAATTTACAATTAACTAATTAATTCTTTTTTAAGATTTTTGAATCATAATTTAAAAAAAAATGATATGATAAATTTGATCAAAGTTTTTCTTTTCATTATTAACAATGAATAATTAAGTTAAAACATGTAAAAAAAAACATAAATAATAATATTAAAGCAAAGAAAACACCATTTGTTTAGCCCCATCCAATTTTCTCATGTTTTAATCCTGACGTGATCATGTATTAATCCTGACGTGATCATTCTTTTCACCATACGCGTATACTTTTTCAGTTTTTTGGAAAACAAAAACAAACCTTAAAAAGTGATAAATTCAGGACCATTTTGTAAAATTTTGACGCCAAATAGGCAAATAAACTATGGTCGTTAAAATCTTGATTTTAATTATACGATTTTACAATATCGTAAAACAGAAACAATTAAGATTTTAGATAGAGTATTTGCATGCTTAAAATCTTATACTAGTATCTTAATTTAAAATAACAAAATTTATAGGTTGTCTTTTTTATAATTTTAAAAAGCAGCATGCTAAAATACGACTCCGTCCGTCCTAAAATTACTATTTATTTTTTTTATTTTTTTCAAATTGTCATAAAATTATTGTCTACTTCTATATATAGTTGATGAAATTATTTAAATTTATTATATTATCCTTAATAAAAAGTGTTATTATAAAATTTTACGAAGACATTAAGTAATTATCAAAAAGTAAAATTGTCTTTTTTTACTTTTGCAAAATTCAAAATAATAATTAATACAATTTTCTAAAACTGTGTAATTCTTGTCTGATGACAATAATTTTAGGACGGAGGGAGTAAACTTTACATAGATTTTACATAGATTTCACGATTTTACTTTTCTCGAAATACAAACTAAAATACTAAAAATTTATAGGTTGTGTTTTGAATAATTTTAAAAAGCAGCATGCTAAACTTTTTAAACATTTCATATCATAACTTAAGATAACAATAATATAATTCTGTGTTTATGATATATTATAATTTGTAGATTTGTAAAATTATATAAAAATTATTAAGAGAATGACATTATAATAGGATTTTACGATTCTAGTCTAATTTTACGATATCAATCTTGTAAAGACGAAAACAATTTTTGATAAAATCCGAATCTTGAAAACCTTGCAATAGGGTATGTGTAAAGAAAAGTTCGGCTACTTTGGACAGTTTGTTTAATTAGTAGGTTGAAAATATTAATCCTAGACAAAAAATGATATCACTTACTTAGAGCATCAAGAATGCTAATGTCTTTTAGACAGTTTGTTTGAGGTGTTTGGTTTGGATACGTGAATCAATAAGGGTATGAAATTGGTTTAACAATGGAATGGATATCATTGTGCGAAAGTTTAATATATACCCTTAGTTTAGCATATATTCAGGGTGTGTTTGGTATGGCTCAGTAGAAATGGATCAATGATTGTTTCAATCATCGTAACGTTTGGTATATAATTGCGGTAATCAAAATGTAAAATCATATCTCAATATGTGTGCTTTTTCATATCAGCCTAAAGAGGCTCCTTTCCATTTTGATTCCTTTTCTTTCAACTTTTTTTTTTCTCTTATTTTTTTTTTTCAAAATCAAATTAAAAAAAAACATAAACTGGAAATGGTTGAGCTTTCAATTTAATGAGAGTCATCAAGACATAATTCACCTGCAATATAACATATGTTGAACTAATTTCTTATTCAGAATGGTAACTCACACAAAATTTATTTTATTTTATTTTGATTAAAATAATTTTATTAAAAAAATAATAATTTAATTAAATAATTATATCGATATACTGTTCAATTTGACCAACCATTCGCACCAAATAGCTAAGAATTTTACGAACTTTTTACTTTCTTTTATAACTAGTAAAGATAAACAATTCTAGTTGGTGACTAAAAGGATCAAATTTAAGTCATGGCTACTTATGCTTGTGCATTGTTACCAAAGAAGTAAGAACAAGAAAAAATAACACAAAGGTAAAATTTTGATTTCAACATTTATCAAACCAAACATGATGAATGGGAATGATATATTTAATCATATCCATTACCATTCCATATTATTCCGAAAGTCATACCGATTGTGATTCATGATAACATACCAAACGCACCCTCAATCAACCAATGAAAACCACCCATTTTTATCATTTAACCAAAAAACATAATTTTTAAAAATTAAATATCTCACAAACCGTTCATCGTTATGTAAAACAAAACATATCATCGCGACAAGAATTAAATCATCTATCTATCGAGGGCACATGTATATACTTTCGACGAACTTTTTTTCGATTTTTTTCTTAAGTCACGTCTGGAGAGAATCATATATGATTCGTCACGAAACATATATGATTTTCAGAAAATCATATATGATTCATATCACGAATCATATATGATTTTCTGAAAATCATATATGATTCGTGACGAATCATATATGATTCGTGACGAATCATATATGATTCTCTCCAGACGTAACATAAGAAAAAAAATCGAAAAAAAATCGAAAAAAAAGTTTGTCGAAAGTATATACGTGTGCCCCTCGATAGAAATATGATTTAATTCTCGTTGCAATGGTGTATTTTTTTTCGTTTGACGATTTACCGTTTGTGAGATATTTAATTTCTAAAAAAGTGGTGTGAAGTGGGTTTTTTTTTTAAATGGGTGATCATGATTGGTTGAATAGGTCTATGCTAATTTAAGGGTCTGTATAGATCTTAACTCATATATACGGTAGTTTGGTTTTATAAATAGGGTAAAAGGTATAAAATAACATCTTACTTATTCATTCGTGCCGAGTTTAAACACTTCCTATTTTATCTCGTGACTTTACCTTTCTACTTTCAAATTCGTTCCGAAGTTACCAATTTAGTAACTTGTTACCGACACGGTGGCACGGTAATATCCACGTCATTATTTTATTTTGTTTAATAAAACCATGTCTGATTTCTACTACCAACACATGGTGACTAGAATAGTTGACTTATTTCATCAATCTCTTTCTCACAGTTCATTTAATTTCATCATTCTTTTTCTCAATTCAAACCACCACAAACACACAGTTTATTTCATCAATCTTTTTCCCAATTCAAACCACCACAAACACTTCATTCCCCAATTCAAACCACCACTTGCATGTTTTTTTATTCACAAAATAACAAACAAAAACCCAATTAATCATGTTGTAGGCTTATTTGAATGTTGGCTTGAGTGTTTAACCATACTCACCGCTTGCATCAATCTTAATCCATGTTGACCATACTCACCGCCTGCATCAATCTTAATCCATGTTGATCTTCCTGCCGCCATCGATCCTCAACAAAGTCAACGAGGCAAGCAATCGTACTCATCCTCCAGCAATCGTGTTGTTGTTCATCTTTGCTACTTGTCATGAATATATAAAGATGAATGTAAATCTCGAAGTTCAATGTTCGTATGTATAAATGGGAGTTAAGATCTTTGTATTTTCTTATCAACAATTTGTTAGAATAAGAAATTAAGAATTTGAGATCTTGTTAGAGAATAGCAAAAATGATCTAAAATGATATAGGGATGTAGATATAGTGAACGTGGATCCAAAGTTGTGATTATGTTAGGACTCGTGAAAAGAGGACTTGCAACTTAAAAAGAAGATGATGACTAGTGAAGACAACTCCTTAACTCCACTTAGGATATAATAACTGATTTTTTATTTTTTTTAAAAATGAATTTAATGACATGTAAAAGTAAGCGGTCATAATGGTAATATTGTTACAAAACAAACAAGTACAATGGTAAAGTCACGAGATACAATAGTACGTGTTTAAAGTCGGCACAAATCAATAAGTAAGATGGTATTTTATAGCTTTTATCCTTATAAATATGGTATGATTTTTATTATAAACAGTGGCCCACCGTCAATAACTCCCAAATCCACTTCACACCAAATCAGAACTCCAAAAAACGACATAATTGTAAGTAGTGCCCCGGTCTTTCTTTGTGGTTTAAGTTGCGTTCTTTATATCATCACTACAATAAAGCAAAGATAACATCACAGATCGATGATGAAGACAATAAATTGAAAGGGATGAAACAAAACAGTGGAGTTCAATGTCGTCAATAACCTCATTAATTCAAAAACAATTGCTCGTTGAAATGGATTTAGGAAGATGATGTTGATTATGGAGACACGGTGGTTGGTATAACGACATGACGAGAGACGATGAACCAGATATTTTAGCTCGATTTGTGAAAGCAAATTTATATGTTGGAGTGATAAATTTGTACTGTAAGAAAGAAATATGGGTTTGTGGGGGCATATTTAATCTCAAGAAAATATGGCAATGGATTCTTCATACCAACATGTTGAGCTCGGTTTGAAAAAACCTTTATATTCTGGTATCCATAAACCTTTCAGCATAGACCAAACATAAACAATCATTCCTGATACCCATTCCTCACACCTACACCCTCAAGCCAAACGCCTCCTTAATGTATCTAATGTAGTTTTTGTTAATGCAATAATGACTAAAAACGTTACTTGCATTTTTCGGTCTCGCTTAGTTTTGATTACGACAATATGTAAAAACAAGCATTTACGAAAACAACGAAAAACGAATTCTTGAGTTCAAGTATTTTTTATTTTACCCATTTTCACTTAAGGTATTGATAAACAAGTACTAACCTTAATCAAGTGATCAAGTGATTTAATCTTTTCTTAAAACTAACTTTTTATTAAGTGTGACAAGTTTTTATTAAACTTTCTTTTTAAGAAAATGTTTTATTAAATTAATTATTTGAAATTTGAAAATGGCATATTCTTATTTGGTTAAGAATATCCTTTCAGGATATTTTTTATATCCAGATAAGACCTCCACCACTAAAGGACAAAAAGGAGCGGAGTCTAGTCCGGTGGTACCTTAGCGCCTAGGCGGTACCTTATCGATAAGGTACCGCGGGCTAAGATAAGGTACCGCGGGCAGATATAGCCGTTGGCTCCTTTGTCCTTTAAATAGTGGACCATTCTCAGCTTTTCACCTCACCTCTTTTGCACATTTATTTCCAGATTCAAACCCCTTCTTTAATCACTCAAATCTTTGATCATTTGTTTGATTATTACTTGTTTAAGAAGTAAATCTTGTTCTTCCATCCCTTCCTCTCCAAGTGCAAAGAGAAGAACACTATCCTAGTGAAGTATTGAGTCCACCACCAAAGATCCATTGAAGATCTAATTTTATACACTTGTAGTTGTGTCATAGTTGTGAAGATCCAAGTAGTTGTGTCTATTTGGAAGTTGTGTATGTACTAAGTATAGTTGTGTAGATTGGTCCTAGATACGATTAGGGCTCGACTTTTAGCTTAGAGTCAGAAATTGGTTAAGCGACGTGTACGGTTTTCTCCACCATAAGGAGCTTGTTGTGTAGTGAACTCTCGAGTAAGGAGTACTCGAGGAGTGGAGTAGGAACGAGGAGTGAGCTTCGTTGCCGAACCACTATAAATCCTTGGTGTTCGGTTTGATCTTTCTTTACCCTTAACTCTTTACATTCTTTATTCTTTATGCATATACATGTGTTAGCATTAGATTAGCTACACTATCATTCTTTATTCTTTGTGGATATATTTTTGTTAGTATTAGTTTAGTTACACTATCATTGTTCATATTGTGCATAAGAAGATTTCACATATTTCCTCAAGCCTAAGTTTTTGAAAAAGGATTTTTTGGAAACCACATTTTAACAAGTAAATATAAGAAACTATTCAACCCCCCCCCCCCCTTCTAGTTTCTACAATTGGTATCAGAGCGGGTTGCTCAAGAATTTTTAAAGTATATTGTATTTTAAAACTTGAATCGATCTATGGATTCCAACAAGTACCTAGAAGGGCAATCTATGCAAAGACCACCACTTTTTGAAACCGATAGTTTTATTTATTGGAAAAATAGATTTGAAACTTATGTGAAATCAAAAGATTTAGATCTTTGGCATGTTATTACCAATGGTGATTTTTTACCCTTTCAATTTAATGAAGTTTCTAAAACAAAAGAATTGGTCACTTTTGACAAAGCTAATGACGATACTAAAAAGAAACTTTCAAAAAATAATGAGGCTAAAATGGTGATTTATAATACTTTGCCTAAGAAAGAGTATGAAAGAATTTTTATGTGTGAAACCGCTAAAGATATTTGGAACACTCTTTTAGTAACCCACCAAGGTAATAGCCAAGTCAAAGAAAGCAAAATCGATCTTCTTGTCCAACAATATGAACAATTTGTCATCTTAGAAGATGAAACTATTGATAGTGCATTTGCTAGGTTTAACACCATTATTACTAGTCTAAAAGCACTTGATGAAGGTTTTTCTAGCAAGAACAATGTTATGAAGTTTCTAAGGGCCTTACATCCAAAGTGGAGAGCAAAAGTCACGGCGATTGAAGAGTCGAAAGATCTCTCAACTTTATCACACGATGAACTCATAGGAAACTTGAAGGTTCATGAGATGATAATTTTGAAGGACTCGAAATAAGTGAAAACCAAGAGTGAAAGGAAATATCTTGCACTTAAAGCCAAGAAGGCACAAAGTGACCATGATAGTTCCTCTGAAAGCGATGACGAGGAGTATGCATTGGCGGTGAGAGATTTCAAGAAGTTCTTCAAGAGACGAGGCCAACACGTTAGGCAACCCAAGTATGACAAGAAACCATTGTCAAAGAATCGGTTTGTCAAGAACAAAAAAGGTGATAGGAATTGCTTTAGATGTGGTGATCCAAATCACTTCATTAGTGATTGTCCAAAGCTCGCTCGTGATAAGAACCACACGGCATTCGTTAGTGGCGCTTGGAGCGATAGCGGTGAAGATGATGATGACAACCCCAAAGAGGAGAAATGTCTTATGGCTCACACTTCTAAAGAGGTACATTCTGAAACCGAATATTATAGCAATGATAGTTCCACTTTAGATGATATTGAATTTGAAGGCAAATATGATAGCTTACACAAACTTAGTCTTAAATTCATAGAAAAGAATAAAACCTTAAAATCAACCAAAACTAAGCTTGAAAATGAGATCAATGAACTTAGGGAGAAATTGGCTAAACTTGAGAAAAACAAAGAGGTTGATTTAGGTTGCTTAAGTTGTGAGAAACTTAGATTAGAGAATGAAGATCTCAAGAGCACCTCCATTAAATTGCAAAAGTTAATGAAAGGTACTAGTGCTCTTGATGATATGTTAAACAAACAAGTTCATTCTAAGGAAAGACTTGGTCTAGGTTTTAACTCAAATGAAGCCTCAACTAGTGAACCAAAACAAGTCAGGATTTCACAAAAAACGCCCACTGGACGCGGTTCCAAATTGTATGGCGCGGTTCCTTATCACTATGGAACCGCCGCCATAGATAAGGTACCGCGGCCAGAAGATGAATTTTGTAAAAATCCTGAACTTTCTGAAAAGTCTAAGTTAGATGAAAAACTAAAGCATCTTATTGTTAATAAGGTAAAATTACCCGTACTTGATGACAATGCTATTGGTAATTTCTACAAGCCATTAAGTAAACCTCTCATGGGAAATAGAAGTTTATCTAGACTATCCTCTACTCCACCTAGAGTACGGAATGAGTCTAAGCCTAGAAGTAGAATGACAACGCCTAGAAGAGATAATCAAAACAACTCACGACCTAGAAGTAAAACTCCAACACCTAGAAGGAATAATAATAACTCTAAACCTAGATCAAATACACCTAGGAGAAATAATGAACAACAAAATGGTTACATGAATTACTACCCTCCTCCATTTTGTTCTCCATAGGGAATCCCCTCCTCATTCATGCATCTCAACTAAATGCAAGGGATGTTTGGAACTAACAATTTTGGACCCATGAGATATTGGGGATTAAATGTTTGATCTTGTGTGCTGTTACCTAGATATGCTTGGGAATTGATTTGGAGCCCGATGAGATGATTAAGGATAGTGGATGTTCTAAACACATGACGGGTAATCGAAGTTTGTTCTCGCATTACAAAGCATATGATGGAGGTAACGTCACATTCGCTAGTAGTCTACGTGGTAATATCATTGGCAAAGGTACGGTTTCTCTTGACTCCATGACCATTGAAAATGTTGAGCACGTAGATAACTTAGGTTTTAACCTTTTAAGTATATGTCAAATTTGTGATAATAAGTGTAAGGTCATCTTTTCGGAACATGACAGTGAAATCGTAAAAGATGGAAAAGTCATTGGAAAAGGTGTTAGAAAGCATGGGCTTTATGTCATGAAGGTTAATAATAAGTCAAAAGACAACATATGTCTTGCGACTATAGATGATAGTTCTACCCTTTGGCATAGGAGATTAGTCACGCTAATATGCGTTTAATTCAATCTTTAGTCTCTAAGGAGTTGGTAAGACACCTCCCCAAGATTAAGTTTGATAGTCACTTTTGTGATGCTTACAAAGTCGGAAAGCAAGTTCACTCAAGTCACAAAGCCAAGAATTTGGTTTCGACCTCTCGGTGCTTAGAGCTCCTACATATGGATCTCTTTGGACCTTCCGCCATACGGAGTTATGGAGGTAACCTTTATACCCTAGTTATAGTTGATGACTATTCTAGATTCACTTAGACTAGATTTTTGGCATCCAAGAATGAAGCTTTCGATCACTTCGAAATCTTTAGTCGAAGAATTCAAAATCAACTAGGATGTTCAATTGTTTCTATTAGGACGGATCATGGTAGGGAATTTGATAATGAAGTGCAATTTGGTGCCTTTTGTGAAGCTCATGGTATTACCCATAACTTCTCGGCTCCTCGCACTCCACAATCAAATGGGGTAGTTGAAAGGAAGAATAGGACTCTCCAAGAGATGAGTAGGACGATGTTAAACGAGCAATCTTTGCCTCAAAAGTTTTGGTGCAATGCCGTGGACACATCGACTTATATTCTCAACCGAATTCTTATTCGACCCTTCCTAGGAAAGACCCCCTATGAGATTCTTAAAGGTAAGAAACCCTCATTAGAATACTTTAGGGTGTTTGGAAGCAAGTGCTTTATCCTCAACACCAAAGACTACCTTACCAAGTTTGACCCAAAGTCTTACGAAGGTATCCTTTTAGGTTATTCCCAAACTAGTAAAGCCTACATAGTCCTAAATAGAACCACGGGGGTTATTGAAGAATCACTTAACGTAACCTTTGATGAAACCCCTCCTTCACCCAAGACACCACCATTGGTTGATGATGACTTGGATGAATTAGAAGTAGTTAAAGCCAAAGAGGTTAGGAAAATAGGAGTTGAAGACCTTAGTGTTGAAAAGGAAGTAAACATTAAGGAGTCTAGGGATCATACTCTCAATAATGTCATTGGTGACTTAAATCAAAGGACCCTAAGATCTCAAGTCCAAAACCAAAGCAACTTCTTTTGTTTTGTCTCCTTGATTGAACCAAAGAATGTTAAAGAAGCTTTGACGGATGAGAGTTGGGTCATTGCGATGCAAGAAGAATTGAATCAATTCGTTGCCAATGATGTTTGGGAACTTGTTCCTCCTCCTAGAAGTTCTACCATTATAGGAACCAAATGGGTATTTAGGAATAAGCTAGATGAGAATGGTGTTGTGTCTCGTAACAAGGCTAGACTTGTAGCTCAAGGCTATAATCAACAAGAAGGGATTGATTATGACGAGACATATGCACCGGTAGCTAGATTAGAATCAATTAGAATCCTTTTAGCCTACGCTTGTGCCTTAGATTTTAAGCTTCAACAAATGGATGTAAAGAGTGCATTTCTTAACGGTTTGATCAATGAGGAGGTATATGTGGCTCAACCTCCCGTTTCATTGATTTTGAGAAACCGGACCATGTTTACAAGCTTAAGAAAGCACTTTATGGACTGAAACAAGCACCCAAAGCTTGGTATGATAGACTTAAAGCGTTTCTTGTTAAACATGAGTATACCATGGGAATGGTAGACAATGCACTGTTTACAAAGAAGAAAGGTCCTCACCTCATAATCGTACAAATATATGTTGATGACATTATATTTGGCTCAACTTGTCAAGAATTGTGTGATGACTTTGCCAAAATCATGCATGATGAGTTTGAAATGAGTATGATGGGAGAACTTAACTTCTTTTTAGGACTCCAAATTAAACAAATGGACGATGGTATTTTCTTTAGTCAATCTAAGTACGCTAAAGAAATGCTAAAGAAATTTGGATTAGAAGAATCTAGACCAATGAAGACCCCTATGGCCTCGGATACTAAACTCACCGTAGATGATGATTGTGAGTCGGTAGACAACACCAAATATAGAGGTATGATTGGTAGTTTGTTGTACCTAACGGCAAGTCGACCGGATATCATGTTTAGTGTTTGCCTTTGTGCTCGCTTCCAAGAGGCTCCCAAAATCTCTCACCTTGAAGCGGTTAAGTGTATCTTCCGATACATTAAAGGCACTATACATTTAGGATTATGGTATCCTAAAGGGACCGGCGTAGAAACCATTGTCTACGCGGACTCGGATCATGCGGGAGACTATGTGGACCGGAAAAGCACTAGTGGAGTTTGTACCTTCATGGGTTGTTGTTTAACTTCTTGGTTCTCCAAGAAACAAACCGCTCTTGCGATATCCACCACGGAAGCCGAGTATGTGAGTGCCAGAAAAGCATGCCAAAAAGCTCTATGGATGAAGCAAGCGCTTGTTGATTACGGGATTTCTCTTGATGATGTTCCCATCATGTGCGATAATAAAGGCGCTATAGACCTAAGCAAGAATCCCGTGCAACATTCGCGAACCAAACATATAGAAATTAGACACCATTTCCTTAGGGATAATGTTCAAAAGGGGAACATTACTATTGAAAAGGTGCCCTCCGAGGACAAATTAGCCGATATCTTCACTAAGCCACTTAAGAGGGAACCTTTTAATTACTTGCGTCTAGGTCTAGGATTAATGGAACATCTTCCTTAAATTCTTTTCTTCTTGTGTGTTTTCTTTTACCATTTTGAGTCCTTGAGTCTTTTAAACTCCTTTTGAAAAATCTTCTCCTCTCCTCTTCAAAATTCTCAAAGTCTCTTTCGAAAATGGTTGAGAAATTCGTTTGACATTGTTAATTCAATCTAAAAACGATTTTTCATAGATTCTCGCTATTAATCTAGAGCTTACATAATTCATATGTATGATTCTCTCAAACATAGAAAGAACAAGATAGAATCATGGAGGATTATTGTGTCATGACTTAAGGTCTTGTCTTACACACCTCCTACATCGATTTTTTAATCCATGTATTTTGGTCAAATCTCTATTTGGTAAGTTTGCATATGTTTTCTTTGTCTATCTTTGCTTTTAAGCATATCCCTATGATAAGTTAGACTAGAAAAATAAGATTTGCTGAAAAATCTTCCTCCAAACACCAAACCCTGCTTCTGCAGGCGGTTCCATATTTGAGCCGCGGTACCTTATTGATAAGGTACCGCCACCCTAGATAAGGAACCACCTACAGTAGCCTTCCTTTTTCGGGTTTTTGTCTGAAACTCCAGATTTGCTCCAACATTTTTGAGAATCTTTGTTTCAAACCCTTTGACCACCCCAAAAATACCCTAAGCCTTCCCTATTTAAACCATAAGCATTTTGCATTACTTCACATCCAAAATATCTTATTCTCCCAATGAAAGCCTTGAATCTCCTCTATTTTCTCCAATTGCTTTCAATCCAAACCCATCCAAGAACACTCTTAATCACATGTCTCCTACCAAGAATGTTGATTGTGGAACATCTTTTCTTCCACCACCACCCTTTAGTGTTCTTCCTCCTTCTCATGATAATGTCATGCACCATGGAACATATTGTCATTGTTGTCAATATCAACATCTTGCTATGGCACACATCTATGAGGAGTTGAGCTACATCAAGAGTCTCTTAATCAAGCCTCCTCTTCACTTTGATTATGAGATCTCCAACAAGCCACCACCACCACCCTCCGCTATTACCTTGTCTTTCATATAAGCATTGGTTGCTTATCCATAAGACACCAAATTCAAGCAAATCTTAGAATTCTAGAATAACTAGGATTAGATTTATGCTTTTAGCTTGTTTCTTTTTCCATACTTCTTTGTATGATGTTCTTTTAGTAACCTATCTTGGATCTTTGTCTTTGTGTTTTCTTCTCTTTTAATGTGACCTATTGCTATATATTGTTGGTTGTTTCTTTTGTTCAACTAACCCTTCTATCTAGCTTGTCACCATATCTCGATTCCTCGGTGCCCCAAGTTAGGGGGAGTAAGCACCAAGGGGGAGTCTTTGCAAAGTCCGTTTCTTCAACACCGGCTTATGCAACCTTTTTGCTTCGACAAAGGGGGAGAAATGAATAAACTCGTCTTCGAAAATCTTGTTTTTGTATGATAGAGTTTATGTATTGTCGGAATCAAAAAGGGGGAGATTGTTAATGCAATAATGACTAAAAACGTTACTTGTATTTTTCGGTCTCGCTTAGTTTTGATTACGACAGTATGTAAAAACAAGCATTTACGAAAACAACAAAAAACGAATTCTTGAGTTCAAGTATTTTTCATTTTACCCATTTTCACTTAAGGTCTGGATAAACAAGTACTAACCTTAATCAAGTGATCAAGTGATTTAATCTTTTCTTAAAACTCACTTTTTATTAAGTGTGACAAGTTTTTATTAAACTTTATTTTTAAGAAAATGTTTTATTAAATTAATTATTTGAAATTTGAAAATGACATATTCTTATTTGGTTAAGAATATCCTTTCGGGATATTTTTTATATCCAGATAAGACCTCCACCACTAAAGGACAAAAAGGAGCGGAGTCTAGTCCGGCGGTACCTTAGCGCCTAGGCGATACCTTATCGATAAGGTACCGCGGGCTAAGATAAGGTACCGCGGGCAGATATAGCCGTTGGCTCCTTTGTCCTTTAAATAGTGGACCATTCTCATCTTTTCACCTCACCTCTTTTGCACATTTATTTCCAGATTCAAACCCATTCTTTAATCACTCAAATCTTTGATCATTTGTTTGATTATTACTTGTTTAAGAAGTGAATCTTGTTCTTCCATCCC
The DNA here is from genome assembly GCA_025667525.1 of Glebionis coronaria. NCBI lineage: Eukaryota > Viridiplantae > Streptophyta > Magnoliopsida > Asterales > Asteraceae > Glebionis > Glebionis coronaria. The sequence goes on from CM046875.1 coordinate 125,828,136, forward strand.
TTCCTCTCCAAGTGCAAAGAGAAGAACACTATCCTAGTGAAGTGTTGAGTCCACCACCAAAGATCCATTGAAGATCTAATTTTATACACTTGTAGTTGTGTCATAGTTGTGAAGATCCAAGTAGTTGTGTCTATTTAGAAGTTGTGTATGTACTAAGTATAGTTGTGTAGATTGGTCCTAGCTACGATTAGGGCTCGACTTTTAGCTTAGAGTCGGAAATTGGTTAAACGACGTGTACGGTTTTCTCCACCATAAGGAGCTTGTTGTGTAGTGAACTCTCGAGTAAGGAGTACTCGAGGAGTGGAGTAGGAACGAGGAGTGAGCTTCGTTGCCGAACCACTATAAATACTTGGTGTTCGGTTTGATCTTTCTTTACCCTTAACTCTTTACATTCTTTATTCTTTATGCATATACATGTGTTAGCATTAGATTAGCTACACTATCATTATTTATTCTTTGTGGATATATTTTTGTTAGTATTAGTTTAGTTACACTATCATTGTTCATATTGTGTATAAGAAGATTTCACATGTTTCCTCAAGCCTAAGTTTTTGAAAAAGGATTTTTTGGAAACCACATTTTAACAAGTAAATATAAGAAACTATTCAACCCCCCTTCTAGTTTCTACAGTTTTTATTTAATATCTATAAATTTTAGCAAAAAACTTCTTAAATGTTAAGCTTTTATGAAAAGGTTTTAGAAAAGCTTAACATACAGTGCAAAAAAATCACGTGTCAAAACATTTATTAACGAGCGCGTAATTAATCATATTTTTAGTACTTAAAATCCCTCGTGTGCGACTTAATAAATAGCAAAATATAAATTTATTTCATATATTGTGTATTTTTGTTATTTTAAATGTCGAGAAAATTTGAATAAAAGTGTGTTATATGAACATTTGAACAAACGCGTGTTATTTGAACATTTATCTTAAAAATAATAAAAGTCTAAGAGCGCAGAGAACAGTTGGTGCCGTTGGTAAAAAGTATTGCCACGTCAGCAAAGTGGGTTTTGGCAGCAAAATTGTTATGACACCAGTTTTCAGGAGGAGTGGTGTGCCATGTAAATTCTGATGCTATATGATTTTTTTATTTTTTTTAATACTTAAAAATACATATTATAAATCCGAATTACAAACAATACTTACAATTAAAATCACACTCGAAAAAATATTAAAACAAAATAACAAACATTAAAAAACACTTAAAAATATATATGTGTAAAAATATGGAAAAAAAACCTTTAACAAATTATTGGACTTATTTATAAATATTGGGCTAAACAAAATACCCACCCTAAAACTTAAAACATACCCACTTTCCTCCTCTACCTCCCCGTCTTCTTCACTGTGCCTCCCAGAACACAATAAAAAAATAAAAAAATAAAAAAATTTGGCAACCGCGTGGGATGCTCCGGATGGCGTCTGGCCTTTGGCGCGAGGACGCGAAATGATGCATGATTCTGTTTTCTGGCGTGGACGAACCAAACCACCCAACCAAACCACCACTCCCCTGCTCTAAGCCTTATAGATTGCTGCTTGTTTGAATTAGCTACAACGTGGCTCATATTACTTCATCTTCTACTAATTTTCCTTTATCTAAACTCTTAAAGTTGTAATTAATGTTCCAAATCAATTACATTGTCTCACTGACAACCCTCTAACAAGTACTAAAATTAGAGCTGAGTATGATAGACCTAAAACTGACCCGGACCAAAAAATCAGATCGAATCAGACTGAATCGAATCGAACCGAACATACAATTTTGGTCCGTGGTTGTGGACCATTTCGGTCCTCTGTCCAGTCGATCCGGGCCGATCCAGTTCGGTCTTGCTAAAAATATCGCCAATTATGCCTAATAGAACCAGACCGGACCAATTCGGTCCGGTATTGGTCCGGGGTTTCGGACCAATTCGGTTCTCGATCCGGTCCGGTCTTAGCCCGATGCTCAATCCTACTAAAAACACTCCAGACAGGTCATCATCTAGGCAAATTTTACTTTCTTCCAAGCAACCTTCTGGTGAGAACTTTATTAAATCTGGTCATTCTCCCCTTGCTTCCTCTAAAGATGATTTAGATTGCACTCTAAATACAACAAAAGCGTGAATCACTTAATGACCTTCATGTGCGTTCAGACGAGTGTTCGAGTTTGGGTCATGAGTTGTGCAATCGAGCTAGGAAAAATATCGCAGAAATGAAAGAGAGAAAAAAGGATAAAGAAAAGATTAAAGGTAAGATTGAAAAGAAAAAGACAAAGGGTAAGAAATATATGCAAATTGGCCGTTATTTAGATGATAGTTGGGTCTTTATGATGTTTCTTGTGACGATCATTCGGATGTCGATGGTGAAGCCTCGAATCTTAATAATTTTAAGGCCTCTAGAAAAGTGATGGGCATCATGATCGGGGGAAACAAGAACAACATTAGAAACGATTTAACTTTTGAGGAGTTTATTAAAATACTTCATTGAAAATTTAATCTTTAAGGTTTTCTCATAGGCAAAGTTTTGATTTTCGCCATTGGCTTTCAGTATTAATTGTTCTTCATATTTTCAGGAAGCTTTCTCCAGTTAAGAGTTTGCCCCAATTTTTCATGGTTATTGGCCCAGAATTGTCATCTCCACGGCTTTCATTAAGGATATCCATGGCTTGCTATTTTGAGCATCCTGCTAGTTTTCTAGTTTTTTAGTTTCATATTAGTTAGTCTTTTTCATTATGTAATCACGTGTTCATGATTTTTTTCATATGTAATCTTTTTTAGTATTCAATTTTTGTTGAAGATTAAGCTCATTTATATCATTTTATTGTTTTTTTGCAAAAAAAATGGTTGTTTAGACTATAATTACATTTATTTTAGAAAATTATTATTTTTCCGTTTCGAAACTTTCAAGTTAGATAAAGCTTAGACCTTTTGGTTTGGATTTATAATAGTATGTTTGGTCTCAAGCTTTTGAGAGCATTTTAGATCGATAAGCGACTATCAACTTAAATATAATGCTTGTTTGGCAAAGAGCGACTAGTAGTTGATTGTGTGTAACTGCTTTTATTCAAAACGTTTTATCAACAAGCATTTAGATCTAGCTGCTAGCGTTTTAATTTTTAAATTACATATATGTCCTTTCTCTTTATTTAAAGAACATTTATGTTAATGTGTACATGTCCTTTTAAGTAATTTTACAGTGTATAATTACTGCTACTGCTACATTTACCAAACACTTTATTTAACAAGCAGCTACTGCTTACTGCTCCCTGCTAATGCTTACTACTTATTATTTCTTCCATTTCTCTTTATTTAAAGAACATTTATATTAATGTGTACATGTCCTTTTAAGTAATTTTACAGTGTATAATTACTGCTACTGCTACGTTTATCAAATACTTTATTTAACAAACAACTACTGCTTACTGCTCCTACTAACTACTACTGCTTACTACTTACGTGTTACCAAACATAGCCTAAGAATGCATGATTTGAGATGGATAGTTTTGGAGACCTACAAGTTAGCTCTCCAATTATCATTAGGGTTAGTTAAATGAGAACTCCGAGTCTAGCCATTAAGATATTCAATCGTCAAATGCGTTATTTAGCTAGTAGTTTTAGGAGAGATGAGATTCCCATAGACCTCCTAAGTAGCATAGACTCGGTGAAGAAATCTTCACCATCCATTCAATTTTTGATCTAATGGCTAAAATCCTACCTATATAAATCATTAATTTACACACATATAATTTTTTAACCAAAAAAACACACAGAGACACTCATCTTCTCTCACACCCTCTCCCTGAAAACCACCCACCATAACCGACCGCCGTCGATAAAAAACCACCTCCCCGACCACCCCCTTTTTCCGTCGAGATCGCCACCCATGCACCTTCTTCTCCGATGTAACTCGTAGAAGGAGGGTGAGTCCAGCGGCGACTTTATGAAGCGGTTTATTAGGTTTGTGGGTTTCGTAGGATTAAAAGCAGGTACGTAGGAGGAACAGACATAAAAATTCAAGTGGGCTCTTAGTGATCACATCTTGAAGAACATCGTGAACCTTGATTACAAAGATGTGGCGGCTGCGGTCGATGCTGCAAGGAATTTTGAGATTCATCGCGAGAGGTCGGGACAGAACAAAAGGAACCGTGATGGTGACTGTATTCAACCGGAAGCTCATAACAACAAAGGGGGTGATCAAGAAGGTCATTCAGGGCCGCCATGATAAACTTATGGAAGGCTTCTTCATGGAAGGGCATGCTATAAGATTACTAGGGCATGTTTTTGTTGTGGTTCGACTGGACATAAGATTAAGGATTGCCCTATGGAAAGTGGAAGCGGTGGTGGAGACGACAAGTCATTAGGTACGATTCCAAGAAATTCTCGAATTTTTTTTATCCCTTGGATTTGTGCAAGCATTATGTGATTCCTTTCTGTTGGCGTTACCTCCGTGCATATGTTGTATGTGTTATGTGTGAAATGATCTCATATATCGTCACTTCGTCTGTTTCGTATTCGTTCGATCTGATTCGTATGTTTTCGTATTCGTTTTCGCTTAATCGTGTTACTGCAATTTTGCGGCCGAAATTTCTTTTTAGAGGGGAAGAATCATAAAACCCGTAAACCTTAATTTAATTTCGAGGACAAAATTTTCTTTTTAGAGAAGAAGAGTTGAAAATCTTGCATTTTGAGAATATGACTTTTGGGCCATTTATGTCATTTTGAAAAATTGAAGTCATTTCTGAAAATTCATTTCATTTTTAGATATTTAAAAATGTGCATTTAATTATTTGAATATGTTTAAAATAATTAAACTTTAGGTTATAAAATCTTTTGAAAATAATAATCTTATAACATATAGTTTATTTTTTTAAAATATTTTTATAAAATTATTAATAAGGCATGTTTTATTAAATAAAATAAAGGAGATTTTATTTTATCTTGTTACTTAAATCTAAAAGGGTCCTAAATCAAGTAAAGGTTTTAAGGCTTTTAAAATAGGTTTTTCTATCTTGTGCCCTAGGGTATATGATAAGAGATATAAAGTACACAAAAAGTACACATGGCCCCACAGAAAAATACACAGAGATCCGTAAAATATAGATCCCTATGTACTTTTCTGTGGGACCCTGTGTATTTTATACCCTCTTATCATGTGCCCCTAGGGCACAAGATAGAAAAACCCTTTTAAGATATATTTTGTAAGACTTTTAATTATGGTAAAAATCATATTTGTTCCCATCTATCATTTTTTATGCCGTGTGTTTTTGTAGTATAAAGGGGGAAAGAAGTGTTTTATTTACTAAAGATTATGTTTAAATGGAAAGTAAATAACAATATTGAAAACATGTCTCCCTAATTAATTATACTTGAAAAATTTATAATATTTCTTCCCCTAAACCCTATATTAGCCATCCCATACACACACATTCACAAACTCGATTGTTGATTTTTGTTTAAGGTTTTCTCTACATCTCCATTGTAGAAACCTTGGTATTTTAGGTGATTCTTGGTGTTTTCTTCCATCTTTTCTTCCTTCCTTGTGTTTTGGTACTTTTTTATTATCATCATTGTATATTCATCTCATGTAAGTAATTTAATCCTTGTGTCACCTTCCATGATTTTGTATTTTATTAATTTCTTATGTATATGATTTTTAAGGTTTACAAACCCTAAAAACATGTTTATGGTGTTTGATAATTTAAAAACTCCTTTCATAATCTAGATCAAGTTTAATTAGCCCTAGATATATTATGAATAAGTTATTACATGATTTTGATAAAGATCTAGACATCTTATTATGATCTAGATGGGTGAAACATGAGTTACAAAACAAGGGTTTTGAGCTGATTGGAAAAATGGTCATCTTTTAAGCACCATAAAATGAGTTTTACAATAGCTTTTAACATGAATCTAGTTTCTTTGATCATCTACAATAGAGTCTAGCTTGTTAATATGTCCTTCATTTATTCTTAAGAACTTGTTATGGTCGGATTATTATTGTTCTCCCATAAGGTCTCAAAACTGATTTTCTAGACTGAAAATGTCATGTTCACCATAAAGACCATAAATCCTTTAATAATTAGAATTAACTTAAGCCACTTCAGGGGGATGATCCTGATATGTTGGGACATGTCCTTGATTTTTGATAATTGTTTTGAAGATGTTTAAGTTTGTCAAAATCGTTACAACATTCTGTATGTTCTAACCAAATATGTTTTTAGGCTACTTGGGCTTATTGGATCATATCTTGGGTTGGGTAACCTTTGGGCTTAAGCCCCTTTACAGAGGCCTTATTGACCCATAAGTCAAACTCTGTGAATTTTTTGGGAATTCATGGAAAGTTTTTTATGGGATAGTTAATTAGTGTATCTTACCTTAATTACCGATAAATCTTTTAAATAAGGAAACCACTATCTTTGGAAAGTCAGTCACCTACTTTTGGAAACTTGTATTTTTATATATGATCAGTATGCATGAGATGATTTTATGTATAGTGTAGCTTTGCTGACACGGGATTAGTATTTGTTTCGTTTTGTGCGACTTTTTGTTTGGTTTTGCGCTAAGGTACGAATATTCGGTTCTTTTAGTAAGAACACTCCTTTCACTCTTTTGTAACTCTTCTTTTTGATCAATCCCTAAGCTTTTGATATGTTCCCTTTATCTTTAGTTGATTTTTTGATATGATCTTGGATTCACTTTGCCTTGTTATGATCCTTTTGTTTGACATGCCTTCTTCTGCTTCCTTTTGACCTATTATGATATATGCTTTGATATGCCATTTTGTTATGAAACCCTTATGCCCGAGCCATATTTTGTTTTATAGTCATGGGGGTACAATCACCATGTCATCCAATGCACTGGTGGCATGGCACCATTTGGTGCGGAGTGATTAGACCCCGACGTTTCCTTTTGATGCACACAATTATTTGTGATATTTTGAGTGCGTGTTCTACTCATGAGCTAGTGCACGTGCTAATGACTTTGTTTTATAGGGAGCGTATGGATGCATCCTAGGTTTTTGGTAAGTATGATTTGATTTTTAGTGATTAGTTGTGTGTGCTATACACCCCATATACTTCTGGTGCATTAGGTTTGGCCGCCTATGTACATTTTTGGGGGAACCGTGCAACTGTACGTGATATATGTATGATATGTGATATGATTTGTTATATGAGCTCGTGGGCATTCTGATACCTTTCATTCATCTTCTCTTTGTGATCCATATATATATTCTTTGTTCAAACATTGTTGACATCCTCAACTTTTATTACCTCTCTTTACTTTTCAGTTTTATTTGTTATATTCGTTCACTGGGCAATCACTCAGCCGTGTTTATTTTTCATGCGACAGGTATTAAACGGAAAGCTGGGCATTGAGAGTTTGATGTGTGTGTTTAGAGTTACCCGAGTCAAATAAATTACTGGTTACATTATGATATCATTACGTTGCATTTTGGACCTCGTTGTTTTAGGGATTTTTATTATTAAGATATTACTTTGAATATTATTATGTTTTAATTAAAGTTCTAATTTAACCTTTTAAAATATGATGTATCTGATGTGACACCATAGTAGTAGCACTTTGTCTCTTTTTAGAGCCGTGTGTTACATTGACATTGTCTTGGGACGAACGTCTCTGAAACGTGAACTCACACTTCACACAAAGCTACCTCCTCATCAGTAGTTCACGAATGTTTGGAACTTGTATAAAACTTGTGTGATGTAAAAATAAAGATTTTGAAGTGTGAGAGTTGGGTATTTATAGAGTAAAGTGTATAAATATTAAAAACAAAGTTTTTCTTTTTTAATTCAACCAACGGTCAAATGTAAAAAACATTTTGATTTCTCTTTTTTTCAACTAGGACATCCTCTCTATCGACTTCGTCAAATCGACCGACTCGACTCGATCACCGTAACGAATCAACCGAGTTCGAAGTCAATTGCCGACTCGACGACCCACCCCCGTTGTGACCAGCCATAAGTTCATCAATTTTATGATAAACTAATAATTAAATTGGCGCTACATTTTTCACATCGGGATTTTTTTTGTTTTTTTTCATTAGATCGCTTGAAGTTGATTGTTTTGCTTCTATAATTCAATAATATATTTTAAGTTCATTAATTTTATGATAAACTCATAATTAAATTAGCACTGCACTTTTAACATCGGGGGTTTTATTTTTCTCATTTAAAGTCGATTGTTTTGCTTCCATAAAATTAAATATCTTAAAACCATCAATTTTATGATAAATGCATGATTTTATTTGGAATTCATGATATTTCATCAATTTTATGATTAATGCATGACCTTAATTATTTGAAAGTCATGATATTTTATCTTTTATTCATCATCGCTTTATTGAGAATTTGAGATTTCACATACATACAAGAAATTTATAGAGTCGAGATACTGTTCGGAACTTGTTAATGTATCTATAACAAAGCTAATTAATCTTATTAAATATATAAACGGTAGCTTAGGCCTCTGGCTCTAATAATATCTCCAATACTAGTTTGGAGAACAGTTTTTTTACTGTAGTATTTAAAAAGTTATATGAATCACTTTTTTGAATTGCATGTATAACTTGATGAAAAAAAATTTACTTAAAGATTTGTAAAACTATAAGGCCTCGTTTGATTTGTCGTAATCCGACGTAATTGAATGTAATTGTAATTCAATTACATTACATACCCTGTTTGGTTCATGAAATAAATGTAATTCACTTTACATTACGCAACACATTTGTTTGCATTTAATTGTAATTGAGACATTACAATTATATCAAATGAGTGTAATTGGGATTACATAGAAAATTGGATGTAACGTTTTGAATTACGGCTTAAATTCATTATTTATACTTTAAATCATTATTAATAATAACATTATCATGTTATTATTATTAATATTAATATTATTATTATATAAATATTAAAAAATAATACAAATAATTTTTATTTTTATTATATATATATAATATAAATATTAAAAAAACTAATAATAATTATTATTAATATTAATAATAGTATTATTATATTATTATTTTATTTTATTATTATTATATTATTATTTTTTATTATTTGATTTTATTATTTTTTTTATCATAATTAATATTAATAATATTTTATTATTATTTAATATTAATTTTTATAATTCTATTTTTTATTTTATAACTTAAATATTATATTTTTTAATATTTTTTATTTTTTTTTATTTTTTATTTTTTATTATTATTTAATTATTATTATTAAATTATCAATATTGATTAATATTATTATTATTATTATTTATTTTTTAATTCATTATTGTTATTATTACAATATACTTTTTATTAATATTAATATTTTATTATTATTATATTTTAAAAATATTTAAATTATATTTTTTATATATAATAATAAATATTATTAAAATAATAAAAATCTTTATTTACTATATTATTATTATTATTTATTTATTTATTTTTATATTATTTTAACTATTACTTTTTAATTCACTTTTTTAAGTTTTATAAAAAAAATATTTGAATTACATTACGTTGGGAGTTTACCAAACACATTATTAAATTTAATCAATTACAATTACAATACATTACAATTCCAACACATTCCAATCTATTCAGTTACAATTATATCAAATTATAATTCTTTACAAAGATTATAGTTCATTCAAAAACATTTTGCGAACCAAACGGAACCTAAATGGTTGAAGCACAAGTTTTTTATTTTTTAAAACACAAAATTGATGTTAATGTATTACATAAACTTTTTGAAAAAGCTTTTGGGTATAACTTTTTCATAAAGATATACTTAATAAATAACTTTTTGAGTTATAAAATTTATTTAAATATTAATGATATTTAATATTTTATGACTTGATTCATTGCTTAATACTTTAGTGTCCACGGTGAATTTTGATACCAGCATCATTTAATTCCCAAAAGAGTAAATAAACTACTACTGTAGTAAGTAAATGAAGTCTTGCTCAGTTGGATGGATGCATTTGGTTATAATTTTCATATGGCGGAGGTCAGGGATTCGATTTTTGTCATTCCCCATGTGGGGGATTTTCTCAGAATTGGTAGCCGGGTTTGAATCCCATCGCAATGTCTTGAAGCCCCTTAATGAGAAACTGAATGGCTAGCATGGGGGTTGGTATTCTTTTCGTGAGATGATTCGAGCTCGGGTCGAAAGACTTGGTGGCTTGTTAAAACCATGGTTATAAATAGCGTAAGGCGTGGCGTGACGGCATGTCTAAGCTACACGCTTTAGCGGCTAAGGCGAAGCTTTAGCGTTTCTAAAGCGTGACTTATAGCGGCACAACATATAAAAATATATAGTTGTTTTATCATATTTCAATATTATATTTATCTTGAGTTCATAATAAGTGTTATACATAATAATTAAAGCTATAAAACTCTCATTACGTGTAACAATATTCATTTTCTTGAGTAAAATTTAAAAAATCATCGCACCTTATTTTGTAACGCGCCTTGACCTATTGCGTTGCGTGGAGGTCACGCCTCAAACTTTAGCGCACCTTAAGGCGGGCTATAGCGAGCTATTTAGAACTATGGTTAAAACTACTACTGTAGTAAATCTTATCATTCTCCTTTATAAATGCAACGTCACCAGTAGCTTCATTCACATATCTCTATCTCACTGACATAAATTCTCTATACAACATATCATCATTTTTTTAGTACGGCGTATATCATAAGGTCCGACTTACTTTTACCACCAAATTTGCGATGGAGCAAATTAGGAGTTCCAATAGCCAAAGATCTTCTTCTTCATCCGATAAACAGAATTACTGTTACAACTATGCTACTCCATGTATTTCTTCTCGAGAAATGGAGTCATTGGTTGCTTTATGTGACACGTTGTTGCCCTCAATTGACATCTCCCAAGATCCTGTTGCCAATCATTCACTTATCAAGTTCTATCAATCTTCAGCTTCCATGAACGGAACTCCAAACCAAGTAAGTAACTATACCCAGGGACGGAACCATGGGTTCCTACGGGTGCCCGAAACCCCATGAATCTTTTCGAAACATATGTTAAATGCACCGGGTTCATTAAAATGTCTAGTATTATAATATTGTTGTAATTCATTATAGGCTGCGATGATGATGATATCGAAAACCAAGCATCCGAAACAATGGTTGGTTCGGTTGACCTTGTGGTTATTATCTACATGGATCGGGACATTGATTCTATGTGGAAGAGCAAGTTTGTCAAACCAATTTCCCTACGTACAAAAGTTCTCTAAGGTATCAAATAAGAAAAGAGAGGAGATTCTGGTGGCATGGTCCCTCGGCTACATCTTTCTGTTGAGAATGTTTTTTCGAGCACTCAAATTCGTGGTTCCATTGGCCTTCTTCACTCAGGCAAGTTATTATCCATATACAAACTTCATTTTCATGTGTATATGTACTAGTACTGTATCTCATCGCATAACTAATACCATCAATCATTTTAGACTAGTGAAATTTTACACATGCATGCATGACACGATGATGGATGTGAGAATTATTGAACGAGGCTTTTTGGCTTAAGGTATGCCGTATGAACGCATACAATTTCGCATCCAGGGAAAAGTTTCTAATGGACCCTACTAGATTTATCTTTGAAAATCATGCATCACGTTGGCTAAGTATCAATACTATGAAGTGGAGTATTTATTAGCTTCAATTATTGTTTATAAATTGAAAAATAAAATACATTTAATACACATATGTTTATGTATGTGTGAAAATAGCTTTGACAACTAGCATCGGCTTTTCTATACTATTTTATAAAATATTATGGAACTTTCCTAAAATAGTAAGACTGAAAATTCAGATTTTTTAATCTGCTAAATAAAACAAGTTGTTGATATTTTCATCAAAATTATATAATATAACATTTTTCAAACAATCTTTTATAACAAACTTTTGTAACATCCATTTAAAATAACATTTTTTCTTTTAAATTAAAAAATCTTTTTATTTATTTATTATTTTTATAATATAATTTCAATATATTTTTTAAAATTTTGTGTTTTTTAATTCGATATCAATTTTGATATACTTTTATTAATTTTTAGTCTTTTTCAATTTTAGTGGTTTTTTAATTCGATTTTTATAACTTTACAATGAGTAAGAGATTAATATTTGATAGTTTCAAAATTCGTTATTAGGTACTCGCTGCTGCATTGCACAGGTACCATTCTAGCATAAAAAAGAGTAAATTGATTGCATGTATAACTACCCTAAATGAATTTAACGTTTAGTGAATATTATTTAAATCGTCTAATAAAAAATTTGTTTGCATTCATATGTTTATTAAATGAACGAGCTAAACAGCATTTTACGTACGTTTAATTGAATGAACAAAAATAAAAAAAAGTCTCGTTCGTTTGTATATGTTCATGAACGTCGGCTATGCGTTCTTTAACATTCCTTTATATTCTTTATATTGTGTATTTTTAGGACTGACATGTTTAAAAAAAGAAACAATTATAAACAAAAATACTGATAATTTGATAAAATTTATATATATTTTTTATTCAGTTATGCATAATTTGATAAACATAATTACGGAGTATAAGTTAAATATTGTAAAAAAAGCCATAAAATATTCATGCCAGTTATTATAAATGCGTCATGTACTATAGAGTTTGTAATTGGTTAGTACTCGAGAATTTAACTTCATGTCTCACCAATATGATTGAAGTGTTTGAAGTTTTTCTAAAGCTTTAAATAAATTGGTGCAAAACTTGACAGGCTCGTGTACGTTTGTTGGTAACCATGTGCAATTTTTGGTAGCAAATTTGGTAACAATCACTTTCAAATTAAAACGTTTTTATTCCATTTCTTTTTTTTCTTCATGACAAGGCAGTCTATGTATGTTCGATCATAAATATAGCTCCCTTTTAAGATACGTACTATCAATAAACCCACGTTATACGATGGTCTCAAACAGGGTAAGACGGTAGTACTAGGTTCGTTCGTGAATATTCGGTGATTAAATTTTGGGTTTGCCTCATGCCTCATGCCCCATATCCATAACTAATACAGTAACTAGTCAGACTGGGTATATAGGACTATCACGATCAAGGTGTAACTGAGTCGCTCAATATAGCAAGTGATTCGAGGTCGTCTTAATATTATTGAAATCAACTTGATTTAATTCACAATAAACTTACTTCAATGTTGTATGTTATGTTTTAGGTGAATGAGAAGAATGAAAACTCTTCATGGGAAGCCATGGGCTATTCTGGCCGAGACCCTAATTTCGTACAACAAATTAAAAATACTACATTCAACACAGAAACATTTTTTGGGCCACTTTATAAAGGAATGATCTACCTAAACAAACCTCAAACCATTGTTATGGAAGCCCTCCAAAGATCAAGACTATCCGTCTCAATCCCCCGTTATCCAACCTACAAGAATCACAAAAAACCATCGATGATAATCAAATGTGATGCTGTAGTAGTCGGTTCTGGTTCCGGAGGTGGTGTTGTAGCCGGCGTTCTAGCTAAATCAGGATACAAAGTTCTTGTACTCGAAAAAGGGAACTATCGTGCAAGAAGTAATCTTTCACTTCTTGAAGGACCGTCCATGGAAGACATGTATCTTGGTAAAGGATTATTAGCTACTAGTAACATGGAGGCTGTGATACTTGCAGGGTCAACGGTAGGAGGAGGATCCGCGATAAACTGGTCAGCTTCAATCAAAACTCCGGAACACGTACGAAAAGAATGGGCTGAGAGTTACGAGTTAGAGTTGTTTGAGAGTAAACTCTATGAAGAAGCGATGAATGTTGTATGTGAAAGAATGGGTGTTCAATCTGAAGTTGAGGATGAAGGGTTTAATAACATGGTTTTAAGAAAAGGGTGTGTAGAATTAGGTTATCCAGTCAACAACATTCCACGGAATTCATCACCTAATCACTATTGTGGATGGTGTTGCCTTGGCTGCAAAGATGGAGCAAAGAAAGGTACGTTGGAGACATGGCTGGTCGATGTTGTCGAATCTGGAAATGGTGCGATTTTACCAGAGTGTGAAGTGATAGAAGTTTTGCATGATCGAAAGAAAGGCAGGGACCGGAGCATTGCTAAAGGTGTTGTCTTTGAGTTTGAACACCAAGATGGATCAAGACAAGTTTGTTTAGTAGAGTCAAGATTAACCATTGTGTCATGCGGGGCTATGTGTACCCCGCAACTGCTCAAGAGAAGCGGGTTGAAGAACCCCAATATCGGGAAAAACCTGCATATACATCCTGTGGTAATGGCTTGGGGTCACTTCCCATCAGAAAAGTGGCCCGAAGATGAGAAAAAGAGCTACGAAGGAGGTATAATGACTGCTATGTCCACCGTGGTGGCGGATTTCAAAGGGTCTGGATACGGTGCTGTCATCCAAACACCGGCATTACATCCTGGAATGTTTTCGACATTGATGCCATGGGTTTCAGGTTTTGACTTCAAGACTCGTATGTCCAAGTTCTCTAGGACAGCACATGTATTTGCCTTAGCTCGTGATAAGGGTAAAGGTGAAATAAGCGCACAAACATCCATTACTTACAAAATGGACATCATCGACGAAATGAACCTAAAAAGGGGACTAGAGAAATCGCTAAGAATACTTGTAGCCGCTGGAGCAGAAGAGATCGGAACGCATAACAACAAAGGAAGAAAATTAAATGTGAAGAATGTGAGCTATCATGAGTTTGAGAATTTTGTAAAAGAGGAAAGTTTAAGAGCGTTAAGAGACCTATCGACACCAATATGTTCAGCACACCAAATGGGGAGCTGTAGAATGGGTGTTGAATCAAAGAGGTCAGCTGTAAATCCAATGGGAGAGACATGGGAGATAGAAGGGCTATATGTTGCCGACTCGAGTGTGTTCCCAACAGCATTGGGTGTGAATCCGATGGTCACGGTCCAAGCCATTGCTTATTGCACAGCTCAATCTGCCCTTGAATCTCTTCGAAGAATGAAAGAAACTGTCTATAGTATATAGTTTGCAAGGGTTTGAATATTATTTTGTATACATATCTTTTATTTAATAAAGAAACAATTTATTTAAGAATATTACTATATTATATTAGTAATGCATTTTCCGTCGTTTACAAATCTAGGTAATATACTAATTTTATTACTAACATGACCATTAAAACTTTTGATTTTCTAAAAATATGGGTAATATGATCGGTGGTTGCTAAAAATGACTGACACATCATTTCTTTTTCTTTTTTATTTACTTAGCTGGATATTCCAGTTCACTTTACATTTTACAGGGGTCACTTTTTATAAACATATAACCAAACACACATATTAAACATCATCCTCTTAAGCTTGTCTTCTCCGGTGACACCAACAAATTCTGGTGGAATAACAGCAGGTTCCGGCAAGGATGGACAAAACAAATTCCAGATCTACAACTCCGGCGACACCAAGAAATTCCGGTGGAATAACAACAGGTTCCGGCAAAGATGGACAAAACATATTTCGGATCTACAATCCATCAAAAAAGTAACAAGAAAACAAAATGAATTACAATCTCAATTTAACCATATCTACAACAAGATATACGAATTGTTGGTATTACGATGTACCATTTGTAATGTATACGTCCATTTAACATTATTTCATAATTAAATTAATATTTCCTATTCTAAGTTT
Source organism: Glebionis coronaria (assembly GCA_025667525.1). Lineage (NCBI taxonomy): Eukaryota > Viridiplantae > Streptophyta > Magnoliopsida > Asterales > Asteraceae > Glebionis > Glebionis coronaria. The sequence continues at coordinate 125,843,781 of CM046875.1, forward strand.
AGGGCCCGTTTGGTTGAGGCTTTAAAAGATAAAAGGTGTTTTTAACTATAATAATGGTTGTTTGGTTGTTTTTTTAAACTAAATATTTGAGCTTTATGTCTACTGACAAATACTATTTTGAATCTAGCATGCAACATGGGTTTTCTTATTTTTTTGTGGTCCCGGTTAATATTCCTCTCTATCACACTCATAATATATAATTTATAAAATAACTAAATCTTATTTTTATATCATATTTAAATTTAAAATATTTTTTTCTCTCACCTAATCAAAACCCAAACCTAACCAATCCTAAACCACTAACTTTATAAACCTACACCTAAAGTAAAACCCGACTTCAAACCAAACGGACCCTTAGAATGCATTTGGAATGCATTAGATCAAAAACATTAAGCCTTTAACCCATACTTTTATAATAGTTCACCCATCAACAAATACATTAAATTTTTATATGAGCTCGCCTTCCTCGAAAACAGAATCATACCATTCAACCGAGATCTAGAGCGTGTGAAATCGAGATCTTGATTGTTGTTGAGATCGAATTGATGATTGTCTTCGTCGAGAAAGAATGATATGTTTGACATTGATGTGTTGGTGGTGTATGTCAGAATATAAGAAGTGGGCTACTGGGTTTTACTGAAAAAAATTAGCCATGTCCCATGATGAAGGTCATGTGGGTGTTTTTGACATTTCATTTTAGTCCAGTTGGAAAAAGAAATTAGTTTTAAAAATATTTTTAATGAGGTGGAAAATCAACCGGTCATATTACCTATATATGTATAAAGTTGTCGGTTTTCATAACTATATTAATAATACATTAAGTACATTACCTACATATGTAAATGGTTGAAAGTACGTTACTATTATATGGACTTAACCCTATTTAGGTAGACAATCTACTTTTTCTGTCGCACTTTTATCGTCCTCATAATTATTTTTAATTTGTCTTAAAATTTTGTTCACTTTATTAAATAAAAAGTCTAAATTAGTTAATTTTTTAGTTTTATTCATGTCATTAATTTCTTATAAGATAACTATTAATGTTGTCAAAGGGTATGTTTGTCTTTATAAGCACAAAATGTTTACATTCATTGAATATATCATAAAACACAAAAAATTTATTAGGGGCCAATTAAAAAGGAACAGAAGGAGTATAGTTGGATGAGTTGTAACTATTGTGACATCCGTCAAATTTTCATCTTAAATTCTTCATATGGTAGGAGTACTTTAATTATTTACCGACGAGTTGTCGACATGAATGTGTTATTTACTTTGCTTTGCGGACAAAGCCCTTTTTAGGGAGAGCGTATGTAACATCTCGAGTTTTTCGCGTCTATTAAGTTATGAATGCAATATACGAAGTTGTTAAACGTATTATGTTTGCCGCATGTCTATTTGAAGTACCTACTAAATCCCTTGAGGTCACGCATAATTGTTTTTGATTTGGATCGTGTATCGAGTTGGTATCAAGTCGTGTATATTCAGTTTCCGAGTCTAAACTTAAACACCCGACAAACCTGAGCCGAGTAGTATAATTGGTGCATCATGTGCAAACATTTAAGTTATAAACCTTTATTCACTTTTATTTCAAAAGCTTGCTTAACAAGTGTCCATTTTCAGTTACAACATAATTCCATAGTTTATTCACCCACTAAGCACTACAAGCCAGCACACATGCCAAGTTTACCCAAATTGGGTATATCACAAGCTTACCAAATTCAGTTTGAGACTAACCCTAAACTAATAATACAAGGTTAAATATAGTCCAAAGTTTACCCAATGTCCAAACATAACACACAAAGTATTCACAGTCCCAATATTACAGTAACAATTTCTGGACAAATTTTCAAACACAATTTCTGGGTGAAGTGAGTATAGTGTCAAGCCAATCCATCCTTCTCGTCCAACCGAAGGTGTCAAGCCGATCCATCCTTCTCGTCCACACCTGCAAACCGAAACCTAAGCATCCCATTTGTGAGTCTTTTAAATCATCTTTTCATTTTCTGAATAAAATCTTTGTTGTGCTCGTCATTGACCAAACCTGCGAAAGATAAACAAATATGTTAGTTTTGTCACGGTCCTATTTTTAATTAAAAACTGAAAAGATAAACCATAGCATTGTTACTAGAACATGACCATGACCCCATTTTTCTGTCAACCAAACCGAGACCCCAACCAAGACCAACCCGAGACCCCAACCAAGACCAAACCGAGACCCCAACCGAGACTCAAACCGAGACCCAAACCGAGGCCAAACCGAGAACCAAACCAAGACAACCAAGTTACTTGTTTTCTGCCGAAACCCTTACCATTCAATGTCACCATAACCCAAAGTCTTAAACATTTCAATTTACAGAAACATCATAAAACCCCAAATATGCCGCGGGTATAAAACCCCCTTTTCAATTCGAAACCCTAAAAACTGAAAACCTTTTTAATTATGAAATTAATACTTTCTATATACCAAAAATGCCATTTAATTTTGAATAATCAACCGAATGTAAAAACCCCAAATTTATATAAACCCTAATTTGATTTTATTAATTAAAACTCTAATTAAACCCAATCCAAACACGAATCTAATAGTTAATTTGACTGGAAACAAGATATGCAAAACCCCCAATTTTGACCGAAACCCTAATTTTTATAAAACCGTTTATATGTGAAATTAACATGTTTTTATACAAGAAAACATTAATTAATTGTATTTAAACCCGAGATTTAGAAAAACCCCTAAATAGTTTCGAAACCCTAATTTATTTATTATCAAATTCGAGAGCCATTTGGTTCTCAGCATGTTTATACAAGAGATTTAAACCCAAGATCTTTTATAAACGAAAATCATTTAACCATTTTATTAAAAGGAAAAGAGGAAATAAACAACTTATCTTTGGTTTGAGATGATTCACTTTAACCCTGGGGAAGAACACCATCAAGAACCGAATCGGTTTGATGTGGGGATGAAACCCCACATCTCACGCGATTTAATCACCACAAACCATCCCAAATGATTTAGTTTTAACCTAAAAACCATCTTAGCCATGGAGGAGTTGATGATCCGATCCAGTTTTGAGAGAAAGAGGGGATTGGGGGCGGTGGGTGTGTTTCGAGAGAAGAGAGAGGGAGATAACTCTCTGTTTTTGAGATGTGTGTGTGAAAACACACGTATTTACCCCCTTTGTTCCTTGTTTATATCGCCAGTGGGCCGGGCCGGGTATATAACCCTTGGGCCGGATTATGGGTGGGTATATTGGGTAATTGTTGGGCCAGTGTTAGTGTATGGGTTTATTTAAAGCCCAAAAACGAAATTTGTTACTTAAGGGTATTATTTAGCCCGTAAATCTCGACCTTTTAATAACCGACTTTTATGTATCGTGTCATTCCGTAAACGAAAGGTATTGTCAAGCACAACTAGGGTGTCATGTCTTTTACTAGTATAACCTTTCATATCGTAACTCGATCCTTATAATTAAATAGGTCGTGGCTAGCGTAACCGTACTCTCGAGCTACTTTTACCTTCGTCCTTTTTGCTGAATTACGAGGTGAGTTTATAGCCCATGCTTAACTATTTTTACTGCTTTTTGGGGTGAGACATTGCTTGATTTTAACGTATGAACACAAGTGCATTTACTGATTTATATATTAGTCTAAGTCCCACTAAAAACCCAGTTGATTTGGTCCGTGAATCGTGAACCGTTAATTACTTTGTGTAAGCGCGAATGTTATGGATAGATCTATCGGGATTGACGTCCCTGTCTGTCTTGTCCAACAAGGGGACAAGCGGGCACAGTTTCATTTGAGTCTGAGATAGGATGTCGTGGGTTTAGGCATCTAGTTGGGCTACATTTATATGATTATACTGCCGGTATTGTTAACGCTTCGGTGTCACGAGCTTAGACTGTAATAAATACTTTTGGGATGACTTTGTATTTGTTATATTGTCATCACTTTTGGGAAAATCTTGTGGTTCATTGAAAATTTTAAATTAACTAAACCTATGAACTCACCAACTTTATGTTGACACTTTAGCAATGTTTTTCTCAGGTATTAATAAGGAAGATTCTAAGTGAGGTCTCATGCATTGCCGTCATTTCTTTGAAACAAAGATCATTTGTACTACTTGGAAAACTATGTTTTGTAACAGTGACCAGTTTTATGCTTCCGCACTATGTTAAAACTATTTAATTTATCAATTACAAGTGATCTATTTTCCGAACGTCTCATTTAGAGGTCGTTCTTTGTAACTGTGTGTGTATGATAATCATGACGTCACCACTCCCTTGTCGCCATTATACTCTGATATTTTGGGAGTGTGACAGATTGGTATCAGAGCCATGGTTATAGAGAACTAGGTTGCATTTAGTAACTCTAGACTATAACTGCTATGTGTTTAATCGATTATCATACGGATTGTAAGTATTAAGTATATGTAGATACATGGACATAGATAAGTAATAAATGGGATACATGTGGTTTAACAAATACGAGGTATATTTACATGGGTTACATGTGCAACAACAAAATCTGAATTATGTTATATGGGATACATGTGGATTCAACAATGATTGCTATGTTATGTTAATGTCCCTTTTTACGGACTAATTTTATAAGATATTTACACACATTTATTTTGTTTATGATTACAGCGATGTCTTCTTCTGATGATTCCACGTCTACAGGAGCGTACTACAACCGTAGTTCACAGTCGACTATCAGTTCATCAGTAGGACTACCTAGAGGATCACCATCAGGATATCCGTGGTACCGGATGGTTTCAGATGATGATACTGAGAGAGAGACTGAGGAGGTTCATCGTTCACCGATCCGTATTCCGGATGCATCAGCTGACGACGTACTTAGCCTAGAAGGCGGAGGAGAGGATGACTTAGACGCTGATGTGGTGCAGTCACCAGGTCAGACATCAGTTACTAGAGATGAGACGGTAGAGGAGACAGAGGATGATGATATGGAGTTCACAGATGGGGAAGGAGAGCCTATGGAGGTCACAGACACTGAGGACCCTCCTACTGCATATGCTGCTACTCCTGAGGTTTCCCTAGCACACATCTCCTCATCTTCATCTGAAGACGAAGGGGAGAGGACTGATATTCCTGCTCCAGCACCTGGTACTCTACCTTTCTACTATGTGAGACGAAGTCTTCGGGGGAGAGCTGCTCGACCACCACTTTCACCTTACCGACCCCTCATACCCTTCACTGCCACTGACAGGCATGCAGCCCGCACACCTGCCAGTCCTGTCCCAGAGATACCACTACTACTACCACCACCATAGACTGTACCTGCTGTGTACCAGGAGATGCTTACTGATGCTGGTATCTCTACTGGGCCTAGAGCTACGACTCCTCTTCCTAGGAGAGCTACATCGACGGTGGTGATGCTTGGGGCAGCAGATGGATGTGTGACGACACGATTAAACAGGTTGGAGGATGCTGTAGAGGCTTTAGGTGAAGAGTATAATGAGGTGCAGGATAAGCTGGAGGCACTGGCAAAGAAGAGTCCAGTTAGGGATGAGACAGTGTTGACGGTTTGCGTGACCCGTCTACGAGGACAGCTTCATACTGTTCTTGATCAGATGGAATCCATGCCGAATACTCGTCTTGAGGAGATCGAGATCCTGATGACCCGTTGGGGAGTAGAGCCATTGGTTGAGACAGGCGGACAAGAGGCACCGGTGGAGGACCCTGTTGCAGACTTGGATAAGAGGTTTAGAGTCGCTTGTTATGATACCGATGTTAGACTTAGAGATTCCCAGGCTCGTGAGATCGTGGTTGAGAGAAGGTTAGCAGAGTTGGAGAGAGAGCTTCATCAGCGCCGTGAGGGCACTAGTTAGATTTATCTTGTACCATCGACTTATCCTTGTATGACCACTAAGCTTTGAAGTTTATCTTAGCTAGTTGGCATTTTATTTCCTTTTATTATATTATGTATAACAAACTATGATGTACTACCAAACAATTCTATGAATGATATTATGGGTTACAAAAATTGTGAGATCATTATATATTGTGTATTATACCCTGGAGCATTTCATAATTGTATTGTGCGTGCCATGCATGTTATGTCTGGCAAAACTCATTGTCCTATTACCTTTTTAGATTATGGCGCCAGTTAGAAGATCCGAAACGCAGAATCCACCAGCTACTACCGGTGGAATTGACACCGTCATGCTAAGTCAAATGATAGCCGAACGAGTGGCCGAGGCACTCGCAACAGCCGAAGCAAATCGTACAGCTAGCACACAGGAGGAGACCAACCAAGGAGCTACTAATGCTATTGCACGGACTTGTACCTACAAGGAATTTCGTGCAGTTACGCAAGTAAGTTTCCGCGGTACTGAAGGAGCAGTAGGATTAACCAGATGGTTTGAGAAGCTAGAATCCCAATTTGGGATTAGCAACGTTGCTGAAGCTGATAAGGTGAAGTTTGCGTCAAGCACGTTAGTGGATGGTGCTTTGACTTGGTGGAACGTCTATGCTCGTGCAGTGACTATTGACGTTGCCCAAGCGACGCCCTGGAGTGAATTTAAAGCTATGTTTGTGAGGAAATACTGCCCACGAAATGAAGTCAAGCAGATGGAGGTTGAGCTGTGGAACCTGAAGGTCAAGGGTACTGCTCTTACTGCTTACAATCAGCGCTTTCAAGAGCTGATCTTGTTATGTCCTGAAATGGTGCCCAACGACGACCGGTTGTTGGAGCGATACATTGAAGGACTACCTTTGAGCATCAAAGGGAATGTGACTTCATCCAAGCCAACTGATTTGCACGAGGCAATCGACATGGCTCAGAGTCTGATGTACCAAGTGGTACAAGAATTGGGAGAAAATACTGGGGATAAGAGGAAGTGGTCTGGCAACCACTACAACAACAATACCAACAACAGCAACAACACAAACAACTACAACCAGAACAAGCGACAAGAAGTAGCAAGAGTGTTTACTGCTGGACAAGGTAATACTGGAAACTACGCTGGAAGACTTCCTTTCTGCGGAAAATGTGGCCGACACCACGAAGGAGCATGTCCCCCTACGTGCTACAATTGTGGGAAGGCCGGACATAAGGCAAAGGAATGTCGAGCACCACCTCGTCCTACTAACCAAAGAGGACCTGGAACACAAGGTGGCCAAGGAGTAAATGTCACTTGCTTTGGATGTGGAGAGAAAGGTCACTACAAGAACAAGTGTCCAAGCAGTGGGAACCAAGGTCGTGGTAACCCGATTCGAGGCAATCAAAATCACAACCAAGGAACCCAGAAGCAGAATCAAGGGAACCGGGGAGGGAATAACCGAGCCACAACTAGTACTCCTGGAGGATTCACGGCACCTAGCAAAGTGTATCATCTCTGTGCTGAAGCTGCAGTGCAAGACAACAATGTTGTGACTGGTACGTTTCTAGTCAATAACAACTATGCTTCAGTACTATTTGATTCTGGTGCGGATAGGAGTTTTGTGTCATCTGTATTTAGTGAACGCCTAAATGTTACCCCTACTGCGTTAGACGTTAAGTATAATGTAGAATTAGCCGATGGGAAGTCAGTAACCACCGACGTCATTCTAAAAGGATGTAGTGTAAGGTTACAAGGTCGTTCGTTCAGTATCGACCTACTCCCCATAGAATTGGGAAGTTTTGACGTCATCATTGGAATGGATTGGATGTCGAAGCATCACGCGGAAATTGTATGTCATGAGAAGTGTGTCCGTGTTCCTTATGGAAACGATGTACTAATCATACAAGGCGAAAGAAGTGGAGTGAAGAATGGATCAAGACTGGAAGTCATCTCATGTATTAGGACCCAAAGATACATTGAGAAGGGATGTCCAGTATTCTTGGTTCAAATAACACAAAAGGAAGGAGAAGAAGATCACGAGAAGAAGGTGGAAGACGTACCGATCGTTAGAGACTTTCCGGACGTATTCCCAGAGGACTTACCAGGATTACCACCAGCACGGCAAGTGGAGTTTCACATCGAGCTTACACCAGGAGCCGCGCCTGTTGCTAGAGCCCCTTACCGCCTAGCACCGGCCGAGATGACAGAGTTAGCTGAACAGATAAGGGAACTTTCTGACAAAGGTTTCATTAGACCAAGTTCCTCACCTTGGGGAGCGCCGGTCTTATTTGTCAAAAAGAAAGATGGATCCTTTAGAATGTGTATCGATTACCGAGAATTGAATAAGCTAATGATAAAGAACCGTTACCCATTACCAAGAATTGACGATCTTTTCGACCAATTGCAAGGATCTAGCATATACTCGAAGATCGATTTAAGGTCAGGATATCATCAACTAAGGGTTAGAGAGGAAGACGTTCATAAGACGGCTTTTAGAACCCGGTACGGACACTACGAGTTCCAAGTTATGCCTTTCGGTTTGACAAACGCGCCTGCGGTATTCATGGATCTCATGAACCGAGTTTGCAAACCATACTTGGACAAGTTTGTGATTGTATTTATCGATGATATTCTCATCTATTCTCGTAATGAAGAAGAACACAAGGAACATTTGAAGACCATACTAGAGCTGCTAAGGAAGGAGAAGTTATATGCAAAGTTTTCCAAATGTGAGTTTTGGATAAACACGGTGCAATTCCTTGGGCATGTAATCGACAGCAGTGGTATTCACGTTGATCCTGCTAAGATCGAGGCCGTGAAGGATTGGGCGACTCCAACAACACCCACGGAGATCCGCCAATTTTTAGGTCTTGCTGGTTACTATAGGAGATTCATTGAAGGTTTCTCCAAGATAGCTAAACCAATGACGGAGTTGACTCAAAAGGACAAGAAGTTTGAGTGGAAAGAGGATCAAGATTTGGCATTTCAGACATCGAAGCAGATGTTGTGTGAAGCACCTATACTAGCCCTACCCGAGGGTAATGAAGACTTTGTGGTGTATTGTGATGCATCCATAAAAGGGTTAGGTGCGGTACTGATGCAAAGGACTAAGGTCATAGCTTACGCGTCAAGACAACTAAAAGTGCACGAGAAGAACTACACAACTCATGACCTAGAGTTGGGAGCAGTGGTGTTTGCCTTGAAGATTTGGAGACACTACCTTTATGGTACTAAGTGTGTTGTATTCACTGATCATAAGAGTCTACAACACATTTTGAATCAAAAGGAACTCAACATGAGACAACGACGTTGGCTAGAGTTGCTCAGTGATTACGATTTCGAGATCCGTTATCACCCGGGCAAGGCAAATGTCGTGGCCGACGCTTTGAGTCGAAAGGAGAGAGTTCTTAGGGTGAAGGCCTTGGTGATGACCATTGACTTAGACCTTCCATCCTTAATTCTCAAGGCTCAGAAAGAGGCAGTCGAGGAAGAAATTCTCAAGACTGAAGATGTAGAAGGATTGATAAAGAAGTTAGAAGCTCGCTCGGATGGAACGTTATGCCTTGATAATAGGAGTTGGTTACCATGCCATGGTGACCTACGATCTTTGATTATGCATGAGTCGCATAAGTCAAAATACTCCATACATCCGGGATCTGACAAAATGTATCATGATCTGAAGATGTTGTATTGGTGGCCGAACATGAAGGCGGATATTGCTACATACGTTAGCAAGTGCTTGACTTGTGCCAAGGTCAAGGCCGAACATATGAAACCATCAGGATTGTTGGTCCAACCCGAACTGCCAGAATGGAAGTGGGAAAGGATCACTATGGATTTCATTACCAAGCTACCAAAAACCTCAGCCGGATTTGACACGATTTGGGTAATCGTCGACCGACTCACCAAATCGGCTCATTTCCTACCCATCAAGGAGACCGATGGAATGGATAAGTTAGCAAGGACATACTTGGAGGAAGTAGTCACGAAGCATGGTGTGCCTGTGTCTATAATCTCCGACCGAGACAGCCGATTTACTTCACAGTTTTGGAAGTCACTGCAGAAGGCATTGGGAACGCAGTTGGATATGAGCACTGTGTACCATCCCCAAACTGACGGTCAAAGTGAAAGGACCATTCAAACCTTAGAAGATATGCTGAGGGCTTGTGTGATTGACTTTGGAAATAGATGGGATAGACACCTACCTCTGGTGGAGTTCTCATACAACAATAGTTATCACACTAGCATTAAGGCAGCGCCGTTCGAGGCACTGTATGGTAGGAAGTGTCGTTCACCCGTGTGTTGGGCAGAGGTTGGTGAAGCACAACTCACTGGGCCCGAGATCATACACGAGACCACTGAGAAGATCTTTAAGATCAAGAGCCGTATGCAAGCCGCAAGAGATCGACAAAAGAGTTATGCTGACATGAGACGCAAACCCCTTGAGTTTGAGGTTGGTGATAGAGTCATGTTGAAGGTCTCACCTTGGAAGGGTGTGATTCGCTTTGGGAAGCGTGGAAAGTTAAATCCTCGTTACATTGGACCCTTCAAGATTATAGAGAGGATTGGCCCTGTAGCCTATCGTTTGGAATTACCCCAAGAACTTAGCCGAGTGCATAATGTGTTCCACATTTGCAATTTGAAGAAATGTTTAGCCGACGAGACACTCATTATTCCTTTGGAAGAAATTCAACTCGACGACAAACTCAACTTTGTAGAAGAACCAGTAGAAGTTATGGACCGTCAAGTCAAACAACTCAAACAAAGCCGTATACCTATTGTAAAGATCCGTTGGAATGCGCGTAGAGGTCCAGAATACACGTGGGAACGTGAAGATCAATTCAAGAGCAAGTATCCTCACCTTTTCGCTAACCATCCTACTACAACAACGTCTTGATTTCGTGACGAAATCTCTAAAACATGGGAATACTGTGACATCCGTCAAATTTTCATCTTAAATTCTTCATATGGTAGGAGTACTTTAATTATTTACCGACGAGTTGTCGACATGAATGTGTTATTTACTTTGCTTTGCGGACAAAGCCCTTTTTAGGGAGAGCGTATGTAACATCTCGAGTTTTTCGCGTCTATTAAGTTATGAATGCAATATACGAAGTTGATAAACGTATTATGTTTGCCGCATGTCTATTTGAAGTACCTACTAAATCCCTTGAGGTCACGCATAATTGTTTTTGATTTGGATCGTGTATCGAGTTGGTATCAAGTCGTGTATATTTAGTTTCCGAGTCTAAACTTAAACACCCGACAAACCTGAGCCGAGTAGTATAATTGGTGCATCATGTACAAACATTTAAGTTATAAACCTTTATTCACTTTTATTTCAAAAGCTTGCTTAACAAGTGTCCATTTTCAGTTACAACATAATTCCATAGTTTATTCACCCACTAAGCACTACAAGCCAGCACACATGCCAAGTTTACCCAAATTGGGTATATCACAAGCTTACCAAATTCAGTTTGAGACTAACCCTAAACTAATAATACAAGGTTAAATATAGTCCAAAGTTTACCCAATGTCCAAACATAACACACAAAGTATTCACAGTCCCAATATTACAGTAACAATTTCTGGACAAATTTTCAAACACAATTTCTGGGTGAAGTGAGTATAGTGTCAAGCCGATCCATCCTTCTCGTCCAACCGAAGGTGTCAAGCCGATCCATCCTTCTCGTCCACACCTGCAAACCGAAACCTAAGCATCCCATTTGTGAGTCTTTTAAATCATCTTTTCATTTTCTGAATAAAATCTTAGTTGTGCTCGTCATTGACCAAACCTGCGAAAGATAAACAAATATGTTAGTTTTGTCACGGTCCTATTTTAATTAAAAACTGAAAAGATAAACCATAGCATTGTTACTAGAACATGACCATGACCCCATTTTTCTGTCAACCAAACCGAGACCCCAACCAAGACCAACCCGAGACCCCAACCAAGACCAAACCGAGACCCCAACCGAGACTCAAACCGAGACCCAAACCGAGGCCAAACCGAGAACCAAACCAAGACAACCAAGTTACTTGTTTTCTGCCGAAACCCTTACCATTCAATGTCACCATAACCCAAAGTCTTAAACATTTCAATTTACAGAAACATCATAAAACCCCAAATATGTCGCGGGTATAAAACCCCCTTTTCAATTCGAAACCCTAAAAACTGAAAACCTTTTTAATTATGAAATTAATACTTTCTATATACCAAAAACGCCATTTAATTTTGAATAATCAACCGAATGTAAAAACCCCCAATTTATATAAACCCTAATTTGATTTTATTAATTAAAACTCTAATTAAACCCAATCCAAACACGAATCTAATAGTTAATTTGACTGGAAACAAGATATGCAAAAACCCCTAATTTTGACCGAAACCCTAATTTTTATAAAACCGTTTATATGTGAAATTAACATGTTTTTATACAAGAAAACATTAATTAATTGTATTTAAATCCGAGATTTAGAAAAACCCCCAAATAATTTCGAAACCCTAATTTATTTATTATCAAATTCGAGAGCCATTTGGTTCTCAGCATGTTTATACAAGTGATTTAAACCCAAGATCTTTTATAAACGAAAATCATTTAACCATTTTATTAAAAGGAAAAGAGGAAATAAACAACTTATCTTTGGTTTGAGATGATTCACTTTAACCCTGGGGAAGAACACCATCAAGAACCGAATCGGTTTGATGTGGGGATGAAACCCCACATCTCACGCGATTTAATCACCACAAACCATCCCAAATGATTTAGTTTTAACCTAAAAACCATCTTAGCCATGGAGGAGTTGATGATCCGATCCAGTTTTGAGAGAGAGAGGGGATTGGGGGCGGTGGGTGTGTTTCGAGAGAAGAGAGAGGGAGATAACTCTCTGTTTTTGAGATGTGTATGTGAAAACACACGTATTTACCCCCTTTGTTCCTTGTTTATATCTCCAGTGGGCCGGGCCGGGTATATAACCCTTGGGCCGGATTATGGGTGGGTATATTGGGTAAATGTTGGGCCGTGTTAGTGTATGGGTTTATTTAAAGCCCAAAAACGAAATTTGTAACTTAAGGGTATTATTTAGCCCGTAAATCTCGACCTTTTAATAACCGACTTTTATGTATCGTGTCATTCCGTAAACGAAAGGTATTGTCAAGCACAACTAGGGTGTCATGTCTTTTACTAGTATAACCTTTCATATCGTAACTCGATCCTTATAATTAAATAGGTCGCGGCTAGCATAACCGTACTCTCGAGCTACTTTTACCTTCGTCCTTTTTGCTGAATTACGAGGTGAGTTTATAGCCCCATGCTTAACTATTTTTACTGCTTTGTGGGGTGAGACATTGCTTGATTTTAACGTATGAACACAAGTGCATTTACTGATTTATATATTAGTCTAAGTCCCACTAAAAACCCAGTTGCTTTGGCCCGTGAATCATGAACCGTTAATTACTTTGTGTAAGCGCGAATGTTATGGATAGATCTATCGGGATTGACGTCCCTGTCTGTCTTGTCCAACAAGGGGACAAGCGGGCACAATTTCATTTGAGTCTGAGATAGGATGTCGTGGGTTTAGGCATCTAGTTGGGCTACATTTATATGATTATACTGCCGGTATTGTTAACGCTTCGGTGTCACGAGCTTAGACTGTAATAAATACTTTTGGGATGACTTTGTATTTGTTATATTGTCATCACTTTTGGGAAAATCTTGTGGTTCATTGAACATTTTAAATTAACTAAACCTATGAACTCACCAACTTTATGTTGACACTTTAGCAATGTTTTTCTCAGGTATTAAGAAGGAAGATGCTAAGTGAGGTCTCATGCATTGCCGTCATTTCTTTGAAACAAAGATCATTTGTACTACTTGGAAAACTATGTTTTGTAACAGTGACCAGTTTTATGCTTCCGCACTATGTTAAAACTATTTAATTTATCAATTACAAGTGATCTATTTTCCGAACGTCTCATTTAGAGGTCGTTCTTTGTAACTGTGTGTGTATGATAATCATGACGTCACCACTCCCTTGTCGCCATTATACTCTGATATTTTGGGAGTGTGACAACTATGTATATTGAAATGGTATCAGAGCGGTGTTAAACATCAATCGCTTTTCAATATGAGTGGTGATAAGGATGACGATAATGGCGAGAAGCTGTTACAAAGTAAAACTATTTCGCCATATGACATTACTACGAGTGATAATCCTGAACACAAGTTCAATTGAAGGGTGAAAATTATGATGAATGGGCTCGTTCTTTACGAGCAGCCCTAAGAGCAAGAAAGAAGTTTGATTTCGTTGATGGAACCATCAAACAACCTGATGACAAATCTCCAGATCTTGAAGATTGGTGGACTAACAATTCACCAATAGTATCTTGAATCATAAATACAATTGAACCTCTATTGCGGTCAACAATATCGCACATAGAGGTGGCAAAAGATCTTTGAAAATATAGAAAAGAACGTTTCTCCATGGTTAATGGTCCTCAAATACACCAACTAAAAGTTGAACTAGCAAATTGTAAACAGCTAGGATTGAGTAATGTTGCATCATCTATATCTATACTAACTATAATGAAGGGATATCAAATGTTGAAAGTTGAAAAAATTCAATAAAGCTTCTCACAGAAGAAACATATGGATCGACAAAGAATGTAATTATTTTCGAAAGGTATATTACACAAAAAGGAATGGATTGACATACGCTGGCATATTACAAACTTACAAAGAAAGAATCACAAATCACACACACTATTTGGCTTTACATATTATAGGAAACACAATAAATCTACCCACAAAAGTAGTAACTTACAATGTACTATTCTTTTCAAATCAATGTTGTTTTATCAAATCGTCACTATAAAAACTAATATTGCATCTCATAATTCAAAGAAAATCAATATACACATCCTCTCGCCCATTCATTATTCAAATTAAAAGGTATGTATATCTGACATCATGATTTTTTTTTTGAGATGTGTTTAGTTGTTGTTGTTTGGACAGATGCATACCCAAATCAAGTTGAAGGCATGTAGCCCTTGATCTCTTCAACAATGAGTCAGGTAACTTTTTCAATCTGTTTTTATATTTACTTGAGTTGAACTGTCAAATAGTTATAAAAAATGGACTTATCACAACCTGCTCCATTTACCAGCCTCAACCTTCGCCACTCTTGATTTTTTTTATTGTGGTTCTGGTGAAACGTGTGAATTATAAATCTGCGATGTTTGTTCGGAGGTTTCTTAAAGTGTGACTTAAAGAGTTTAGTTGTTCCAAACATATTTGTTTGGAGTTTAACGGTTAGAGTGCGACTTAAACGAGATGTAGGAATACTCCCTGGATTTATGTATA
Organism: Glebionis coronaria; assembly: GCA_025667525.1. Taxonomy (NCBI): domain Eukaryota; kingdom Viridiplantae; phylum Streptophyta; class Magnoliopsida; order Asterales; family Asteraceae; genus Glebionis; species Glebionis coronaria. The sequence continues at coordinate 125,858,988 of CM046875.1, forward strand.
CACATAACACGTAATTGGCAATTTAAAGGTGTATGATTTCTCACTTTTTTTAACCATTTTATTACATTTTTATCCCACTAATCAATGTACAGGTTTTGGACACATACTGACGCCAGCCAGAACTTAACTTTGTAAAAAGTTCAACTAGCAGGAACTGAACTTTAACACTTCACACATTTATTTGTCTTTCCCGAAGGTAAAGCGTGATACTATGATTTATATCATCAATTTATCGTTTTACGAATTAGATTTGAGAAGCTAGCTTATATTCGAGACTCATCCATCAAACTCTTCTATTATTTTTAGAGGTGTCAAAATTCAAATTTTGCCTATTTTGATACATATTCTAACCGAGTTGGGCTTGACAAAAAATAGAAAGAATTAAAGAAATACACATACAAACCCTAAAAGGAGCCACAACTAGCATAACATTTGTACCTGCGTGACATAATCTTTTATGCCGATCGAAACTAAGATTAAAACAAAAACTCGACATAATATGAGAAATGTGGTCTCTTGTTTCGCGGCATATTCATTAACATTGCACGATCCATAACCACCTTTAAAGCTCCGTAGCTCATTTATGTCTTGGTCTTTAGTTAGTGACGAGACTTGAACCCATAAAACACATTTTATTCTCCCGCTTAAAGTCCCTATTTTTGTGAGCACCACTAATTTTGCATGTACTAAACTCAACGCCCTCATTAATCAGCTATGAACTCAGCTCTATCATGGCAACACGACCGTACCTTTATCATAATCTTATTGGTACTAGAATCTTTTCCAACATATGTCAACTCGAGCTCGTCATTTTCACTTGGAATCATATAGTACCCGTTGTTTTGTATAATGTCGTCACTTTGATCCATAGCATTTGATTCGAATTCCTCAGCTATTTTCTTTAACTCTCCTTTACACGTCTCATGTAAAACCTCTGATTTTACCTTATTGACTTGGTCAACTGTTGTACTCTTTATTTTTGGAATCTATATAATTCCACTTTTATATGACTTATTATTAATCATATACCATTGTCATACTACCTTTCATATTTATTTATTTTTATATATATGAACCTTTAGTCATTATTGACTACTCTGGCAACTGACTAGCCACTTGAATAAACAAGAACTCATCACCTCAGTACACATGTTGAGATAAACTGTAACTTTACTTAATTAATTTATTTAAGTATTTGGACTTATAATTATATGTATATATTTACATATATTTCATACTATGAATAACCACCTAACACTTTAAAACAATGTACATTATTTTACATTGTCATTTATTTACTTTATTCAAGTAAAATATCTATAATGATGTATTTGTTATATACTTTCACTAAATTACCTAAAGGTTTAACTAAAGTACCTATAAACTTAACAAATTCATACAATATCAGGACTATTATTTTCACCCAACACTTGATACAAGTTAACACAATTCTCCTAAAAAACCCCTGTGTGTGTCATGTATATATGTATATACTTACATATCCATAGTCATTTCACTAACTTGCAAGCATAAACATGTGCATCCACTAATACACTATGTCTTACACTTTCCTTACACACCTTACCCCTTTTCATACTTCACCATGTTTAGACCATACACATACACTATTTGGAGTCATTCTTGTTCTCTTTGACTTCTTAAAACACACGGCCACAAACACAAAAAAGGAAGGAAAAGAGTTTTCTAGTTTAAGCATGTGGGGATATCCTACATATCTTGTAAGTATCTAACCAAGATACTCATAAGATTCATGGTACTAACATAGATATCATTGGATCCTCTCTTTCCTCTTATAGCCGAGACACACACCAACACAAATCATTTGAAAACCAATCTCATTTCACTCTCTCTAGAGAACACACGGCTACAAGCTTTTACTCCATAACCAAGATCTTCAAGCTCATTTACTATGTCTCATCACACTTAAATACTAATCATTGTCAACCTATACAAGTATCTTGATCCTTAAAACAAGAAAAGGAGCCCTAGCTACCCTAGTGAAGCCCACGGCTTGATTTTTGGTTACAAGGATCACCATTGTTGAAACCAAGCTCTCATCCCTATTCATTCTCTTGCTCATCCCTAGATCAACCTAAATAAGTAAGTAACTTAAAACCTATCTTTCAATATACTTATTTTTTATACACATAAACATACACATGATTATTACTAGTAAAACTTAACCCTAAAATAAAACCATGAAAACCCTAGACCTAAATGGCTCACGGCTAAAAATGGGTTATGTGCTAAGATGATATAAAATCTTGATAACCATGATGAACATAACCTTATGTACTTGTTAAACTAGAAAAACTATGAAAAACCTTACCATGCACATATTGGACGTAGGGTTTTAACCCTATGGTTCAATATTGGTTAATCTTGTAATGTTTAAACAAGCCTAGAAACACTAGATCTATATTACTAGTTGCCTTAGATTTATAAGCTCACTATGTTTGCCTTATAGGAGTTAAGCTTTTAAGCCCACTATAATAAGCTTGCCTATATAAACTCTATTTTTGTTAAATAATGTTTTCATAAAACTTTTGGTGTCAAAACTATAACTATACAAAGTTTCGGGTTAAAAACATAGATCTATAAATATTTTGGACTAAATGATAGATCTATGAAGTTTTTGGTTAAAATGGTAAATCCATTAAGTTTCAGATTAAAAAGAACAAATGTAATAGTTTCGGGTTAATATTATAATTTTATTAAGTTTAGGGATCTAAATAAACATGCATAGAAACTCATATTATCAAAAGATTAACTTAAGGGTTGATTTTGTAAAATGCCGAGAGTTGAGGGTAGTGTTTTGACACTATTCGAAACTCCAAACTTAACACAAGGACTTAAATGAGATTATTATAATGTTAGGGTGATTTAGGTAACTTATTAAGAACCTAAGGATCCCTTTTGCCCATTGTCGAAACTAAATAGCAACCCTAGGGACCTATTTTGCCAACCTTGTAAACTTAAATAAACCCTAGATAAACCCTAGGGATTGTTTTGGCATAAGCCGAAAGTTAATGGAGCCCTAGGGGCATTTTTGTAACTTGTTTTAAACCTAAAATAAGCCGAATATTGGGAGGACTAAGATTGACATTTTATGAAACTATTACAAACCCTAGTTACACGTAGGGACCATTGTTGTAATTACTAGAAATATTCAGAAACCCTAGGGTATAAAGGTAAATAAACCGCGGGTAATTATACAAATAGAGGGACTAAAATAAAACTTATACAAACTATAACAAACCCTAAATTTACTATATATTTATACCCAATATTTAAAACGTAAAATTTAAATAAACATAACATTCGTTATTTTTCCAAACTTATAATTTAATAGTTATACACACTACGAGAACGTGGAATTTAATTAAAATATTATACATTTTTACGAACGTTATTTATATACATTATTGAAAATGATTAACTTATAAAAATAAATATATTAATTATATTTATTACTTTAAATATATATAAAACTTCTTTTTATAAATATTTAAATTATGTTATAAACAATACAAGTACGAGAATATTAATTAAACAGGTTAATTAATTTAATAATATTATTTATTTTATACTTAAAATAAATACTACTATAACTTGTACAACGATGAATTAAAATACATATATCGTAATAAAATGCTTAAAACCAGTATAAGCATGCACAGACTTGTTCTGAAACTTTTATGCATTGCGTTATGCATTTACTGAGACCTTATAATTATTTAGGTCGTTGATTGTATCGTGAGCATCATATCATATTTACTTGTGACTATTTGCTGTACTAGTGAGGTGAGTTCATGGCCCCACTTTATATATTGATAAACTTTTAAACCTTTTTATGGGGAAGAAAACATGCAACATATTTTTTTTATGGACATAAATTGAACTGTGAAACCTTTGATTACATTTGCCTATTGTAGATGAACCCGCATGACCCGTGCATCTGAAACTGTTAGAATTATTGAATTACATGAATGTTATAAATAGATCTATTTGGGATTGACCATCCCCATCTGGGTGAGTCATGCTTACTGTGCCTAGGCGAGGACAACAGATGTTTCACATGTCAGCACTTATTATTTTTGGGTGCCTTTTTATAAGACGAATGGTCCTTATTTGTTAAGGGCTTAACTGTCAAGTCTCTGTTTCAGGCAATATGGGAATGTAATTACTTTTAAGTGTTGATGCTTTGTGCATTACTACTTCAGTGAATGTTTATTGTCCAAACTTATTTTATTAAACTTGTGAATTCACCAACTTTATGTTGACTCTCTAAGCATGTTTTCTCAGGAAACTGAAGCAAGTATTGGTGTGCATGGAGTCAAGCATCATGATAGGCTGCATTTATAGAGCTCGGGGTTTTATAAACTGGGAAATAATTCAAGCTGTTGAACAATGTTTAAGACAATTTTAATAATATTTGCACTTTTATCCATGTAATAAATGTAATGATAATCTTTTATCTTCTGCTCTATACGCTATCTACTGTTGATCCACCTACGTGACACCCAAATATTATTTCCGCTGCATTTGACTCAGTTTGGGGGCGTCATAGAATGGTATCAGAGCGATAGTTATAGAGAACCAGAACAAAATTTAAATAAATATAAAAATAAAATTTTTATATAAACTGGACAATAACTATCTTTTGGAATTTTTGGGACTAGAATAGTTAAGCATATAGAGTGTAGAGCATACATTATTACGTGGCTATCTGTGCATTGATTATTAACATCCGGTTAATTAATCCCATAAGTATTAACGTAACCTTTAACATCGTCATGTTGAATGGCACTATTATATAATTTAATCATTATTTCCCAAAAACTTTTAACTTGAGTAGGTTTATACTTATGTCAATTAAAACGATATTATTTTCAGATTTACTATGGCATCACCTACTGACACTCCTGCTGCCGTATCACCGACATCCGTCTTGCATGGATGGATATCCGCTAGTGACACAGACGATAGTCATGCTTCTGGTGACACCGCTCTCGTTGCTGCACTCATCGCTACTCCACCTGTTTCACCTATTTCCCCCGATGGGGAAGAGGTTCAGCCGACTGCTGCCATACCACCCATACCACCAGTTTCCTCACTACGGGACTACCCACCCGAGTCTCTGTCGCCTCGTAAGAGGAGGTATGAGGCACCTGTCGACTCTACTTTTAAGGTCGGCGAGGGTTCGGGTACGAGGTGCGTGGATCTTGTCCAGGCCCAGATCACTGCACTGGCCGTACGCCAGGCACAGGACGTTGCAGAGATTCATGCTCTGCTGGCCGATGGACAGCTTGGACGCACTGCTCTGCAGTCGCGTCAGGACCTTCTATGCTGGACTGTTAGTGTTGAGGCACACGCTGCTCGTGGAGCATGGTCCACGAATTACCATTCTCTCCAGTGGTTGCTGGAGGAGAATGAGTTCCTCCGTGAGCAGATCTACCTACTGTAGATCAGCAGACTGAGACTCACACCGCTCTCATGACCATGGAGCAGACGCTTGCCATCTTCTTCGATCTCCAGGACGTCCGTCATCAGGGATTGACATCAGAGACCACTCATCTTCGGGGAGTTCAGCAGACCCTCAGAGACCAGTTCTTGGAGGCACTCCGACTCCTTAAGGAGACCCGACAGGCCATGACTTCGATGCAGGATGCCATGCAGGCACTAGCCGTCTCATCACCACCTGTGGCACCAGCCGTTTCTGAGGAGTCTGTTAGGCATGAATAGACTAGGTGTACTAGATCTTTTGTACATCATGATAAGCTATTAGGGTTGCATCTCTGCTATCATGATATAGGACCTCATGTATTTGTACTTTCTTGTTATCAGTTGTATCATTGTACTGTACTATTTAGATTAGGGATTCGTAGATGATGTACTTTATATTATGTGTACCACCATCCCAGACATGCGGTCTGTGCTTTGTCTTGGATTGGTTTTGCAATTTGTATTGTATTCCTATTCTAGACATATGGCATGTACTCATTAGCTTTTGTTATATCATGTACTGTATTATATTATGAACTTTTAAACAGGTTATCCAATTTGTTGTGAAGTCTATGCATGAATTTCTTTTCGTGTATTTATATAAAACTGTGCTAACACCTTAAACTAATGATTTCATTTTTGTGTATAATTATAGAAAAATGGTAATCACTAGAACGAACCCCAACAATGCCGACACTACCCAAAATGTCACTGCTGCCCAACTAAGGGAAATGATTGATCAAGGCATCGCAACTGCGATGGCTGCCAGCAGAAACGTGGACGATAGTCAAAACTCCAACAACCGCCGGAACAATCAGACCACCATGGGTTGCTCTTACCCCAACTTCTTGAAATGTAAGCCTTCCTACTACAAGAGCAAGGAAGGAGTGGTGGAACTGATGTAGTGGTTTGAAAGGTTGGAAACTGTGTTCCGCATCAACGACTGTGCAGAAGAGAACAAAGTAAAGTTTTCCACCTGTACATTACTTGAGAGTGCTCTTACTTGGTGGAACTCTGTAGTTGCTACTCTTGAACACGACGCTGCCTATGCTCTCAACTAGACTGAAATGAAGGAGAGAATGACAGAGAAATACTGTCCAAGGGGAGAAATGAAGAAACTTGAAATCGAATCGTAGGATCTCAGATGCAGGAACAAGGACATCACTGCATACAACCAAAGGTTCCAAAAGTTGACTCTAATGTGTTCCAGAATGTTTGTGAAGGAGGAAGATAAGATTGAAAAGTATGTTGGTGGACTCCCAGACGTCATTCATGACAGCGTGCTCGCATCTCGACCTACTACTGTCGAGAATTCCATCGAGTTCGCTACTGAATTGATCAACAAAAGAGTCCGTACCATATCCGAGAGGCAAACTGACAACAAGCGGAATGCAGATGAATATTTCCGTAGTCAGCACCAACAACATCCTAAAAGGTAAAATGCTGGGCAAGTTTACAGTGCTACCACTACAGGGACTAAGTCGTACGTGGGCACAAAACCTTTGTGCTCCAAGTGCAACTATCATCATACTGTTGATAGCCCATGCCAGACCTGCTACAGATATGGACAAGTGGGTCATTTTGCAAAATCATGTCGAGTTAATGCTGTCACTCAGGCCCGACCCAATCAAAATACTGGGAACTACAACAACAGGGGCGGATACAATACCCGTGGGAACGAGAACAGACATCAGGGAAACCACATTGCTGCTGGAGGAAATAACAATGGACCCAAGAAGGGAGTTGTGTGCTATGAGTGTGGAGCACCAGGACACGTGAGACCAGGTTGTCCTAAGCGGGCCAACCAGAACAAGAACAGTGGAGGAGCTTCGTCAAGAGTGTACGTGGTCGGCAATGCAAAAGCCAACCCCGATTCAAATGTCGTTACTGGTACGTTCCTAGTAAACAATCGTTATGCATCTGTTTTGTTTAATACTGGAGCAGACCGAAGTTTTATATCTACTGAATTTAGCCAAGTGCTAGAAGTTGTTCCTACAACTTTAGATCACCATTACTCCGTAGAATTAGCTGACGGTAAGACTGTGGATGCTGACACTATCATTAGAGGTTGTACTTTAAATCTTTCCAAACATCCGTTCAACATTGACCTCATTCCCGTAAACCCTGGTAGTTTTGATGTTATTATTGGTATGGACTGGTTAGCGAGATACCGCGCAGTCATTGTTTGTGATGAAAAACTAGTCCGTATTCCATGGGGAAACGAAACTTTAATCATTCGAGGAGACAGTAACACCGACATCACTTACACTAGACTTAGTGTTATCTCTTGTACTAAAACTCAGAAATATTTGTTGAGAGGATGTCCTATCTTCTTGGCCCATATTTCTCAAACAGATGAAGAGGACAAGCCCGAGAAGAAACAAATCAAAGACGTACCCATTGTCCGAGATTTTCCAGAAGTCTTTCCTGATAAGTTGCCAGGCTTACCACCGACCCGACAAGTGGAATTTCAAATCGATTTGATTCCCGGAGCTGCACCTGTAGCTAAAGCTCCATACCGGTTGACACCATCAAAAATGAAAGAACTAGCTGAACAACTCCAGGAACTATCTGACAAAGGATTTATTCGACCCAGTTCCTCACCATTGGGAGCTCCTGTGTTAAATGTCAAAAAGAAAGACGGTTCCTTTCGAATATGGATCGATTACAGAGAACTGAATAAGCTAACTGTGAAGAATCGTTATCCGCTTCCTCGCATTGACGACCTATTTAACCAACTGCAAGGGTCAAGTGTGTATTCCAAGATTGACTTGAGATCTGGATACCATCAACTAAGAGTCAGGGAGGAAGATATTCCAAAAACACCTTTTTAGAACCCGTTACGGTCATTACGAATTCCAGGTTATGCCATTTGGGTTGACCAATGCACCAGCTATTTTCATGGACCTTATGAACCGTGTGTGTAGACCCTACCTGGATAAATTCGTGATAGTATTCATTGACGATATCCTCATTTATTCCAAGAACGAACAAGAACACGGGGAACACCTTGCACAAGTACTAAAGGTACTCAAGGAGGAACAACTCTATGCTAAATTCTCCAAATGTGAATTCTGGATTCCCAGAGTGCAATTCCTCGGTCATGTCATCGATTGTGACGGTATTCACGTAGATCCAACGAAGGTTGAATCTGTCAAGGATTGGGTATCTCCTAAATCACCGACAGAGATCCGCCAATTTCTAGGCCTTGCCGGGTACTACCACAGATTTATTGAAGATTTTTCCAAAATAGCCAAGCCAATGACCAAACTCACACATAAAGGAATAAAGTTCGATTGGGGAGAGAAAGAAGAATCAGTTTCAGCTGATCAAGCAGAAGTTTTGTAGTGCACCTATATTAGCCTTGCCTGAAGGCAACGATGATTTTGTTGTATACTGTGATGCTTCACATAAAGGTCTAGGTGCAGTATTGATGCAGAGGATGAAAGTGATTGCCTATGCTTCAAGACAACTGAAGAAGCATGAGAAGAACTACACCACTCACGATCTAGAACTTGGATCCGTAGTTTTTGATCTCAAAATCTGGAGACATTACCTATACGGAACGAAGTGCACAGTGCATACTGACCACAAAAGTTTGCAACACATATTGGATCAGAAGGAGCTAAACATGAGACAACGCCGTTGGATTGAGCTGTTAAGTGACTACGACTGCGAGATCAAATACCACCCCGGTAAAGCAAATGTGGTTGCTGATGCTTTAAGTCGTAAGGAAACGGACCCTCCTATGAGAGTTTGGGTATTAGTTATGACAATCAGTTTGGGTCTACCCAAACAGATTTTGGAAGCTCAGACTCAGACCCAATTACCTGAGAACCTCGTGAAGGAAGACGTCGGGGGTATGCTCAGAACCGACCTTAGTAAGGAGAAGCTAGAACCAAGAGCAGATAGAACCCTATGCCTTCACGGACGAAGTTGGTTACCTTGCTATGGAGATTTGAGGAACGTGATCATGCACGAATCTCATAAGTCAAAATATTCTATACATCCGGGATCTGAAAAGATGTATCAGGATATGTATACTGGTGGCCGAATATGAAAGCTGACATCTCCACCTACGTACAGAAGTGTTTGACATGTTCACGTGTCAAAACTGAACACTAGAGACCATCGGGTTTGCTTGTACAACCCGAGATACCGAAATAGAAGTGGGACAACATCACCATGGACTTTGTCACCAAACACCCAAATTCATCTCACGGTTACGACACTATCTGGGTAATCTTCGACCGACTTACCAAGTCCGCTCATTTCCTGCCAATTAGGGAGAACGATTCCCTTGCAAGACTAGCAAAAACGTACCTGAAGGAGATTGTGACCAAACATGGGATACCAGTGTCGATAATTTGTGATCGAGGCGGTAGGTTCACATCAAATTTTTGGAAGGCTTTCCAACGAGCCTTAGGTACCAATTTGGATATGAGCACTACTTATCATCCACAGACTGACGGTCAAAGTGAACGAACCATCCATACTCTAGAAGACATGCTACGGGCATGTGTGATTGACTTTAGAAATGGATGGGTTGACCACATTCCTTTAGTGGAACTCTCCTACAACAACAGTTATCATGCCAGTATAAAGGCTGCCCCTTTCGAAGCACTATACGGTCGGAAATGCCGTTCACCTGTGTGCTGGGTAGAAGTAGGTGAATTTCAGCTCACTGGACCAGAACTAATCCAGGAGACTACAGACAAGATCGTCCTCATCAAGCAAAGAATTCAAGCTGCTCGTGATCGACAAAAGAGCTACGCAGACCTGAAACGCAAACCTATGCAATTTGAAGTAGGTGACCGTGTTATGCTCAAAGTATCACCTTGGAAGGGTGTTGTACGCTTTGGCAAACGTGGGAAACTGAATCCACGTTATGTTGGCCCTTTCAAAGTAATAGCCAGGATCAGGGAAGTAGCTTATCGTTTAGAGTTACCCCAGCAACTGAGTCGGGTACACTCTACCTTTCATGTGTCTAACCTAAAGAAGTGCTATGCTGAAGAACCATTGGCTATGCCATTGGAGGGAGTTCAGTTTGACGATAAACTTCAGTTCATAGAAGAACCAGTAGAAATCATGGAGAGGACAGTTAAGAAATTGAAACGCAGTCACATCCCGTTGGTCAAAGTACGTTGGAACTCGAGGAGAGGCCCTGAGTTCACATGGGAACGAGAAGACTCGTTCAAAACCAAGTACCCACACTTGTTCACCTGACCGGTGACTTCATCCTAAGCTTTGAGGACAAAGCTAAAATAACGGGATGGTGTTGTAAAACCTCTGATTTTACCTTATTGACTTGGTCAACTGTTGTACTCTTTATTTTTGGAATCTATATAATTCCACTTTTATATGACTTATTATTAATCATATACCATTGTAATACTACCTTTCATATTTTTTTTATATATATGAACCTTTAGTCAATATTGACTACTCTGGCAACTGACTCGCCACTTGAATGAATAAGAACTCATCACCTCAATACACATTTTGAGATAAACTGTAACTTTACTTAATTAATTTATTTAAGTATTTGGACTTATAATTATATGTATATATTTACATATATTTCATACTATGAATAACCACCTAACACTTTAAAACAATGTACATTATTTTACATTGTCATTTATTTACTTTATTCAAGTAAAATATTTATAATGATGTATTCATTATATACTTTCACTAAATTACCTAAAGGTTTAACTAAAGTACCTATAAACTTAACAAATGCATACAATCTCATACAAGGACTATTATTTTCACCCAACACTTGATACAAGTTAACACAATTCTCCTAAAAACCCCTATGTGTGCCGTGTATATATGTATATACTTACATATCCATAATCATTTCACTAACTTGCAAGCATAAACATGTGCATCCACTAATACACTATGTCTTACACTTTCCTTACACACCTTACCCCTTTTCATACTTTACCATGTTTAGACCATACACATACACTATTTGGAGTCATGCTTGTCCCCTTTGACTTCTTAAAACACACGGCCACAAACACAAAAAGGAAGGAAAGGAGTTTTCTAGTTTAAGCATGTGGGGATATCTTGCATATCTTGTACTTATCTAACCAAGATACTCATAAGATTCATGGTTCTAACATAGATATCATTGGATCCTCTCTTTCGTCTTATAGCCGAGACACACACCAACACAAATCATTTGAAAACCAATCTCACTTCACTCTCTCTCAAGAACACATGGCTACAAGCTTTTACTCCATAACCAAGATCTTCAAGCTCATTTACTATGTCTCAACACACTTAAATACTAATCATTGTCAACCTCTACAAGTATCTTGATCCTCAAAACAAGAAAAGGAGCCCTAGCTACCCTAGTGAAGCCCACAGCTTGATTTTTGGTTACAAGGATCACCATTGTTGAAACCAAGCTCTCATTCCTACTCATTCTTTTATTCATCCCTAGATCCACCTAAACAAGTAAGTAACCTAAAAACTATCTTTCAATATACTTATTTTTCATACACATAAACATACACATGATTATTACTAGTAAAACTTAACCCTAAAACAAAACCATGAAAACCCTAGACCTAAATGGGTCACGGCTAAAAATGGTTTATGTGTTAAGATGATATAAAATCTTGATAACCATGATGAACATAACCTTATGTACTTGTTAAACTAGAAAACTATGAAAAACCTAACCATGCACATATTGGACGTGGGTTTTAAGCCTATGGTTCAATATTGGTTAATCTTGTAATGTTTAAACAAGCCTAGACACACTAGATCTATATTACTAGTTGCCTTAGAATTATAAGCTCACTATTTTTGCCTTATAGGAATTAAGCTTTTAAGCCCACTATAATAAGCTTGCCTATATAAACTTCATTTTTGTTAAATAATGTTTTCATAAAACTTTTGGTGTCAAAACTATAACTATACAAAGTTTTGGGTTAAAAACATAGATCTATAAATATTTTGGACTAAAATGATAGATGAAGATTTGCTATAAGCTAATCTGGTGGTCTAGTAGGGTGATAGATGATGGAAGCCATTATTGAGTTGAGAGAGAAAGGTTGAATGTGTGAAAGATAGAAAATGTATTAAGCTAATGAATGAAAAACACAAGCAACACCCCTCCTTGGAAGCTAAGGAGGGGTATATATAGTCACACACGAACCTTAAACTATACATTGTACCTAATCTAGTCTAAGCGTGTGTGACTATGATAACTAATGGGAATTCTTAAATGTCGTCACATAAAGTGAGTTTCAAACAATCTTCCCCCATGGGACGACGTGTAGAATTCTTTACAATATTTTTTCCTAACAAGTACATAATGATAATGAACAAGAGCTTCCATGAAGCGTCCAATGCTGATGATGTCTTCTGAGGCCTTTGACTTCAAAACGACTCATCTTTAACTTGTAGTAGAAAAACTGTAACGGCACGAGCTAAGTAACCCATACACTTCTGGTTAAGGAGAAGCTTCTGAATTAACTTCCCCCTAATTCATGCCACATAAACTTGATGTAGAAGCTTTTAAATAGCTTCCCCCTAAATCGACAATCCTCGTAAGCAACTTCAAAGCTTTCAATAAAGCTTAGAATGATTAAGCGCACAGCGGAATCTAACAAGCAAATCCCATCATATAACATGATAACATTGCTAAGAGGAATTGAAAGTAAGGGGTACACCAAGTAGATCAACAACTTTTCTTCTCACGCTTGAATAATTCTTCTGAATTTTTCTTCCCCCTGAGAGTTCAAGTAATGCATACCAGAAAGAATCAAGACACTTCTTCCCCCACATAGTTGAAGAAAGTAAATCAATCCCCATTATGAAGCTCAAATACTGAAGTGGACACTTTATCCCATTCATGAAGTTGACATCGTAACACCAGAGTCAATTAAGTCTCGGAAATGCACATATCTTCTTCCGGAGATGCACCAGAGTCAATTAAGTCCCGGGAATGCATATAGGATAATGATGATGTTTAATTGCAACAATCAAACAATTAAACCTCGAATCAGTAGTGTACCGTTTAGAGATTGATAGCGCCACGAGTTAAAACACTGATTTTCTCTGCGGCTATGACAAATGTCATCCCGGAATGTCTTCAAATCAAAAGAAGGTATGAAGTTCATCACGTGTACTCGTTGTGCGTTCAATGTGTCTTCTTCTTCCCCCTTGATGGTTTCGAAACTTGGAACCATCAATAAATCGTATGCACATGAACCTGAAATCTCGTGAGAATAATAAATAAGCTGAATTATATATTTTGTGAGAATCAGCTGTTGATCGAAAATCTCTTCTCATAAACTCTCCATGGCCACCTTTACCAACCCACGTGAAAGCAATTTGAAGTGACCACTGAAAGAATGAACCGGATACATCAAACGTGAAGCTGAATAAAAATCCTTCGATCTTGTGACTTAAGCTTGCACTATTGTTGAATGACGAACGGTGGAGAAATCTCTAAGTACTCAATGCATCACTGAAGAAGTCTATAAGCACAACACCTCTTGAAATTATCCACGTCGACTAAGCGCGTGACACTGAATACAACAATGTAACCCCTTTAAGTGATAGTTATCCGAGTCATCAACCAACCACCCCGAACCCGGAAACCAGATAACCAAGTCGTCATTCTAAGATTAAGCACGAGCAAGTTATCTATGAAAGATAAAATAAGTCCACGCCTTCAAAAAATCCGTCTTCAACGTCACGTAATTAATACCCAATCAAACAAAATTTGTAGCCACAAAAAAACCGCCCAATTTTTTCTTGGTCTCGTCTCAAATAAATTCTCGTCACAATTGTCACGTCACTTTGTCACGTCACTTGTTGTCTCGTCGCGATGATTACCGAAGAAATACTTAATACACACAAAATCTATTTAAAATTTGTATTAAAAAATTTGTGTGTATATTACTAAATCACACGGCCCATATCATTAGAATATTAACACACGTGGACCATTTCATAAACACAACAATCCTCCAAAGTTGTAGTTTCACAATTCGAATATACCCATGTGAACCAGGCCCACATATCACCGTTTATGACCACAACTCGATTGAAATTGTCACATTAGAAATAAATGACCCACATATTCTAATTCCATTTTCAAGAAAATGTATCCCATTACTCCATCCATACCACCCACGTAGGATATAAAACCAAGTTTCCTTATAACTTAGGTTAACTAATCACATAGTAAACCTAAATCTCATTCATAGAATCCTCCGCCCCCCACTCTCATCTTATCCCATCTCAAAATATTCTTCCAATCTGCTACACCAAAAATCGATCACATCTAATCCATCTTACCAAATTGATCAAACCTTGAAACCCCAAACAAACACACCGATAAATCACCCAATCATATGAGTCCTTCCATTTTTGACGAGATGTACACGACATCAAGATCAATTTAAATTGATCTCGGGTAAGTGTAATATGATGATTGCATGTCGATTTCCTTGGTGTAGTCAACGAGACCATGATTAATTATAACATACTTGTTATTAGTTAATCTTGATTCTCGAAAAGTAATTATAGATCTGTGATGAATTTTGTTTTCGTGTAAGATCTAAAAGAATCTACACATGCATGACAAAAAACTGAGATCATTTACTAAGTATCTGTTTTAAGTCCGAGTCTTGATAATTTGTTTAAATGGGTTATAGGTGACGATGGGTTAGGTATAGATATGGTGTTGAGGAGTTAAAAGGGTGGAATGAGATATGTTGGTTTTGATTCAGTGAGTTAACTGAGTCAACTCGGTAATTACCGAGTTGACTCGGTTGTGTTGATTTTGGTTTTGGTCACAAATTTGGTCCACTGATTTTATAAACAGTCCATTGTAATGTCTAAAAGAAAACCCATCAGAATGTTTTTTGTTTTCATCGCAATGTTTACATTTGTTTTTCCATCGCAATGTGTTAAAAAAAAATATCCATCGGAATGTCTTCTCTTCTACACGCCGTCGGAATGCATCCGTCGGAATGCATCCGTCGGAATGTGTTCCATCGGAATGCACAGACTGTGTTCCATCGGAATATTCGATCGCAATGTAGAAACCAAAGGTTTATGCGATCGCAATATTCCGATCTGAATGCTTATCCAAAAGTACTGTCCTTTTCCATATTTTCAGGAACCTGTTTTTGAGTCTAATTTTTTTTCTGGCAAATCTGGGTTTTCACCTTCATCTTCAAAAAAATCAAAGAAACCTATAAAAATTGAACCCCAGACATGCATATTGACCAGAAAGAAGATATTTGACCCAAATTAAACCCGTGAGACCATGGACTCAAAACCTCAAAACCAATAGTAAACCCAGATATGAGACAAGAGATTGGATATGTGGGCTGTGACAAAACCAATGACACAAAATATGTGACAAATAAAAGATAAAGAATTTGCACATAACTTGTGATATGGGTTTGTAAATATCAGATTTGTGACACAAATGATAACAAGACGTGACAATTTGGACAGATTTGGACCAATAATAACATGACGTGACAAAAAAAATAGGTTCGGACCCCAAAAAAAATTTAAGACCACCAAAATCGAAACAAAAAACATGATCCAAGGAATGAACCAAGGCTCTGATGCCAATTGAAGATTTGCTATAAGCTAATCCGGTGGTCTAGTAGGGTGATAGATGATGGAAGCCATTGTTGAGTTGAGAGAGAAAGGTTGAATGTGTGAAAGATAGAAAATGTATTAAGCTAATGAATGAAAAACACAAGCAACACCCCTCATTGGAAGCTAAGGAGGGGTATATATAGTCACACACGAACCTTAAACTATACATTGTACCTAATCTAGTCTAAGCGTGTGTGACTATGATAACTAATGGGAATTCTTAAATGTCGTCACATAAAGTGAGTTTCCAACAATAGATCTATGAAGTTTTGGGTTAAAATGGTAAATCCATTAAGTTTCGGATTAAAAAGAACAAATGTAATAGATTCAGGTTAATATTGTAATTTTATTAAGTTTAGGGATCTAAATGAACATGTATAGAAACTCATATTATCAAAAGATTAACTTAAGGGTTGATTTTGTAAAATGTCGAGAGTTGAGGGTAGTGTTTTGACACTATCCAAAACTCCAAACTTAACACAAGGACTTAAATGAGATTATTATAATTTTAGGGTGATTTAGGTAACTTAGTAAGAACCTAGGGATCCCTTTTGCCCATTGCCGAAACTAAATAGCAACCCTAGGGACCTATTTTGCCAACCTTGTAAACTTAAATAAACCCTAGATAAACCCTAGGGGTTGTTTTGGCATAAGCCAAAAGTTAATGGAGCCCTAGGGGCATTTTTGTAACTTGTTTTAAACATAAAATAAGCCGAATATTGGGAGGACTAAAATTGACATTTTATGAAACTGTTACAAACCCTAGTTACGCGTAGGGACCAATGTTGTAATTACTAGAAATATTTAGAAACCCTAGGGGTATAAAGGTAAGTAAATCGCGGGTAATTATACAAATAGAGGGACTAAAATGAAACTTATACAACCTATAACAAACCCTAAATTTACTATATATTTATACCTAATATTTAAAACGTAAAACTTAAATAAACATAACATTCATTATTTTTCCAAACTTATAATTTAATAGTTATACACACTACGAGAACGTGGAATTTAATTAAAATGTTATACATTTTTACGAACGTTATTTATATACATTATTGAAAATGATTAACTTATAAAAATAAATATATTAATTATATTTATTACTTTATATATATATAAAACTTCCTTTTATAAATATTTAAATTATGTTATAAACAATACAAGTACGAGAATATTAATTAAACAGGTTAATTAATTTAATAATATTATTTATTTTATACTTCAAATAAATACTACTATAACTTGTACAACGATGAATTAAAATACAGATATCGTAATAAAATGCTTAAAACCAGTATAAGCATGCACAGACTTGTTCTGAAACTTTTATGCATTGCGTTATGCATTTACTGAGACCTTATAATTATTTAGGTCATTGATTGTATCGTGTGCATCATATCAGATTTACTTGTGACTATTTGTTGTACTAGTGAGGTGAGTTCATGGCCCCACTTTATATATTGATAAACTTTTAAACCTTTTTATAGGGAAGAAAACATGCAACATATTTTATTTTATGGACATAAATTGAACTGTGAAACCTTTGGTTACATTTGCCTATTGTAGATGAACCCGCATGACCCGTGCATCTGAAACTGTTAGAATTATTGAATTTCCTGAATGTTATAAATAAATCTATTTGGGATTGACCATCCCTATCTGGGTGAGTCATGCTCACTGTGCCTAGGCCAGGACTACAGATGTTTCACATGACAGCACTTATTATTTTTGGGTGCCTTGTTATAAGGCGAATGGTCCTTATTTGTTTAGGGCTTAACTGTCAAGTCTCAGTTTCAGGCAATATGAGAATATAATTACTTTTAAGTGTTGATGCTTTATGTATTACTACTTCAGTGAATGTTTATTGTCCAAACTTATTTTATTAAACCTGTGAATTCACCAACTTTATGTTGACTCTCGAAGCATGTTTTCTCAGGAAACTAAAGCAGTTATTGGTGTGCATGGAGTCAAGCATCATGATAGGCTGCATTTATAGAGCTCATCTGGGGTTTTATAAACTGGGGAATAATTCAAGCTGTTGAACAATGTTTAAGACAATTTTAATAATATCTGCACTTTTATCCATGTAATAAATGTAATAATAATCTTTTGTCTGCTTCTGTATACGCTATCTACTGTTGATCCACCTACGTGACACCCAAATATTATTTCCGCTGCATTTGACTCAATTTGGGGGTGTCACATCTCACTACTTCCGCCAACAATGATGCTTTGTCTGTCTGTCAATATATTTTATTAAAAACTTAAATTCAACACTTTGAGATCAACGCGAATTAACCTTTAATTAAAAGTATTTGTTTGTTAATTTCTATGCTATAGATAATAGTTGGTAATTAATGTTGAATAAGAGGAAGAAGATCAAGAGCAGGCCTTGACTTTGGTTGAAATTAAGAAAGTTTGCTGGAGATTTTTGTGACTTTGTATTTCATGTAAAATCTTTGATCTTTTATAATAAAATGAATCTTTTTATGTATTTTAGTATATATGTTCATGGATATAAACATCAGTGGACATATTCAAGTGCCAATAAACCATATTATAACAACTTAAGATCATTCTACGTTTCATTTTTTCCATCTATTTTTTATAGTTGTTTTTAACATATATAAAATAGAAGGAATTTTTTTTATCACCACTTAACCTTTAGATTTTCAAAATAAATGCATGAAATTCTTTGATGTTACACGAACATGATATTGTTAAAGAGACTTTCCTTAAAATCAATGCAACGTCATATGTGTTCAGGCTAAGCTTTACAACCCACAAATAAATAGATGATACTCAAGCTAAAAGGTTTTCCATTTAATCTACTTTACTGGTTTTGACTCATGGTTTATTCAGAGGGTCAAAACATGTAATTTGTATAACGGGTTTGTACATGAATCCACAAATAAATAGAGTATGTTCAACATTGAATTGGCACATTATCGCAGATCACTAATTATTTATTGCCAAAAACGTCCGCCGCTATGCGCGGGTACTCGTCTAGTACCCTATAAAGTGTGTATGATGATTGTTGAAAAAGTTGAAAATTTTCAATAATTGTGTATATATGGAAATAGTGAAAATAATGAAAGCAATTTACATGGAATATTGAAAGAAATCAGGCATAAAAGATGAAATTGTTCAAAAATGATGAATTTTGAGGAAACTATTTTATAGGACTATATTGTTGAACTGCTAATTGAGAAAATGTCAAAACTTTTAATGCTATAACAAATACAGAAATGCTGTAACACCAATATACATGGACAAACACCCATACACACGCCATTCCTTTTATAACTTACACATCATTCCTATTATAGCTGGAAAATCACACGCTCATACATTTGACTTTTATATAGGAAATGATTTTTGAGAAAAACTTAAAATTATTTCTTCCTTCCGAAGCTTCGAGTCTAATTCAGCCCATTAGTATAGTAGATTTGGAAACTTTTATTCTTTGAAAATTTTATTGTTTGTGACACATAATATAATTGTAGGATGTAGATTAAGTATTTCAAGAAATGTTATTTTTGCATGTAAGTTGTAATTGATTAATTTTTTTATTACATTTTTCAGTTTGCTATATGGTGATTGTGCATCAAAATGTCATGTTAATCCTCACATCGCCTAAATTCAGATACTTCACACAGGCCTATTGTGATTGTTATTATTCTACTTAAATTTATCACCTATGTTGTAATGAATCTGATTTTAGTCTGGCATGACAAATGGTTTGTGGAATTGGGTGTTTGGACTTTGGAGTAGATTATTTCTTTGAAGTCTTTTCCATAGGGTGCATGTAAAGATTATGTATTTGTTCATTTACATCACGAGAAATTTGAGATACTTTTTATTTTCTAAAATTTATTAGGTGAGATTGGGTGCGGCTAAGGATCACATGGTTGGCAGTTGACACAGTGACTGCCACTAAGGATTGGCGGCTATTGGACATTTAAAAGATGCGAAAAGCAGTGGATTTGCTCACTGGGAATAAGGAAAAAGCTAGAGAAGTTTTCCAAAACCAGAATACTACAATGGTTAGGATACTATATAACTTTTTTTTGGTTTTCGTATAAAATGCCTCTCTAATAAGTAGTTTGTTAATAATGTGTTGAAAAATGTACATGAATAAGGGCTTGTGGATCAACATAAATGTTTGATATGGTTTAAATGAGGTTGTGTACATATAATGGAAATAATTTATTTGATTTGTTAACTAAGCTATTATGTATTTCATAAGCAAACAAAAGATGATACAAGGAAGAGAATGCATAGCTTGAACTTATACTGGTCTTGTACTTTTCAAAAAACATGATGACAACATTCTTAGCTATTAAAACGCATTACATGGATTCATAATATGAGACTATGGCACTATGCTTATATCTATTAAAGTTTTTGTTCAATAGAAAACCAATAATTTCTACCAAAGGGTGCCTGAGATTAGCTATAAAAATTGATGCTTTTAGATATATGTTTCTCTTTATTTACTTATAGGTTAATTTTCTACTAATGGCCTAATAGGTATATGTTTCTCTTTATTTAATTACAGTGCCTCACGAATTATCCCTTGAGAACTAGCATGATCCTCACATCATGTCGGCTAATATTAATTGTCTTTGTAGCGTCTTGGGTTTAGTATTAAAAATTCACATGGTTTCGTTTGTATAACGTAAGCATGTAATACGTTTATCAACACCTCGTGGCGTTAAGTTTGTTACCACAGTCTGGTGTTATTTATTTTTGTAACAGACTTAAACTAAATCATCTTTTATGATAAAAAATTTAAAAGGTTTGTAGTTCGACTTATTAATTTTAAAATAATTTTTTTTCACGTTCTATTTCAACGTTAAACGAAACACATACAACAATATCACATATCGTTAATTATTTGCTGCTGAAGATTTCCACCGCTATGCGCAGGTACTCGTCTAGTGTATATATACATAGTTACAGCATCTGTGCCATTAATAAAAGATACACTAAATATACAAGAATAATAAGTGATATGCAAATCATAATTGTAATAAAGAATTTTTTTACATATATATGACATCTAAGATGATACACACTAGCTAATAGTCCACCTGGTGCTACATCATAGGCACATTGGGAGCGGAGATAATTGTAACCATATACATATAAAATGACAGCAATGGAATGCCAATCCCCGGGTTTTATTTGTAAAGTCTCTATTTCTTAGTAATCAAAGCCCAAAGATCTATGAATTAGCCCATGCTTAACTAGCCAAGCTAACTAGCCAAGCAGACAAATTACCCTGCATCTTTTTTCTCTCTCCCGCATTTTTTGGAACTTCAGTTAATGCGGTAAATGGATTAAAATCTTTTTCTAAAGATGCAGAAAACATGTAAATTGTTAATAGTTCCTTATTTGAACAAACTAAAAACATTGTTTATTGAATTAAAATATTAAATACAACAAACCACATATTTTAGGTATTTTTAATGGAGTACTGAGTAGCTGAAGATAATTCTATGAGATTTTGTAAATAGAAACATAATTAATTGCTTTTTTTGTCATCTAACAATGGTAAGAAAATAACAAACTAATAGCGTTACGATAATTGTTGAAAGGATTAACCGATGATTGGTATCTTATAAAGTCGTGTTTAAAAAAATTATGATAGCTTTTAAAAGTAAATTCTATCAAATTTGATGTATTATTAGTTTATTAAACTTTAACTTTACATATAATTATTTCTAATGGCGACAGCGGCAGCGCTTTGGTATAGATCTAATTCATTCAGGTTGGTTCCTCTCATGTACTGATCCTTCCTTAATCTTGCGAACGGTCCATTCATTCAATAATAAATATGATTATTGTGGTTTTTGTTTGGGTTATTTCTCAACATAATAAGTTGTGAACGGAGTAGGTTTGCATTCGTGCTCCTTATTCTTAGTGATGATCACTTATTAGCTTGGGACTGATTCTATTGTATTAACCCTTTATCACATTCTTATTTGATTCGACGACTGGTCGAAGATTTTCATGCATTTTAATTTTTAGGGTTTTTTTCTTGTTAATGGTCCATTCATCGAATAATATTGTGATTACTGTGGTGTTTCAATTGGGTCTGATTTCAACATAGTAAGTGTGAACGGCGTAGGCTTGCATTCGTACTCCCTATTCTTAGTGACGATCACTTATTACCTTGGGATCGATTCTTTTGGGTCTAATCCTTTATCACCTTTTTATTTGATTCGACGGCTGTTGAAGATCATCCGTGCATTTTCTATTTTAGTGCTTTTTGGTTTGCCTTGGGTTTATTCGTCGGTTCGGCTTCCATTTTAGGGTTCTTTGTTATTTTGATATTATGGCGTTTGAGCATAAGAGGAATGTAGAAATTAGAAGGGGGGTTGAATAGTTTCTCTTCGATTAGTCACCTAATTAAAATTACTTTCAATTAGGTTTGTATCAAAACTATCTTTTACTTGAAGCTAAGTTACATAATGATTAGGTTCAACTCAAATGCATTAGCAATGGTAATAGGTAAGTGTAATGATAATGAAATAAGTAAAGAGTAAGGAAATAGACAACCTAATGAGAAGACACCAAGATTTATAGTGGTTCGACAACGAGGCTCTATCCTCGTTTCTACTCCACTCCTCGAGTACACCTACTCGAGATTTCCACTATATCCACAAGCTCCCTTCTTGGCGGAGAAAACCTTACATCGTCGCTTACATTATTTTCCGACACTAAGCTAAATGTAGAGACCTAATCTTTAGTTAGGACCAATCTACACAACGTTGCCTACTTCACAATTTAACGACACAAGGCTAGATGTCGAGTTCTAATCTCAAGGTAGAACCAATCTTCACGACGTTGCCTACTTCACCATTTTACGACACAAGGCTAGATATCGAGTTCTAATCCAAAGCTAGAACCAATCTTCACGACTCTTCACTTTACAGTTAAGTGAGAACTTCACAACACAACTACTAATCACTTTTAAGTTTAGTGAGAACTCACAAGACACAACCACATCACTTTATAGTTTAGTGAGAACTACAACACAATCTATTACAACTCAACTAGACATATCCAATTACACACATGTAGCTTGGATCTACACAACATAAATCCAAGAAAACACATATGCAATGGATGTACACAACAAATCGAAGTATTCACAAATAGCTTGGAAAAACACAACTAGTCCAAGTATTCATAAATACAATGGATTAACATAAAAAAAGGCTAACATGATGAACATGACTAATTCATGGATTCATCTTTATCACAACACTAGTGAGTGAGTGATATTCTCTTTGGACAAGGTAAAGGAGGGGATCAAGAGGATAATCATATGTAAACATAATTAACACATTAAGTGATCATTTACTAATGATTATGCTATAGAAAAGAGAAAGGGGGCTGACAAAAACGTCCAAAAAGGGTTGTTGGAAAATGAGATTTGATCCACTATTTATAGAAGACAAAGTGCAACGGCTAGCTGGGCGCGGTTCCTTATCTAGCCCGACGGTTCCTTATCGCTAGAGAACCGCCTAGCTATTTAAGGTACCGCCCAGTTGACTACGCTCCGATTTTGTCTTTTAGTGGGGTAGGAATATATGAGGTTTTTTAAACCTTCAAAGGATATTCTTATGGCATATGGAATATGCCATTTTCAAATTTATATTTTCCATTTTAATAAAACATTTTCTTAAAGTTAAAGTTTATTAAAAACTCTTTTGTCATATTAACAAAAGTGAGTTTTAAGGATTATCACTTTGATGATCACTAAGTATGATTAAGAAAGGTTAGTGATATGACTATTAAGAAAGGTTAGTGATATTATCTTGATGATAGTGTTAGTTTAATAATTCGTTTTGTGTTTTACACTAAATGTGTTGTATAGTTTGTTGTGATCAAAACTAAGAAAGATTAGTTAACACTAATAATGTTTTTAGGCATCACTTGCATTAACAAGGAATGTTAATTCTAAAGAAGATCTCACGCATAAGGTTTTTCAATCCCTTTTTGTCACTAGTTTCCCTGATTCTATCACTTCACGTGATCTTTGGAGAGTTTACAACACTTATGGTACGGTGGTTGACGTGTTTATTCCAGTTAAGAGATTCAAAGCTGGGAAAAGATTTGCTTTTGTTCATTTTATAAAGGTCTTAAATCTTGAACGGTTGGTTAAGAAACTTTGTACCTTATAGATTAGAAATTATCATTTGTATGCGAATTTGGCCAGGTTCGAAAGGCCAAAAAAACATCAATTCCCTCCCCTCAATGATTCGAATAGGGTTCCTGTTAAATCAAACATTAAGTTGGGTAGTAGACAGTCCCATGGTTCGTATGCGAAGGTCGTTAATGATACGTATCCAAATGTCAATGTGGGTTCGTTGCTCTCCGCGGCTCCTGCTTTGGTTTTAGATGATTCATATATTATTGAGAGAGATTTGTTGAGGCACGCTATGGGTCGTGTTAAGGATTTCTATTCGATTCTAAATTTATTGACGCTTTTCTCCGATGAAGGTTTTGCGGATGTCAAATTATTATATCTAGGGGGCATGTGGGTGTTACTCGAATTTTAGAAAGATGAGACTAAGGCGAGTATGAAGGTTCGTTCTGGGGTTAATTCATGGTTTGATGTTAGTAAGGAGGCTTCTCATGACTTTGTCAGTGATGAACGCGCAGTGTGGGTGGATATAGAGGGGGTTCTGTTACATGCTTGGTCTCGCGAAACTTTCACTCGGATTGGTAAGAAGTGGTGGGAGACTTTGAATATAGAGGATACTAGTGACTCCTCTTTTAGTTGGAAAGGTATATGTCTTGTAACTAAAAATCCGGTTTCTATCCTTGCGTCGTTCAAAATTGTGATTAAAGGTAAGGTGTTTATGGTGCGTGCGAAGGAATTGTTCACTTAGAACCCTACTTTTTTGTCCCCTAAAGAGATAGTGTATTCCTCGGACGATGAATCAGTGCATGATGAGAATGATAACGATGTTAATCTTCGTGAAAAGTGTGTAGAGGAAGGTGATGATAATGTCTCAAAAGATGAAGGTGTTGCTAAGACTGTTTTTGATGACTTTGGTACGTCTAAAATTGCTATTGGGTGACGTTGGTGAACAACATTCGGAGGACCTGTTTGAGTTGTATGATCTTTTAAATTAGAAGAAACAATTAGATGAGGTAATTGCATTTAGCCCGTCGTTGTCTCATCCTGCCGGATATACATCGGTAAGGTCTACTCTCCTAAGGCTCATGGTCAATTCATCGAAGAGGTTGATGGTAGGCAGGAGAATGAGATCCTGTCAGAGGTTAATGCTAAGGTGATGAATATGTATTAATCTGTTCACGAGGAGTCTCCAAGTGTTTCTCTTGGTAAGAGCTTTGTAGATAAGGCCCTAAGGTTTGTCCATTGGGATGGGGCATGGACGAACCTCGACTGGGCCAGCATTGATGAAAAATGACAAAAGAAAAACTTCTCCCATCGCATCATTAACCGGTGTAGGATTCAAGATCAGGTCCAGGATTCGAGTCAAATCGACCAGCAGCCCACGTTTCCGACCCGAAAGGAATTGCAAATGAAAGAAGAATCTGTGTGCACTATCCATGGAGTGGAGTGACTATTCTGAATCTCCTCTTCTCTATCTCCCCCTTTTTTGCCTTCGGCTATTACCGGCTGGCAACGCTTGGCCCAACATTGGATTTGTTTGAAAACAATACAAGCAAGGTGGCGTTCATTCACTCAAAGCTTTAGCTTCGGTGTTTGGAGTCTTAGAGGAAGTTATTCGCATGGCTCAAGCAATGGGCTTTTCTATAGAGGGGTGTGAGAAGGACGTTGAGAATATTATTGGGAAAAGGGAGATGAGACGGTTATTAAATGAATATCCTCTCCATTAATATTTAAGGTTTTGGTAACAAGACTAAGAAAGCGTGGATTCAGGAGTTAACTGTTAAGAATAAACTTAGTTTTATTGTGATTCAAGAAACTAAGATGAAGAAGATTTCTCATATGGATGTTAAAGCCATGTAGGGAAACTCTAATTTTAATTTTGTTTGTTGTGATTCTTTATGGAATTCTGGAGGTATCTTATTATTTGGGAAGCGTCGGTTTCCAGGAAAGAGCAAGTTACGATCTCGGGTTATTTTATTGAAATTTATGGGGTGTGGTTACCAAGTAACACCAAGCTTCTTCTTGTGTCCATTTATGCCCCACAGTAGCTAGCTCACAAACGGATGCTTTGGGATTATATGTCGCTCTTGTTAGGACGTTTGAATGTAGATGCTATTCTGATGGGAGATTTTAATGAGGTTCGAGCTCGGGAAGAGAGGAGGGGTTCTTGTTTCAATTCATATAGTACCGGGGTGTTCGATGATTTTATTGCTTCTTCTGGTCTTGTTGACGTTAAAATGAAAGGATATGCTTTTACTTGGTATCATCCTTTAGCGACTAAGTTGAGTTAACTTGATGGGTTTTTAGTGACTGCTGGTCTTCTTGTGCTTTTTCCGTCTATTACGACATTATGCCTTGATAGACATTTATCGGATCACCGACAGATTCTTCTTCATGAAGCTCACGTGGATTTTGGTCCGACCCCGTTTAGGCTGTACCATTCTTGATTTAGTTATGATGGGTTTGATGAAATGGTGATTAATATGTGGCGTCCGTTTTCATTTACGGATAGGAATAGCATGGTCCGGTTTAAGAAAAAATTGTAGGCCCTTAAAAGTGTTATTCGTAATTGGATTCGTGATAAACGGGATCAAACGTTAGGTTCTGCAAATTTTTAAGGGCCTACAATTTAGAACCTAACTTTTGATCCGCGAATAGCAAGTTAGGAACGCCGCGTAAACACCCAGCTTGCTTTTCATGGTGTTTTCGTTGATGGCATTTAGGAGAATGACCCGAGTTTGGTTAAGCGGGCATTTTTTTTATCATTATGCAGCTCGGTTAAAAAAGCCATTGACGGTTGGACTTAAGATTAATACTCCAGTTCCTAAAAAGTTGTCGATTGATCAAGTTGCTGATTTGGATCGTCGGGTTACTCGCGACGAGATCCGTGCGGCTGTGTGGAGTTATGGAGAAAATAAGTCTCTACGTCCGGATGGCTATACCTTTGAATTTTTCAGGAGGTTTTGAGAGACGGTTGGCACTGATTTATGTGAAGCTGTGCAACATTTTTTGATCGTGGGTCATTCTCCAAGAGTTGTAATTCTTCTTTCATTGCTCAGATTCCTATGGTTACGGATGCTAAATTCGAATGACTATCGGCCTATCAGTTTAACTGGGAGTATAAAGTTGTCGCAAAATTATGGCTAATCGGTTGGATTGGTTATTGTGGATATTGTTTCCGATACACTGTCCGCGTTTATTCTTGATCGTCAGATCTTAGATGGTTCCTTTATTCTTAATGAAGTTCTCCATTGGTGAAAAAGGCTGAATAAGAAAGCCATGTTTTTAAAGTTTATTTTTCTAAGGCGTATGACTTTATTCGATGGGATTATTTTCTAGATGTGCTCGAGGATTTCGGGTTTGGGTAGACTTGGTGTAAATGGATTGGAGGGACGTTTGGCTTTGCTAAGGCCTCGGTCTTAGTTAATGGAAGTCATTCAAACGAATTCAATTTTGATTAAGGCCGTAAACAGAGAGATCCTTTGTCGCCTTATCTTTTCATTCTTATAACGGATTCGTTGAATGTTTGCTTTAGTCGTGCCATAGGGGACGGGCTGTTTCATGGTATTTGATTAAAATAGGTCGCTTATTTTTACTCACTTATTTTATGCGGACGATGCTTTGTTTATAGGGGAGTGGTCCGAGGCAAATTTGAGGGGTATCATTACTATTCTTAAGTGTTTTTTCCTTGCATCGGGACTTCAAATTAAATCTACACACGAGTCAAGTAATGGCCGTTGGTTTTCCTCGGTCTACTGTTGAGAAGGCGACGTCTTCTATTAGTTGTTCGATAATGCAGAATCAGTTTAAATACATTGGTGTTCAGGTAGGGGTGTGTATGTCTCAGCATATAGCTTGGGACGACGTCATTCTTAAGTTACAATCGCGGCTCTCTAAGTGGAAGGTGTAAACTCTTTTTATTGGTGGTAGGATTACTCTTTTAAAATCCGTTCTTAGCGTTTCTCCTTTATATAATATGTATATTTTAAGGCTCCATTGGGAGTCTTAAGAAGATGGAATCTATTCGGAATAGGTTCTTCAACAAGGCTGATCTCTTGGATAAAACGATAACATGGGTTGCTTGGGATAAGGTTCTTGTTTCGAAGAAAAGACGCGGGTTAGATGTTTCAAGTTTTCATGCTTTAAACCGTGCTATTTAATTGAAATCGGTGTGGCGATTTATTTCTCAAGATGGGTCTCTTTGGTCTCATGTTATAGAAGCGTTGCATGGGGTCTCGATTGCTTCACATTCGGTCCAAAATTCCTCTAACTGGTGCTCGATTTTGCGTGAATTGGGACAAAGGTTTTGACTTTCTTTCTCATCGTTCTAAATGAATTGGGAATGGTAATAATACTTTCTTCTGGTTGGATACGTGGAAGGGTAAGGTTCCTTTTAGGGATGCTTTTCCTCGGTTGTTTTCCCTTGAAAAAGATAAACATATCCGAGTTGCTGGAAAACTAGGGATGGATGTTGCGTCCTTTTTTCGCAGGTCTGTTCGGGCGGTACTGAGAAACAAAAACTCCTTACTCTTACTTCAATTATGGAGACGGTGTCTTTGTCTCCATCTGAGGATCGGTGGGTTTGTAACTTGTCCGGTGATGGCAGTTTTCAAGTAAGTGACGTTCGGAACTATATAGATGATATGTACCTTCGTTCATCTTCCGAGGCGACAAGATAGGTGAAGTGTACCCCTATCAAAATAAATATTTTTGCTTGGCGTGCTCGTCGTGATGGTTTACCTACTAGAGCTAACTTGATCCGTAGAGGTGTTAATGTGGAATTCTGCCATATGTCTGATATGTATGCTAGAGGAAGAGGATGTCCAGCATGTATTTTTTCGGTGTGGGTTGACGCAGGCAGTGTTACGGCGTGTTTGTAGGTGGTGGAATGTGGAGTGGCAACCGTGGTCTTCTTTTTCGGACTGAAACTCATGGTTCTCTTCTATTCGACTCAAGTCCAAAATTAAGAGTCTTCTAAAATGGGTTTTTAATGTCGCTTGGTGGTCCATATGGATGTTTCGGAAGCAATTGTTTTTTATGATACCACGCTTTCTCGTTCGTTGGTTTATGATGACATTGTTTTCATTTCTTTTCATTGTGTCATTCTAAATGTAATAGGTTTTTTTTAAGAGGATTGGCATAAAAACCCTCTTTTAATTTCCTTGTAATGTTTGTTCTAGCTCTTTACTAGTTTTTATATACGGAATATATATCTTTGCCGTTAAAAAAAACTTTACATATATTTATATATAATGTAACAATGTTTATTTAAGTCATTCAACATGCTAAAGTATCTTATTAGTTTATGTTTCAAAAATAATTACTTATATTACTTTCTTTAATCAGACATATTATTTATTTGAATATAAAATAATTTTCATTGTTGTTGCTGAAGTTATACAGTTAAAAAGGACGCACTAATAAATAATATTTGTTTGGTGAAAAATTAAATCATTGCGTACTCATAGTCGCATTGCACGAGTATACGACTCTGAGTACATGACTATATATAAACATGCATGCATGATTACAATAGTTTTAGCTCACAAATTTGCGATGAAGAAAAAACCCACAACAAATTCCAAATAGTAACAACATACGATGAATTCCAAGCAAGAACATACGACGGCGATGGTTTCGCATGATAAACATCCGATTTTCAAAGCAAGCATGCATGATTACAATATTTTTAGCTCACAAATTTGCGATAAAGAAAAAACCCTCAACAAATTCTCAAATAACAACAAGATACGATGAATTCCAAGCAAGAACTGAAATGTGGTATAATGCAAGTTCGTTTTCTCAGTTCTTAACCAATAGAAAGTCCAATCAATATCAGATTTATAATTGTTCTTGGTTGTTCAAGCTTGCTTGGTAATCTATTGCTAATTCAATCAACACTATCTAAAAATGAAAAATATAAACCTACTTATACGTAAAACAAGTTGCAAATACCAAGATTTTATTCAAACAAAATATAAAATGCAAAACTTGAAACTAAAAGGACTGAAAATGTAATTTCTATGAAATGTAAATGCTTGAAATGTAAATTCTAAAAGTTATAAGGACTACTAATGCAAAATAGTTAACTAAAAGGACCAATTATGTAAAAACTCTAACAAACTAACTAAAATTGTAACTAACCAACAACTTGATAACTGAAATTTAACAAACTTCAAAGTCCAGGGACTAACTCTTTGCAAACCCTAATTACTATGAAAGATTAGCTAAGTTTACAAATCTGCTAAAAATGGAAGGACCAAAGTGCAATTAAACCAAAGTTTTAACCAAAAACGGGACACTATGAAGAATAAGCTCGTTTGAGCTTATTACTCAACCAATTAAGCTGAAACAACTTGCAAAACTCTTAAAATCTAAATAAGACTACGTGTGTCTAAGGAAATAAGCTAAAAGTCAAAAATAAGCAATTGAGTGCTTATTAATAAGCACAAATTAAGCTACAGCCCAAACCAAACAGTCACAACTTGATTTTTGTGAAGAAACTGATTAAGCACTTGATTTAAAGAAGGGGAAATCAAACTAGAACCATTTTCATCCAGTAATGAAGAAGAAATCTGAAATAAGCCCTTTTGAGCTTATGTTGACTAAGTTTGACCATTTTTTATGAAAAAGCTCAAAACTTCAAAACTTCATATTCAATACTAACTAAATGGATTGGTGAAAGAAAATCATTACTTTTCTGAAGTGGATAATGAGAGCTAAGAAAACAGTCACCTCTTTATATCAGAGAATGACAAATGCTCAAACCTTGACTAAAAAGCTTATTTCTAGCTTAATTCCTAAAACTGTATATTTTCCTCTTAGAAACTGAAAGTTTATGATGTAAGCTAGAACTAGAAACAAGTTTGAGCAAATCTTATCAAGTAATGAAGGAGAATTCAGCAATTGAAAGTAACAAGTTTACCAAACTAAAGCTGAAATAAGAATGACCCAAACTATTTGTTAGCCAATTGCCTTTTTGACTATTTTTATGACTTGTAAAAGACTTAAAACCAATTGTTAACACCTAATGACTGGAAATCAACTTCTAAACACCAAATCTTAACACTTGAAATCTATTTAAAAGCTACTACCAAACACTCCTTTATCAGTTATGAACAAGATTTTTCAAAGGCTTATTGAGTATTGGTTTAAACTGATTCAAAAGCTTTAACAGACTAGTTTTAGTAGACAATATGAAAGCTATTGAAACTGAAAACAAGCAATTACCAAGGCTAGAACTGAAAATGAGCTATAAGGCTAAAAGGTGACAAAAAAATGATGCAGTAACTACTAAGGCTATCAATTCAGTAAACAAGAAGGCAAGATTAAGCTACAAATGAACCAAGATCACTCAAACTTCAACTACTATCAAGTAAATCATGCAGCCTTCAAGATTAACTAGGAAATTAAACATGCAATTGACTGTTTAGAGGAACATAAAACAAGAGCTATGAAACCTATTGTAGAAGTCCTTTGGGAAGAAGAGGAGCGCTGAGCTCTCTTGCACTAGTGATATCACCACCTATCACTAGTATTCAACTAAAATCAACAATCAAACAGCTACAATCCATCTGGAATCAACATTCTGCTACAAATCCTCAAGAACAATGGGAAAAACTTGAATTCTGATCAAACAGCTACAAAACTTCACCAATGTCAGTTATGATCATTGGTTGATCATAACAAACATCAAACAGCAACTAGTATATCCAATAGCAACAAGAATCAACAGGAATTTGAAGAACAGAATTTGGCGGGAAAAGGTAATTTGAAATTTATTTGATGAATTCAGTTACAAAAGTTGGTTACAAGCTAACAACTAACTAACTGACTCAAAAGTTTGTCAGACTCTTGAGTAGTTAGGGGAAAAGTGAGGGAAAAAGGGAAAAGGAAAATTTAACTATGTGTTTTACAAAATTAAGCTACAATGAAAAATGAGGACTAGTCTAGGTATTTATAGGCAAGAATTGAGAGTTTGTTGGAGTTGTGACGTGTCAGAACCAGTAGTAAATTGCCACGTGGAAAAATTATGCATTTGCTCTTTGAAGGTGATGAACACTGAATTGGGGGTTTTTGATTGAATGGATAATTTGTTAATTGGATTGCACCATTGTATTCCTCTCTTCAAAACGAGAAAGTTTGGTGTTTTGATCTTCTCATGAAACGCCCTCTATCAAAATCCCGATCCTGGCAATATTTTCTTTGAGGAAGATGGACACGTGGCGCCTTCTGATTGGTTTAAAATGTTGCACACGGATTACACTGTTTGGATCTTGTAATAAATGTGGCGGCAGTTAGTGGGTATTTAATGCTTGAAGTGGCAATCCGTGTGAGGTGTATTCTCTTTTCCCATTGGCTGAAATCTTTTCACTTGGATTAAACTTGCATAACTTTCCAATGTTGGCAAAACAAGCCCTTGTACTTGGCAGATTCCCATTTCAAGCTAGGATCTTCATTCCTTTGTCATTTTTGGTCCTTTAACTTTCATAATTTGTACAAAATGGCCCTTTGACTGAGTTGACTTGATAGTTTGACCAGGTTTGACTTGAATCTTGACTTTTAATTATTTGCACTTTAAGTCCTCCAACTTTCATCACTTGTCAAGATAGGTCCTTGAACTTCAAAGTCTTGTCACTTTTGATCCTCTTTTGTCTTTTTCATCCATTTGAGCTTGATTTTTCCTTGTTTGCTTGAAATTGTATCCTTTTACCTACATAAGATCACACAAACACAACATACCACATAATACTGCTTTTTACAGGATAAATGGGTATTTTGCTTCATGTTTTAGGGTTATTTGTTGATAAAAGGATATGAGTTTAAGCTCATATCAAATTCCTCTACACTTGAACATTGCCATGTCCTCATGCAATATTGTATTTCAAGGCTTAAAAATTTACATTTCCCTCATAATTAATCCACCTTGGCCATATGAGATGCATCTACACTACTCTAAACTAAATGATGCATGATTTTGACTTTTAATAATGCAATGAATCAAAATACAATTCTATCTATATCTTTTTGATTTTTCTTGAAATGGTTTTGATGGAAATAACTCATAAAGAATTCAATGACTTGGATTAGGGCTTGGATACCATGGACACTTATCACCCTCAAGTTTCACTTTCCCCATACCAAGCTAATAAATGGAATCATTGCATTCACAAGTAAAAAGTGCATCAACTTATTCATGACAATTAAATGTGGAACCGGTTATTATTTGAGCAAATTGCTTGTGAGCAAATTTGTCATTGTTTAAGCGTGAAGTATAAGAAATGTAAAATCCAAAAATAAGGAAGCACGGTTTTAATCCTAAGTAATCCTCTCATCCATTACTTGAAAAACCGCTCACAATTAATACAAGTCCGTATTAAGAGTAATAAGTCATTCGCCTTATGTGTAAAATCCTCATGTCATGCTTTCATAAGTAGCTACACACTCGCTAAGGAAAGAAAAATAAAACTCACGCAATAATTTACATCCGCCATCTTTTTGAGACTTTGGATCTTCAACCCCGCAACCCGTCAAGGTAATATTGGATTGGAGCAATCTATTGAATCCCCGCAACCCGTCAAGGTAATATTGGAACTCAATAGTCACTATAATTAACACCACACTGCCCCTCTTGGGAGTCTTGTATATATATTTTTTCTTTTCTTTTTTTTTCTTTTTTTTTCTAGCCACTCATTTTTTTGTAAGCCGCTCTTATTTTTCTTTATTCCTCACAAAGAAATTTGAAAAGAAGAAAAGGAAAAACACCCGCTAAATATGGAGCATGACATAAGTCTAGTACACATAAAACGTGCTAACTTAGAATCTTAAGACGTACTCATATCAACCATAAATGATTAGCCAAAAATGCATAAGAGATTTCAAACCAATTAAAACCGTTCTTGATTATTTATTAACAATTATATACAAGCGAAGAAATTAGAGGTCAAGAAGAGAAGGGTTTAACCACAAGTAATTGCCATGAAGTCTATCTAGCCCTTTTACACTTGCTTCAACTCTATCATTTCCCATTCTCCATAAATTTAAAATCTCAAATAATGAGATTGGTGGAAGCTTAGCCTAATAGACCAATGAAGGACTACATGGTTAAGGATACTAGCTAGAGAGTGCTAAGATAAGCAAACTCGGGTTGAGTCAAAATATCCATGGCGGGCCTAATATGTCAAAGAAGTCTAAACTTGTTAAAACCATGTTTTATTATATTTTTCCTTTTTATATATTTTTGAATAAAAGAAAAAATATATACAATGCAAATGTGTTATGCAAATGAAAAATGATTGATGCAAAAATCATGAATGCATATTTTTTTGTTGGCCAAAGTAGATCAAAAATTTGAAAAATGTTTAAAATTCAATTTTCCATGTTATCATGCAAGACAATGACAAGTTCTAGGTAAGGTCACTTCGATAGAAGACCCCCCCTACACTTAAGCTAAACATTGTCCTCAATGTTTAAGAGCATGGAAGTATAAAAACTTCCCCTACACTTATGACAATGAATAGACTTTGCTTAACCCAAGTTAAGGAAAGGACTACTATTAGTGAAATCATGTTTAAGCACAAGGTGTCAATGAAAAATCACTAAAGTAACGAAGTGAACCGGATACAAGGGCCTCCTCCATAAGCTCCAAAGCATGAGATGAGTGAGCAACCCTACAAACAAGCATGAAGACAAAAGAAGGTCTCCCCTACACTTATCTCCAAATCTATGCCTTTTATTCTAACCTACAACACTCTAAACCTAGTTATACGATGCTTGAGTTAATGAGTCTCTAGCTCGACTCGTCCCTCAATGAATTAATTCATGGGGAAAATGGGGACCTCTTGGACCATTTCAACGGAAATGTCCTCCCCAAAGTAATGCTTAACACGGTGACCATTCACTTTAAAATTTGGACCATCGGGTTGGGACAACTCAAGAGTTCCATATGGAAACACTTGAGCAATAGTGAATGGACCGGACCATCTCGACTTAAGCTTGCCCGCAAAAAGCTTCAATCTTGAGTTAAAGAGGAGAACCGGCTCTCCAACTTTGAACTCACGATTCTTGATCTTAGCATCATGCAATTTCTTAGTCTTTTCCTTGTATAGCAAAGAATTCTCATAGGCATTGGCTCTCAACTCATCCATCTCATTGATTTGATCTTTCCTATGTGAACCGGCTTGGTTTAAATCAAAGTTAGCCCACTTGAGAGCCCAAGATGCCTTATGTTCTAACTCAAATGGGAGGTGGCACGCTTTTCCATAGACAAGCCTATAAGGAGTACAACCAATTGGTGTCTTAAAAGCCGTCCTAAACGCCCACAAAGCATCATCAAGCTTATCCGACCAAGAAGCTCTATGCTCTCCCACCGTTCTCTCTAAAATCCTCTTTAAACCACGATTTGTGACCTCGGTTTGACCATTTGTTTGAGGGTGATACGCGGTAGAAAGTCTATGATTCACTCCATATTTCTTCATAACTCTCGTGAATTGATCATTACAAAAGTGCGTACCACGATCACTTATGATGGCCCGAGGTACACCAAATCGAGCAAACAATTGTTTCAAAAACTTTACAACCACTCTAGCATCATTAGTAGGTAAGGCTTTAGCCTCCACCCACTTGGACACATAATCCACCGCCACAAGTATATACTTGTTTCCCTTAGAGGATGGAAAAGGTCCCATGAAATCTATTCCCCATACATCAAATATCTCACACTCTTGGATAAAATTTTGTGGCATCTCATCACGTTGTGTAATTTTTCCTTGTCTTTGACAAACATCACAAAATTTCACCATCTCTTGAGCATCCTTGTAAATGGAAGGCCAATAGTAACCCGAATCAAAGACTTTCTTGGCGGTGTAGTTAGGCCCAAAATGTCCACCCGTAGGTCCTTTATGACATGCCTCTAAGATTTTAAATGCCTCGGGCCCATCTACACACCGTCTAATGATTTGGTCCGCACATTGCCTAAAAAGATATGGATCATCCCAAAAGTAATACTTAACTTCCTTAAGAAACTTTTTCTTTTGTTGGTAAGTAAGACCCTCAATAAGCACATTGCCCACAAGATAATTTGCAATATCCGCAAACCAAGGTGTGGCATCCTCTTGGGAAGAGATAGACATGAGCTCCTCTAGTGGAAAGGATTCATTGATTTCTTGATGTGGGAAATCTCCTTGAAAAGGATGCTCAAGTCTACTCAAATGATCCGCCGCTAAATTCTCGGCCCCTTTTTTATCACGAATCTCTATCTTAAACTCTTGAAGCAACAAAACCCATCTCAAAAGCCTAGGCTTAGCATCTTGTTTTGTCATAAGATACTTGAGAGCGGAATGATCCGTATACACTATGGTCTTGGAAAGCACAAGGTATGGTCTAAACTTCTCAAAAGCATATACTATAGCAAGCAACTCTTTTTCCGTGGTAGTGTAATGAAGTTGTGCACCGGTCATGGTTTTACTCGCATAGTGTATAGGTTGAAAATGCTTATTAACTCTTTGTCCTAAGACGGCCCCCACCGCATAATCACTAGCGTCACACATAAGCTCAAAAGGTAATTCCCAATTTGGAGAAACCAAAACGGGAGCCTTTGTCAATTTTTCCTTAAGTGTCTCAAAAGATTCTAAACAAGCTTGGTCAAAAATGAAAGGAGCCTCTTTCTCCAAGAGATGAGTCATCGGTCTAGCTATCTTAGAGAAATCTTGTATAAAGCGCCTATAAAAACCCGCATGACCTAAGAAACTCCTCACACCTTTAACCGAGGTGGGTGGGGGAAGCTTAGCAATCACATCAATTTTAGCTCGATCAACTTCTAATCCCTTATTGGATATCTTGTGTCCTAAAACAATTCCCTCTTTCACCATAAAGTGACATTTCTCCCAATTAAGCACCAAACGTGTTTCCTCACAACGCTTAAGCATTCTCTCAAGATTGGTGAGACAAGAGCGAAAGGAGTTCCCAAATACGGAAAAGTCATCCATAAAAACCTCCATGGTTTGCTCTATCATGTCATGGAAAATCGCCATCATGCACCTTTGAAACGTCCCCGGTGCATTACATAGGCCAAAAGGCATCCTTTTGTAAGCAAATGTACCGTATGGACAAGTGAATGTGGTCTTTTCTTGATCCTTAGGGTCAATGGGTATTTGAAAATAACCCGAAAAGCCATCAAGAAAACAATAGTACTCATTTCCCGCTAAGCGTTCAAGCATTTGATCCATAAAGGGAAGCGGGACATGGTCTTTCCTAGTTGCCTCATTGAGTTTTCTATAATCAATGCAAACTCTCCAACCGGTTACAAGTCTCGTGGGAATAAGCTCATTGTTCTCATTAGGCACCACGGTGATTCCACCCTTCTTTGGAACACAATGAACCGGGCTAACCCATGGAGAGTCGGAAATGGGGTAAATCATACCCGCATCTAAGAGTTTAATCACTTCCTTCTTAATAACCTCATGAATTTTTGGGTTAACTCTCCTTTGGTTTTGAATGGCGGGTTTATAATCATCCTCCATAAGGATTTTGTGAGTACAAAAATGTGGATCAATTCCCCTTATGTCGGATATTTTCCATGCTAAAGCTTTCTTGTGTTTCTTAAGAACTTCAATAAGTTGCTCCTTCTCATCCTCTTTCAATTCCTTAGCAATAATCACCGGTAATTGGTCTTTTCCTTCTAAGAAAGCATATTCTAAGTGGGATGGAAGTTCCTTAAGTTCAATGGGAGGTGGACTCTCTATGGAAGGTTTTACTATGGAAGGTTCCTCAATGGTAATCTCTTGTGGAATAGGAGAAGGAATAGGGTCCTCATTGAGCAACTTTTGGATTGTAAGAATATCTTCTTCCCAATTAATGGGAGAATCATCATCACCAAGAAAGTTGGACTCAAATTCCTCCAAGAGGAAATCACTCTCTCCAAAAGGTGTTAAAGAGGGAGCAATTGAGGCCACGGTTTCAACATGTGGTATCTCATCACTAGCATTCTTACAAGCATCATGAAAGTGTTCATTACACACTTCATCTAGCACATCCACAATGTTAATAGTCTCACAAGGTCTAGACTCCTTAACCTCTTTTCTATCACAAACTTTCCCTAACTTAAACACCACTTTCTCATCCTCTACTCTCATAATTAATTCTCCTTCCGCCACATCTATCAAGGTACGACCCGTTCTCAAAAACGGTCTACCAACAATCAAAGGCACTCTAGGATCCATATCATAATCGACCACTACAAAGTCGGCCGGAAAGGTAAACTTATCCACACCTACAAACACATCTTCCGCTATACCTACGGGGTGAGCTATGGTTCGGTTGGCTAGTTCAAGAGTCATCCTAGTGGGAGTGAGCTCGGGAAGAGATAGTTGTTTCCAAACCGATAAAGGCATGAGATTTATGCTCGCCCCTAAATCCGCCAAAGCCATGCATTTTTCAACACCGGGAAAATTACAAGGTATCAAGAAGCGCCCCGGATCTCCAAGTTTTGTTGGTAAGGTTTTAAGTAACACCGCGGAACAATTTTCATTAAGTGATGTGTTGGGCAAATCAACCAATTTTTCTTTGTTTGAGAGCAAATCCTTGAACATCTTAGCAAACTTTGGCATATAAGCAAGAGCTTCCGCAAAAGATATGTTGATATTGAGTTGCTTGAACATCCTTAAGAAATTGGAGACTTGTATGTCATCTTTGTTCTTTAACTTGTCCTTTTTCAACCTTGAAGGGTATGGAAGAGTAGGTTTTGGTGTAGGTGAAATAGGTGTTGTGGTGGAAGATTTGTCTTTGTTAGCCTCTTCATTGGGAAGTGTGGAAGGTAAAGGAGAAGTATGAGGTGGTTGAGAAGGTGTGTTTGAGTGAATAGGAGCACTTTGAGGAGGTGGAGTAGAAGTAGAAGGCTTATCACAAGTAGGAGCACAAGTGGGTTGAACAATAGGAGGTTTAGGAGGTGAAGGATCCTTTGTTGTTGTACCACTCCTTGTTGTAATAGCATTGACATTAGCCCTAGGGTTTGTTTGTGTGTTGGAAGGTAAAGCCCCTTGTGGTCTTTGA
This sequence comes from Glebionis coronaria, assembly GCA_025667525.1. Taxonomy (NCBI): domain Eukaryota; kingdom Viridiplantae; phylum Streptophyta; class Magnoliopsida; order Asterales; family Asteraceae; genus Glebionis; species Glebionis coronaria. The sequence continues at coordinate 125,898,385 of CM046875.1, forward strand.
TTTAATACCACTAAAACCTTATTGAATTGTTCCTCCATTGTACGTTTCACTTGGTCATTCATTCTCTTCTCAATTTCACGCATTTTCTTGTCAACATACTCTTGAGTCTCTTGCATCCCATATCCTTGAGTTTGATTTTGAGGGTAAGCTTGATTTGGTATTGGAGCATATGCTTGATTGGGAATAAATGGAAGTGGTTGATTAAATCCTTGTTGTGGTAGATAAAAGGTATTAGCTTGAGGTTGAAATTGATTGGGTGCCTTGTAATTATTTTCTTGGTATGGTTGTCTTTGCCCTTGATTCCTTGCTAAAATTTGAGGAGGATTTTGTGGAATTTGGGTGGGTGGTTGGGGTGGGAAGCCGGGTGGAGTAAGGTAATTTTGGGATTTGTAAGAAAGGTTATTTGGATTGATGTTAGGCTTGAAGTGTTCACGGTGTTCCTCTTGATAAGCATAGCATTCCCCTTGATACCCTTGCACCTTATCACATTGTTCATAAGAGTGGGGGCCTCCACAAGTAACACAAGAAATGGTGATAGCATTCACATTGTTTGAGGAATTGTTCAATGACAAGTTCTTAAAAGTTTGAAGCATTTCTTGTTGTGCTTGCAAATGCCTCTCACTTTCTCTATCCATCCTTTGAAAAATGGCTTCTTGAAACTTGAGGAGTTGGTTGTCACAAGGGATTTGAGAAGTGTTTTGGATAACATGAACTCTTTCTTCAAATGGATCGTTTGTTTGAACCATTGCCTTAGTCTCAATAATGTTCAAAGCCTCATGGTATGTCTTGAAAAGAATACTCCCTCCCGCGGAAGCATTTAGTGAATCTTGGTGGTGAGGTTTAAGGCCATTATAGAAGGTATTGATTTGGCCTAGATCATCCATTCCATGGTTAGGGCATCGCCTCAACAACTCACTATACTCTTCCCAAGCATCTCCAAAGGATTGACTAGGTTTTTGTGTAAAGCCCATAATCAAATTCCTCAAAACCATAGTCTTTTGTGGAGGAAAGAATTTGTTCAAAAACTTAGTGGTAAAATCATCCCATGTGGTGATACTATCGGGTGGTTGGGTGTCTAACCAATGCTTAGCACTCCCATCTAATGAAAATGACACTAACATCAATCTAATGACCTCAGGTGGAACCCCATTATGCTTAATGGTATTGCAAAGTGAAAGGAATCTCTTAAGGTGAGCATGGGGATCCTCATTTTGTTTTCCAAAGAAAGGTGATGCAGAAACCATATTGATCATAGATGTATGTAGCTCAAATGTGTTAGCGGGAAAGTCGGGAATCTTAATGGCACTAACATATCCATGAATGTTGGATTGCATACGTTCATACAAAGTACGATTATCAATAGCCATGGCTCTTTGTGGTGGTGACAAAGCACGATTCTCGTGATCGGCTTGGTGGACGGTGGTGGTCTTACTCTTTCTCTTTTTCTTCCTTTTCGGAGGAAGAGGTTGTACACCAATCGGTATTTGTGTACGCCCGCGAGTGAGCATGCAACTCAATACGAGGAATGAGAGAGAAGCTCTCGTGTGACTTTGAAGAGAAATGGATTATCCTCTTCGAGTTTCGATATTAAATATCCACAAGAAAGTAACAATATATGTATTTACTACTTTGGGTGCAAGACCCTCAATGAAGCCTTCCTTCTTAGAATACTCCCAAGTGAACGGGGGGTTAGGTGGCGCGAAGCACTTAAGTACCTATTGACCCTTAGATGGCATTTTATAGCACATCGCCTTTCTATTCACTTAAATGTTCGTATTCTTCGAATTGTTGCTTATTGAGAGTATTTATCTATTCTTGCTTTATTTTGTTTGATCGATACGCGTGTCAAGGACCGGAGCGCCCCTCAACACGGTGTATTGCCTCGGCAATACTTATGGAAGATATGTAGATTGATTGTTCTTATACGTATACGTATTTACTTATAATAATATATGGAAAATATTTTTGTATTTATGAGTTTTTTAAAGGAAAATACTATATGTACATAAAAACCGAGAGAATCCAATAATATATATTTTTGGGTGCAATCTCTTAGGAAAAAGATTGCTTTTTGGATTTTTTAATTTTTTTGGTCAATTCTTTAGGAAAAGAATTGTTTTGTTAATTTTTTAGTTTTTATATATTTTTATATTTTTGATTTTTTATTTGTTTTTGATTTATGATACGTAAAAATAACGTTCACCAAATGAACGGATCCCAAAAGCCAATGAAAACCGTCAATCGATAGTCTCTCGTGTAGTCAAAGAACCGGCAGCGGCGCCATTTGAAATGTGGTATAATGCAAGTTCGTTTTCTCAGTTCTTAACCAATAGAAAGTCCAATCAATATCAGATTTATAATTGTTCTTGGTTGTTCAAGCTTGCTTGGTAATCTATTGCTAATTCAATCAACACTATCTAAAAATGAAAAATATAAACCTACTTATACGTAAAACAAGTTGCAAATACCAAGATTTTATTCAAACAAAATATAAAATGCAAAACTTGAAACTAAAAGGACTGAAAATGTAATTTCTATGAAATGTAAATGCTTGAAATGTAAATTCTAAAAGTTATAAGGACTACTAATGCAAAATAGTTAACTAAAAGGACCAATTATGTAAAAACTCTAACAAACTAACTAAAATTGTAACTAACCAACAACTTGATAACTGAAATTTAACAAACTTCAAAGTCCAGGGACTAACTCTTTGCAAACCCTAATTACTATGAAAGATTAGCTAAGTTTACAAATCTGCTAAAAATGGAAGGACCAAAGTGCAATTAAACCAAAGTTTTAACCAAAAACGGGACACTATGAAGAATAAGCTCGTTTGAGCTTATTACTCAACCAATTAAGCTGAAACAACTTGCAAAACTCTTAAAATCTAAATAAGACTACGTGTGTCTAAGGAAATAAGCTAAAAGTCAAAAATAAGCAATTGAGTGCTTATTAATAAGCACAAATTAAGCTACAGCCCAAACCAAACAGTCACAACTTGATTTTTGTGAAAAAACTGATTAAGCACTTGATTTAAAGAAGGGGAAATCAAACTAGAACCATTTTCATCCAGTAATGAAGAAGAAATCTGAAATAAGCCCTTTTGAGCTTATGTTGACCAAGTTTGACCAATTTTTATGAAAAAGCTCAAAACTTCAAAACTTCATATTCAATACTAACTAAATGGATTGGTGAAAGAAAATCATTACTTTTCTGAAGTGGATAATGAGAGCTAAGAAAACAGTCACCTCTTTATATCAGAGAATGACAAATGCTCAAACCTTGACTAAAAAGCTTATTTCTAGCTTAATTCCTAAAACTGTATATTTTCCTCTTAGAAACTGAAAGTTTATGATGTAAGCTAGAACTAGAAACAAGTTTGAGCAAATCTTATCAAGTAATGAAGGAGAATTCAGCAATTGAAAGTAACAAGTTTACCAAACTAAAGCTGAAATAAGAATGACCCAAACTATTTGTTAGCCAATTGCCTTTTTGACTATTTTTATGACTTGTAAAAGACTTAAAACCAATTGTTAACACCTAATGACTGGAAATCAACTTCTAAACACCAAATCTTAACACTTGAAATCTATTTAAAAGCTACTACCAAACACTCCTTTATCAGTTATGAACAAGATTTTTCAAAGGCTTATTGAATATTGGTTTAAACTGATTCAAAAGCTTTAACAGACTAGTTTTAGTAGACAATATGAAAGCTATTGAAACTGAAAACAAGCAATTACCAAGGCTAGAACTGAAAATGAGCTATAAGGCTAAAAGGTGACAAAAAAATGATGCAGTAACTACTAAGGCTATCAATTCAGTAAACAAGAAGGCAAGATTAAGCTACAAATGAACCAAGATCACTCAAACTTCAACTACTATCAAGTAAATCATGCAGCCTTCAAGATTAACTAGGAAATTAAACATGCAATTGACTGTTTAGAGGAACATAAAACAAGAGCTATGAAACCTATTGTAGAAGTCCTTTGGGAAGAAGAGGAGCGCTGAGCTCTCTTGCACTAGTGATACCACCACCTATCACTAGTATTCAACTAAAATCAACAATCAAACAGCTACAATCCATCTGGAATCAACATTCTGCTACAAATCCTCAAGAACAATGGGAAAAACTTGAATTCTGATCAAACAGCTACAAAACTTCACCAATGTCAGTTATGATCATTGGTTGATCATAACAAACATCAAACAGCAACTAGTATATCCAATAGCAACAAGAATCAACAGGAATTTGAAGAACAGAATTTGACGGGAAAAGGTAATTTGAAATTTATTTGATGAATTCAGTTACAAAAGTTGGTTACAAGCTAACAACTAACTAACTGACTCAAAAGTTTGTCAGACTCTTGAGTAGTTAGGGGAAAAGTGAGGGAAAAAGGGAAAAGGAAAATTTAACTATGTGTTTTACAAAATTAAGCTACAATGAAAAATGAGGACTAGTCTAGGTATTTATAGGCAAGAATTGAGAGTTTGTTGGAGTTGTGACGTGTCAGAACCAGTAGTAAATTGCCACGTGGAAAAATTCTGCATTTGCTCTTTGAAGGTGATGAACACTGAATTGGGGGTTTTTGATTGAATGGATAATTTGTTAATTGGATTGCACCATTGTATTCCTCTCTTCAAAACGAGCAAGTTTGGTGTTTTGATCTTCTCATGAAACGCCCTCTATCAAAATCCCGATCCTGGCAATATTTTCTTTGAGGAAGATGGACACGTGGCGCCTTCTGATTGGTTTAAAATGTTGCACACGGATTACACTGTTTGGATCTTGTAATAAATGTGGCGGCAGTTAGTGGGTATTTAATGCTTGAAGTGGCAATCCGTGTGAGGTGTATTCTCTTTTCCCATTGGCTGAAATCTTTTCACTTAGATTAAACTTGCATAACTTTCCAATGTTGGCAAAACAAGCCCTTGTACTTGGCAGATTCCCATTTCAAGCTAGGATCTTCCTTCCTTTGTCATTTTTGGTCCTTTAACTTTCATAATTTGTACAAAATGGCCCTTTGACTGAGTTGACTTGATAGTTTGACCAGGTTTGACTTGAATCTTGACTTTTAATTATTTGCACTTTAAGTCCTCCAACTTTCATCACTTGTCAAGATAGGTCCTTGAACTTCAAAGTCTTGTCACTTTTGATCCTCTTTTGTCTTTTTCATCCATTTGAGCTTGATTTTTCCTTGTTTGCTTGAAATTGTATCCTTTTACCTACATAAGATCACACAAACACAACATACCACATAATACTGCTTTTTACAGGATAAATGGGTATTTTGCTTCATGTTTTAGGGTTATTTGTTGATAAAAGGATATGAGTTTAAGCTCATATCAAGAACATACGACGACGATGGTTTCGCATGATAAACATCCGATTTTCAAAGCAAGTATGTGTTCGCTCAAACTAGTTCAAGAAGAAGTTGTCTCTATTGCCAAAAAATTCGTTCGAGTTCTTGTTTTCTTTAGTTAATTTGCTAACACGTACCTTTATAAATATATTTTTTCGTTTCAAAATTATTATTTTTTGATAAAAAAAATATAATTTAATAAAATACATTTATTATTATTTTCTTTCTCTTACTTTTTAGTAGAATGACGGTTTTACTATTAACTAATTAATTTTCGTTTTTATTTAATAATTATATTTTGCATGGTAGGAGAAGGCAAACAGCCAACAAGCTGCGCTGATAGTCCTTCTTATATAGCAAAAATAAGTCTATTAAATTCAACGTTTGTGAATTTAGGTGTCAAAACATTACTATTCATAACACTTTGTATTCTGGTAAGTAGCTTCACCGCCTCAGGTGCAAAAAAATAAAATGTATCAAACGCGAAAAGAATAAACACGTGTTGATTTTCAACACATGCTTTCTCGTGCTTATCCACTTTGCATGAGGCGACTTCTATAGCACCTTGACTCACGTATAATCCCGACTGCTTAACCCCATGAGAGAAGAAACCCTTTGTCAAATCCACGCATGCATGTGTACCTCGAACACATTCAAAAATCAAAACGTCAGGGGGTTTCAGTGTGGATCTTCCATCTGACGGGTCGGTCAAAAAATTCACATTCACATGTGCCTCTTTCTTGGTAGAGATCCCGGCATGCCTACATATGTTAAAAAAAATGTTCCTAACAAAATCGCGTTGGTAGTTGAAGCCCGAAAGTTCCTTACAATGAACCGCGTGTTCTCCAAAAGAATCCAAAGATACCTTGCGACAAATAGGGCATACTTCATCAACAGGAAATAAAGGAATCATAAGGCGTTAATTAAAGATAGTGCGGTATTCTACCGACGACATATGTTGACTTATGGGTGAGCATTTGGACCGTCGGACCGGACCGGACCGAAAAAACGGACCGTACCGGACCAACCCGGACGGACCGGACCGACCCAGGCCGGACCGGAAAATTTCGGTCCGGTCCTCGGTCCAGGGTTTTGGACCATTTCGGTCCTCGATCCGGCCGGTCTGGTCCGGTCCGGTCCAGTCCGGTCCGGTCTGGTTCTATTTTACCAAAAACTCGTCGATTATGCCTAATAGGACCGGACCGGATCGAAGACTGAACCAGACCGGACCGACCCGGACCGGACCGAAGCATTTCGGTCCGGGGTTTTGGACCATTTCGGTCCTCGGTCCTGTCCGGTCTTGGTCGGTCCGATCCGGTTCGGACCTATTGCTCAACCCTATGTTGATTGAGACTGTCTATAGGGATAGTTAGTAGAAAATCTTAAGCATGTGGAGCGACTCGAAAACTGCTTTTTGTCCAACTGTCATGTCAAAGTGAGCTTCCATATCTTTGACCATCTCACTAAAAAGGGCACTTGCCAATGTTTCTTGGGATTTAGATAATGCGGTGTCCCTATTAGCAAAATGCTAAAATCAAAGCTTGGAATCGTATCAAGAAGACACGCCGAAGCAGAAATGTAATCATCATCCATACCAGATATGCTACTGTCATGTAAGATGTGGTCTTCTAACACCAAAGATAGGGCCCTCGAGGCCACAAAAGCATAGGAGGAGACCACTTTTGCCGACTACAAGCCCAAACCACCAAGACGGATGGGTAAAGAAGCGAGTCTCCACTGCAAGTCACCAAAGAAAGGTCCTCTATAAACCACTATATTCTCGATTGACCGAAGCAAACCTTTGTCAAAAAACAATGCCGCCTCCTCCACGTGTATAGGTTGATAGGTCCTTAAACTAAATACGTAAAAGTTTAGCAATACCCATACATGAAAGAAGCAAAAGGAGCTCAGTTTGCGGGTCATGTAATTGTGAAAGAAGACCCACTAATTAATTTTTTTTGTTAGAAATGTATAATAATAAGTTTAAGCTAGGACAATATTATAAACTTAAGCAAAATTTTCTTTCTATTTTTATTAGTGGACAATTAATTTGGTATAATTAATTCAGGACAATAAAAAAGGATAGATGGACCAAGGAAGTATATGTTTTGTTTGATTATCTTAACTAGAAGTGAGCATTTTGCACCGTCGATCGCACCGGACAAAAAGCCAGGCCGAATCAGATCGACTCGGACTGGACCGTACAGTTTTAGTCCGGTTTTGGATCATTTCGGTCCTCGGTTCTGTCCGTCCGATCCAGTCAAGTTCGATCTTACTAAAACCAGTCGATTATGCTTAATACGACCGGATCACACCAGTCGGTATTTTCTTGTTTAGTAGTGAAGTGGGCTCAAGCCCATTTATTCTTCCTTCTTTTCCTTTTAAAAAGCTGCCGACCCAAAGTCTTGTGGGTTTTATTTGCTTTTCGGCACCATATTCCTCGGTCTTGACCGGTCTTGTCTGATCCGAGTCCAATGTTCGGCCTTAATCTTAAGTTGTATAGGTTTTACGTACTTGAGCCATTGATCGACAGTTCATATGCTTGCACGTGGATAAATAGAAGAATATAGTAACTTTATGCTATGTTATCGATCGAGCCTAGTATATATTGTGCAGAATATGCATTCTTTAGCTCAAAATAATAATCTACTGATTTTGCTTTGACGTACTTCTTTCAGAATTACATATATGATTTGAAGAACTACTCTAAATATCATACATCGAAACAGGTTGGTTAGTTTTAAAATGGGTCAAAATTTCTCAAATATATATGATACGTAATTCCATATAAGGATTTAGGATTGTGTAAAAATGACGCATGGATTGGATTAATTTTCTTTTCTCACATATACTGAATCATTTTAGCTGAGATATGTTTACACTTACTCGTGGCCCAAACAACTATACATATTATATACGTTTGCTTCATTTTAACCATCAATTGGGCCCATTTAAAAAGTATATTAACAAGATTGTAACCCATTACGTTAGTTTACTCCAAAGTATTTCTAGCCCCAAAGTATATTAACAAGATTGTAACCCATTACATTAGCTTATTCCAAGGTATTTCTAGCCCCAAAGTATGGCTATGAAGAGATCCAGTAGCACAAGCATTCAAGATCAGATGAACCGTGAACGAAGGCAATAGACCATTGATAGCATCAAAAAGTTTAACATGTAATTGTAATTTGCAAATCACAATGCTTCAGAAGCAAGTATATATTTACATTCAGGACCGTCTTTAGAAGAGTACAAAAAGTGCGGTCGCATAGAGCCACCGTTTAATGAAAGCCACCAAATTTTATGTCATTCTATTATATATATAGGTAATATGATACTCGATCGCAATTAGTTCATGAACTATTCTTACATGTGTATTTTGTGTTTGTATTTAAAAACCTCTTGACGATGATGAAATGAGGAGACCAAAATTCATAAGACACCTTACATTACAAATGTAAGTAAACATTAGTACTATATTTCATCACCAACAAAGGTATCATCAAGGCATCAATCAACAATTTCAGATTTACCCATTCATTTACAATTTAAGAAGTCACCAACTATATCAAAGAATCATTTAACTTTGCCCCTTAATCAATCCATGACATCCATTCCCCACCTTTCAATAACTTTACCCAAATTATCATTGTAACAACCAACAATCATTAAACTGCTTAAACACATTTTCATGAAAGCTTTGAACCTTCATCAAACAAAAATGTGTACAAAAACCTAACCCTAATCCTAAATCACCACCATTTTCGCTACCACTCGTCTTCAACAAATAACATGTAGACTTGCATTCATCTCTTCCTTTAACCTTACCTTGAATCAACACTCCATAAGCCCTAGCTCCATCAATATCATGCTCCACGCCATTTGATCCGAGCTCCTCCACAAGTATAACCCCGTCTAGCAAAGACGATAAAGATGACCGATGTTTCGTCCAGTTGTTTGTATCTTTTGAAACTTTGCTTGTCTTTACCTCGCCATTGGTATATATTTGAACTAAAAGGGGTGCATGCTTGATATTCTTGACGATCTCGGTCACTGAACTATGAATCAGTTCATCTAGGGTTTCAGTTTCAGAAACCCTTGGAATTTCTGTAATAGCATAATCATTTTCCCTAATATTACTTTGCTCTCTTTCTAAGCCAAGATCGCTTGTGTATAAAGATAAACCAGACCATTTGGAATCATGGGTTGTTGTCATCGTTGCATTAACCTTTGTAGAGAGTTTATGATTAGGTTGCTTGCGGATCACGTTATTTGTTATTCCTCCGTGAGGGATACGTAAACAAGCCATATTTTGTACAAGAAGACGAATGAATAACAATTTTTATATTCTTATTCTGAAAAAGTATAAACTGGAGGGTAAATTTATGAGTTGATCAGTGTTTGATGGGAAGTGTTTTAAGGAACCGAAAAAGATGCTGAAGTTATATATATAAGGTGTTTGTGGCGTGCGTGTGTAAGGTTGCGTTTGGCATGGGGTTGGGTTGGGCGTATGAGGAAGTAACTTGGAAAGTATGTTTTAGTCTTTTTTGGTATACCGTATTGCACATGTTCAAACTTGCTACAATAAGAATAACATTCACCAAAGTGGCAATGGTGTGCCCAAAAAATTGATTTAGAACTACTTTTTATTCAATTCAAAAACTTAGAATCAATACCAATCATATATATTTGCCAGCCAATCAGATATTGAGTTATGAGGAATGATTTTACTGGATTATAAAAAAAATTTAGAACTGATTTTACTATAATAAATAGATGTAATTGAGATAAATATTATACTTCTTACCTTAATTTGAATAAATAAAAACATTTAAAAATAGTGTCGACTATCGGATAGGCTCGTGTTTGGCAATGAGAACATGTTTTTGTCGGTGGTTTACGTAAGCTTGGCTTAAGCCTGCGTGTGCCGCAATTCAGTTTACATTTTATTCTACTTACGTGGCTTATCCTAGTCGATTTTTATATTATAATATTTTTATTGTTTCATAATAATGGCAAAAGAGGTGTGTCAGCCGGGTACGGGCAGCTATGTTGCACCGAAATGGGAACGGCACGGATACGGGAACGATACGGGAACAGGAAACGGTAAAAATAAAAAAATGAAGATACGGGATCGATATTGATACGGTATTAAAAATATATATATATAAAATAAATATATTAAAGAAAATTCAAAATAAATATTTATGTAAATTCTAAACTTCAAAGTATTATTTTCAAAAAAAATAATAATTAGATAATAAAATTATTCTTTTTGTGCGGTTTGTAAAACCATTGTATTGGTTATATTAACCTTACAAAAAATTTATAATTTATTTATTATAGATGTACAAGTGTATAATGACAAAAGTAACCCAATTATGATTAAATAATATTTGATTTCTCATGCACTTCACTTATTTACTTCATAGTTTTATCTCACTTGACCAATAGTTGTCATCATCATTATTTCGTCCTGTTACCTATCTTTCTCCATTAACGGTTCTTTTTTTGGTTCAAAATCGTCTCAAAGCCGAAACGTTTCAGATTCGGTCAACAAACAAAAAAAGCCGGGTCAATAAATACGGGCTTGAAAAGCCGAAACGTTTAAGATTCGGTCAACAAACGATCCCATGATTTGGGAATCGGTCAAGATACGATCCCCTGCCGATTCACCGGCGTTCCCGCTCCCCAGTCGCTCCCAAACGGGTACGCCACCCTTACAGGCGATTCCGTGCATCATAGACGGGCAGCGAATAAAACGGGTGCAGGCCACTGAACACGGGATAAAAGGCCGCAAGCTAAGACCGGCAAACATATATGAAAACATAAAAATAAAAAATATTAATATTTGTTTGAAAGCCTAAAGGAAAAAACATTAAATATATACATGCGTCGAGTAGATTATTTAGTCTTTTTTAACCAACTGAGCTAGCTCAGTTGGCCACCAAGGGTAACCTTGGGGAGGTATTCTTGGAGAGGTCTCGAGTTCGAGTCTCACCAAAAACCTTCTGGGGCCCGAATTAAGAAGCAGGAGTGGGGTTTATCCCCTAAGGAGAAGGTTCGAGGCTTGCATACTGCCCAATTGGATGTCACTGTAACCTCGAATCACTAACTACTAACTCGCCGTTCTAAAAAAAAAAAAAAAAAATAAAAAAAAAAAAAAAGATTATTTAGTCTTTTATGTACGTTCATTGGAGTATTTTATATGTACTCATATAACTATCAATAATAACTGATGGACAAAAATTGTCCCACACTTTCTAAAATAGTACCCAAAAGTGCACGCATTTAGTAATATCAGCAAAATTTGCTACCTCTAGTAATGATATTATTTCACTTTCTATTTTTTTAAGAGTTATAAACAGTTAGTTATAGCTGTCAAAATCCTGATTTAGCGTTTTAAGTATTTTGATTTCACGATTTCGTAAAATATTCATAAAATCTTAAAAGACACGGGATCTTGTATATGATCTTGATCTTATCATAAGACCGTTAAATTTAGACCTGATCTAATATTATTTCTTTAAATTAACTAACTAATTAATTTTAAATAAATAATGTTGTCGAAGTAAACCAGAATTATTATAATTGTTTATAAGAGTGAAATATATAGTTTTTTTTTTGGTTTTGCTAACAAACGGGTGATTTTTATACATTCCATAATTACAAACATTTTCAAATTTGAACTATGTATTTCTATAAATGTATTATTATAACATATATAATTAAGGTAAGTAACTTTTAATATGGTATATATTAACTAGTAAGTATATTAAACATGGTATATTTTAGATTCATAATTGTTGATATTTTAATTATGAAATGTATAAAAACCACCTGTGGGTGGTGGTTAGCAAAACCTTTTTTTTTAAGATGAAGAGATCTAGCGTATTTAATCACTGATTAGATATTTTATTATTTTAAAATATTATGCGTTGCATTTTCATATTATTATAACTTTTACAACTTTTCTTTTTTTATAAATCATTTATACAAATCAACGTTTAATATGAATTACTAGACAAATAAGATACTTTTAGTATTTTAAAGCAATACGTTATAAATAAATACATGTTTCTTTTCTATTTGTCAATGTCACATTACTTATCTTTTATCTCCTCATTCACAACTTTCTCAAATCCTTGTTTTAACTTGAGGCATAGACGTCATAAAAAATCACAAAAATTAGATTTCGATTTCTATGTCATTTCATTATATACCCACAAATCACAATCTTTTTTTTTATCAAATTCAAGGTTCACTCCTTTGTAAGCAAATTAGAGTTTCGTTCAAATTAAGTCAAACCAAAAAGTTTGTGATGATTCTTAGTCAACAAACTTTAAATTGATTTCAATTCTTCATCTTTTTGTTCTTTTATTAAGCATTTCTCATAAGTATAAAAAAATCACGTGTTCAAAATAAAATGCAAACAAAGGTTAAAAGACATCTTAAAACGGAAAGAAATGTTATGTTTTTAGTCTCTATTAGCCTAAGTTGTGTCTAGGGGATAATTGTTGAGTTTCTTAAATAGCTTATAACAATAAAGGTCGGTTGGTTGTGTCCAAGCCCAACCTGACCCGTGGTCATTGTAATAGTCGGTTCCCCTTATCTCTATAAAAGAAGGTGAGGGGAAAGAACAATCATGTCATTCTTTCAATTATATTAGTCAAGAATCGATTAGGGATATTACCTTGTGCTTCTTTAATTTTTTGTCGATTGCCTCGTATGTGTATTCTTCTTGATCATCATTATTCGCTCGAGTAACCAGGTTGTAGGGTTTACAATCCTACAAGTGGTATCAGAGAAAAGTTCAGAGTCTCTCCGGTTACTAGGGATCGAAGAGGGTTTCTTGGTGTTTAGGGTTTTTGGAAATCAAGGTAGCAGCAGCAAGGAGGTCGACATTAAATGGTTCGTTGATTTTCGGTCATCGAAGATCTGTCATTGTTTTCTTGTTTTATCACAGGTTGGTGTGTGAAGGAAAGAAGAAGACACAATAGGTTAATAGATCGGTAGTTGATCTTTTTTGTTATAAAAAAGTCAACGGAATTACTAACAAGGGTTTCTTGGTGGGCCTTAAACTATAAAAGGGTTATACAAATTTTAATATTTTGGGTCAGTTGTGCCAAAATTTTAATATTGGATTGTTGTTTTTTTTTTTATAAAACAAAAGGGATATTTTGTAGTATTGCACAAGGGGACTTTGTTATTTTGTGATTGTGAGGTTTTATCACAAGGTTTAACAAATTAACAAAGGGGTTAAAGAATGACGGGAGCCAAGTTTGACATCGAGAAATTCAATGGAACTGATGATATCGGTTATGGATAATCACGACGCGTGCTTTATTAATTCTAAAAAGATGTGAAACAGCTCTGGAGGTTTTACCCGCAACTATGGAAGCTGAAGAGAAATCTAAGCTTGACAAGAACGCTCAAAGTGCCATGATTTTGTGGTTAGGTAACAAGGTTCTGAGAGAGGTTACCGAGGAGACGACTACAGCGGTGGTTTGGTCAAAGCTCGAGTCTTTGTACATGACAAAGTCATTGGCCAACAAGTTGTACCTGAATAAGAAGTTGTACACGTTCCACGTGTCGGCCGGACGTAAGATTTCCGAGCATATAAATGAGTTCAACAAAATCAATTTGGATTTAGTAAATATTGAGGTAAAATTCGAGGATGAAGACCTTGCTTTATTATTACTCATTTCTTTATTAGAATCACACGAACACTTTGTAGATACATTGCTTTATGGACGAGAAGCTTTGACTTTGAAGGACGTAATTGCCACACTAAATTTAAAGGAAATCAAAGAAAGGTCCAAGGCGAAAGGGGATAATGGTGAAGGGTTATGCGTGAGGGGAATAACTGATCGCAGGGATACACATCAGTCAGGGGGAAAGTCGAGATCGAAGTCTCGAGGTGGAAGACTCAAATGTTTTATTTGCCAATCTGAGGAGCACTTGAAGAGAGACAGTCCAAAGAATAATCGCAAAAAGTCAAAAGGTTACGTCAAAAAAGATGATCAACCAAGCTCTAGTGGTTCAATTTATGACGGTTCTGAGGTGATGATGGTGATGAGTGCAGAGGCTCTGCTAGATTAGATCATGGATTCAGGAGGTTCATATCACATGTCACCTAGATTAGATTATCTTTTTTAAATCTGGATGCGATTGGGGCATCGTACTGTTAGGAGACAACATGAAGTGCAAGATCAGAGGTATTGGCAAGGTAAGGGTACAATTGAAATATGGGTCAAGTCTTGTGTTACGCAATCAAGTATATTCTTGAACTAAAAAGAAACTTGATACCGTTGGGATCTCTTGAAAAAGATGGATAGACCGTAAAATTGAAGTCGGGCAAAGTCAATATGATTAATGGTTTTAGGGTTATTTTATCTGGAATCCAAAGGGAAAACTTTGTATACTCTTTAGATGTCCATGCAGTGGTAGTTGAGCTTAATGCTAGTGTTGAAGAAAAAGACAGTCTTGTGCATGTTTGGCATAAAAGACTGGGACATATCAGTGAGGCGGGGCTATAGGTACTGGAAAAGCAGAGTTTGTTTGGCAAAAAGAATCTAGGTAAGCTCGAGTTTTATGAGAATTGTGTCCTGGGAAAGTCACATCGAGTCAGTTTCAGTGTAGGAAGGCACACTACTCAGGGAATGATAGACTATGCTCATTCAGACTTATGGGGTCCGTCTTAGGTGGAATCATTGGGAGGTAAGAGGTATTTCTTATTTATTGTTGATAATTATTCTAGGAGGGTATGGGTTTATATTCTCAGGTTCAAACACGAAGCATTTGGAAAGTTCAAAGAGTGGAAGCAGTAAGTAGAAAATGAGACTAGGAGGACGATTAAGAAGTTGAGGAAGGATAATGGTCTTGAGTTTTGTAACTGGGTATTTTATTAATTGTACACTGAGAGTGGGATTACTAGACATTTGATAGTTTTCTGGACGCCGCAACAGTATGGGTTATCATAACGTATGAACAAAACTCTCATGGATAAGGTACCCCGTTTATTAATTCAGTCTGGATTGCCCAAGGCCTTTTGGGCGGAAGCGACATGTACGATCACATATTTTATAAATAGGTCACCATCGACAAATATTGAGAAGAAGTCACCTATGGAGATGTCGTAGGGACATCTTAGTGATTATGGGATGTTGAGGGTTTTTGGCTGTGTCGCGGATTCACATGTTAAATAAGGTAAGCTCGAGCCGAGAGTGGTAAAATATGTTCGTTTTGGGTATCCTGAAGATGTGAAGGGGTACAAACTATATAGGCTTGATATTTAATCACCTAAAATAGTCACAAGCAGGAACGTGGTCTTTAATAAAAGTGTCATGTACAAAGACCCGTTGAAGGATTCTAATGCAAGTAATGATAAGTCTGTTGAGGAATTACAGGTTGAGGTGAAACTGCAGTGGTTAAATAATCGTACACCTGAGGAAGACCCAATACATCAGGAAGACAAGACAGATCGAGAAGACTAGACAGATTAGGGAGATGGATATGATGAAGATGCAGGGGGTCAATAAATTGATCAACCATCGGATCTCATAAATTATCAACTAGTTCAGGATAGAGAGTAAAGGACAAGAACGAAACAGGTGAGGTTTCAAGATGAGAGTAATATGGTTGCTTACGCGTTTGCTACAGTAGAGAAAGCAGATACCCATGAGCCATTGACATACCAGAAGGCAGTTGCTTGTGAAGACATTTCTAACTGGAATGTTGCTATGGAAGAAGAGATGGATTCTCTGAGGAAGAACAAGCCCTGGGTGTTATTAGATCATCCAGCTGGGAAGAAGCTGGTGAGCTACAAATGGCTGTACAAAATAAAGGAAGGGGTTGAAGGTGTTCAAAATCCTAGGTACAAGGCAAGGTTGTTGGCTTGGGGATTCACATAAAGGGAAGGTATTGATTATAATGAAGTATTTTCGCCGGTAATTTGACACACATCTATTCGGGTTATACTTGCATTGACTACATGTAAAGATTATGAGCTGGAGCAGTTTGATGTAAAGGCGACATTTTTACATGGAAATCATTAAGAAGTGATCTATACGAGTCAGCCACCGGGATTTGAACAAGGTAACAAGGTATTTTTGTTAAAGAAATCTCTTTATGGTTTGAAGCAGTCGCCTAGGAAATGATACAAGAGGTTCGATGAGTATATGCTGACCAACAAGTTTATGCGTACAAGTTATGACAGCTGTGTATATTACAAGAGTTTTGCATCAAGGGAGTATATCTATCTATTGTTATATGTAGATGATATGTTGATTGCTTGTATGAGATTGGGTCTACCAAGTCTTTTCTTAAAAAGGATTTTGACATTAAGGAGCTCGGGGAAACAAAGAAGATTCTTGGTATGAAAACCTTCAAGGATTGGAGTCGCAATACTCTAAGGGTGTTAGAATCCGGGTACGTTTTTAAGATTTTAAACAGGTTTATAATAGACAATAGGAAATCGATTCAGATGCCAGTGGGTGGCTCTTCAAGCCGTCGTTGAAGGATTGTCTAGTTTGGGAGTGTGATGTTGAAAGTGTTAATGCAAAGCAATGCCTAAAATCGAATGGGACACTTTATGAGAGAATGCAGATCTCCAAGAGGATCTGATGCTGGAAAACCCTCAAGCCAAATCATCAAGGCTCAGGATTCCAAAGCTATGGTTGCCATGCAAGACATTGATGGTGTTAGCTGGGATTGGAGCTAATTGGCCAAGGATGAGGAAGAAAACAAAGCTTTGGTTGCAGAAAAGGAAGAAGAAGAGCATGTTCACTATGCTCTCATGGCACACTCCTCATCTTCATCAGACAATGAGGTATATGATGATGCATTTTGTAATAAGGGTTGTCGTCTAAACACTGAAAAACTTAACAAAGAAGTATTAAAATTGACAACAGATTTGGTTAATGAAAGATGCAAGTTATCTAACTATCAACTTGCCCTTACTCAGACTGAAAAAACTATAGCTGAGTATAAGAAAATGGAGTTTGACCTAAAAGATCAAATCAATATTTAAAATCATGATTTAAATGCTAGTATTGAGATTAGAAAAATCATGGAGAGAGTCAATGCTACTTTACAGGCTAAGTTAGATGAGGCTATCAAAAATAAGGATAATGTAGATCTTAAAATTCATAGATTTGATAAAGCCTCACAAACCCTAGAAAAATGTGTTAGTGAACAAAGGGATTATAGGGATATGACTGGGATTGGGATGAAAGAGTATGCTGATGTTCCACCACCTGCTGGTAACTTCTTTGGTGTCCTTAGAAAGGACTTGTCTTGGACTGGTTTACCAGAACTCCAAGAAGAGGAATTTATTCCTCCACCAAGAGTTCTTACCCCAGCAGAGGAATACAGGCAGAAGTTGACTGATTTGGACCAATGGAAGAAAGCCAACCCTACCTTGTTTGTTTCGGGTGACATGCTTAGTGATAGCCCAAATGAGTCTACACCTATCAAAGTGACAAACCCAACCACTGGCAAGACTGTTGACCTTGGCTTAATCATTGATAGAAAACCTAGTATTAAATATGCAGAAATGTATAGAAAACCTAGGTCACTAAAAAGCCAAATTAGTGATAATGGGACATGTTTCTTTTCTTCTAGACCTAGATCTATGTCTAGAAAAGCCTGTTATACTTGTGTAAGTTTTTCACATTTAGCCTATAAATGTGTCAATGCCTCAAAGGTCAATGCTGACAAAAAGTCAAACACTGTCAAACCCAAATCTTTTGTCCAGCAAAGTCCACAAGTTGTTAGACCAGCCCCATTCTTTACTAAAGGGTCTAATACTTATAGACAAAGACCTTTTCAGAAGACCAATACATGGTCTAATAGACAATGGATTCATGTAGCAAACCCTAGGTTCAACACTGATAAGGGTAATTTTAGCGTTGACAAGACCAAATTAAACACTGACAGAAACGTTGCCAAACCAAATAATGGTAAATATTTGCAACCAAAGGGAAAGGGGTCTAAAGCTTCTTCTAGCTTGACATGGAGACCTAAGCAAGACCAAAACCCTAATTCATATGGGATTTCTATGACCTGTAACAGATTTCATTATATTTCAAAGGTCATAACAAAACCAACTGGTTAACTGGGTGTTTAATCCAAAAAGGGACGAACAAGGGGTTGTCATAAGGACTAAGTCTGTTCTTGTTGAACAACCAAATGAATCAAAGTCTGCTCAGGCTTGGGTTCCCAAAGAAAACTAGGGCATTCCAAAGCAGGTTAATGATTATGGCTATTGGGATAGTGGATGCTCTAGGCACATGACTGGGAAGGAAGATTATCTCACAAACTTCACTCCCATTAAGGATGGTGACAAAGTTTACTTTGGAGACGGATATGGAACTATCACAGACAAAGGAACTCTTCTCACCAACAATTTGCATTTTGAAAACGTGTTTCTGGTAAAAGAACTTGACTATAATCTGTTTAGTGTATCACAAGTGTGTGATAACAAAAATAAAGTTCTTTTCACTGATACTGAATGCTTGGTGTTGAGCAAAGATTTTAAAATACCAGATGAGAAATTCATTGATTATAGAACACCTAGGCATAAGGACATTTATAATGTAAATCTTAATGGAATTAGGATGAATAATAATTTGTCATGTCAATATGCTAAGGCTTCAGTTGATGAGAGTAATCTTGGGCACAGGAGATTAGGGCACATTAATTTTAAAAATATAAATAGACTTGTGAGACATGGTTTGGTTGATGGTTTGCCTGAAAAGGCTTTCCACAATGACCACTCTTGTGTTGCATGCCTTAAAGGTAAATAGCACAAGGTCTCATTTAAGTCTAAACATGTGCACTCTAGTTCTAAACCACTTCACTTGCTACATATGGACTTGTTTGGTCCAACTAATATAGAAAGCTTAAATGGTAAATCTTACTGTTTTGTCATCATTGATGATTTTTCTAGATTTACTTGGACTTTCTTTTTAGCTTTGAAAACTGACACTGCTGATACTTATATTAACTTCATTACCAAAATTGAAAAGAAGTCTGGTAATGAGGTTAAGATACTTAGAAGTGATAATGGTGGTGAGTTTAGAAATAAGTTGTTGGATGATTTTTGTGCCAAGAAAGGGATTACTAGACAGTTTAGTGTAGCTAGAACCCCACAGCAAAATGGGGTAGCTGAGAGAAAGAATAGAACCCTCATAGAGGCAGCGAGGACTATGTTGGCTGATGCTCACTTTCCCATTGCTGTTGATCCCAAAGTCAGATCTTAAACCTTAATAGCTTGTTTAAGGGTTGTGATAGAGAGAAAGAATTCAATCTAACACTAGAGAAACTTTGCAAAGCAAAGTAACTAAACAAGATGCGGAATGTAATGTTTAGCACAAGAACAAATGAGATTCAAACGTTGAACTTTAATATATCAAAGATATACGAATACCCAAAGTGGTATTAGGGTTTACAAAACCTTAAAGTAATAGTAATGAAAAATGAAATGAGAAAGACACCCTTTGCATGCTAACCTAGTGAGTCCTTTTATAGATACAAGGACCCACGTACAAGATCACTACTAACAAACTATGGAAAGTATTAAGGAATAATAACTGAAACGCGTAAAAATCTATTCCATGTTTATCTTTGACAGCAGGGCCTTTGACTTCCAGCAGGGGGACCAATCCCCCTGCCTTTGTTAGTTAGCAGGGGAACTTACTCTAGCAGGGGTACGAATAATCAACTAGCAGGGGAAGCAAACTAAGCATAGATTTATTCCCAACAATCCTCCCCTAAACTTGTGCTTTCCCCTAAAGACAAGTTTCTGAATAAATGCTAGTTGATGAGGATGCTTACAAACTCTCTAGCCAAATCTGACTATGAACCATTCTTACCAGATCATAAGCAACAGGCTTCTTACCATCTACAATTAGGTTAGCCTGTGCCAGTTTCTTCAAGGTGTCCTGAGAGAAGGGATAATACCTATGATTGAGCAAGTACACACTCACACCTTCCATTACTACCTCATAGACCCCAAAATTTGTAAATAGCTTCCAATACATCAAATCTCCTTTATTCACTGCATCAAATAGAGGATCAAATAATTCATGTTCATACATTCTATGCATGCACTCCCAGATTACCCAATCCTTCTCCACACCATCCATGGTAGGAGGTTTTGCAGCAAACGTTTTCTTCAATATTTTCCACAGATCTTCTAAGTCTTCACTATCCAAAATTTGAAACATGACATCTAGGCTTAGAAATGTCTGTGCTGTATTGTCAGCCCTTGTAAGCTTCCACCAAGTCCTCCCTTTATGTTCATAAACAACATACTCTATAATAGCAAACTTCTTTCCAAGTTCACTAGGTGAGATTTCATCATTTTCCTGCAAAATCAGTTGTTTATCAATTTCATCATTTGATGGCCCTTGAGACTCTTTAGTAATTATGCCCACTTGCTCCATTCTCTTGAGTCTCTTTGCTGCTCTTTGTACATTAAGTACAGACTTCTCAAGTACTTCTGGAAAACTTTCACCTGCTTGGTGCGATGCCCCTGCTTGGGATGATGCACCTGCTTGTGTAGTCTCTCCAGCTTTTCTTTTCTTTGTTTCTCTAGCTTTCTGTAGCACTTCACTTTGTCTCCTAAGATACTCAGCTTCCTCAGGAGTGTTGATAGTCATCCAATCCTCCACATCATACAACTTTAGAACTGGTCTGACTGCTCTCTTTATGGCTTCAAAGCTCATATCTCCGAAGTCACCATCCTTCCATTTTCTATGCCTCTTAAGCAGAACTTTGTAGTGATCAAGTTGCCCTTTCTATGAAGTTCGATACTTCTCACTCTGAATTTGCATTGCCCTTCTTTCCAGATATTCAGTTTGATATTTGTAAACAAGGCAAGTCAACTCATACCTGTCTTCCAAAGGAGCATTTTCAACTCCTTCTCCCATTGATCAAGAAATTCTCCAACATGAGGTACCCTGTCATCTAGTTCTCTATGCATAATCTCAACCTGCTTTAGCATATCTTTGGGCCTCATCTTCTCCATTCTTTGATCCTGCATATCCATTTCCTCTTGTTGTAGCCTGAGAGCTACTTGTGCATCATGTGCTTCTTGGGCCTTCTGCTGTTCCGGAGTCAGATGCTTGTATTTTCTCTTGGGCTGTTGCACCATGATTCCTTTTCCTTTGTCTTTTGGATCCACTGCTGGTGCTGGTTTTGCCTTAGATGCAGGTTCTTTGATTGTTATCCCCTTCTGAGCTGGTTGCTTTCTGTTCTTCCTAACAAATGTTTGAGTAATGTTCTTAGCATGGGATAAACTTACAGCAGTGGGATCAACAATGGCAGGGGAAACTTTTGAAGCAGGGGCTTCTTCTTGATTGCCCATGGTGAGCAATGTTTGAGCAATATCTTTGGTTGCACTCCCCTTGTCACTTCCCTTATCAGCACTTTCTCTCTCCATCCCTTTCTTAGCACTTGTTATCTTTCCATGCTCCCCACCAGGATATGAATAATACTCAGTAGATCCTTCTGTGTGTGGAATTTCCTCCCCTTTGGAAGCATCCTCATCTGTGGAAAGAATCAGTCTGGGCTTTCTCCTCCCCTCAAGAGTAGCAAGTCTGGTTTCCAGTTGAGAGATAACCAGACCTTGCTTTTTGACATCTTGTACTAGTTGTGCATTCTGCCTTTTCAGACTCATGCACATTTTCGTGAATTCCAGATTTGTCAAAGGTTTCATACTGCTCTCAATCCTAGAAGTGAATTTCTCCCCTTGTTGGATATCATGGAGTGGGGGAGAGGACTTATCGATGGTGTCACTATCCTGCTCACCCCTTGAGGATGAGACAGTAGTGGCAGCCAAACCCCCAGGTTGCTCCAAACTCTTGGAGACTCTCCTTTCTGCTGCTTGTGAAGATTTACCAGGCAAGGGAGACCTGGCAAACCTGGATTTTGAACGCCTTTCTTGTTGTGGATCAGCAGGTGGTAGGTTCTTGGCAGGGGAATCAGCAGGTTGATTTATGGTTGTTTGATTTTTGGCTTCTTCCCGTCTGATTTGGTCCATCATAATTGAAGTGAATGGTATGTTTCTGCCAAAAAATAAAGGTGATGGTGCAAGTAATGTGGTGAAGAGTTTGGTGGTGTGTTGGGTTGCTGAAAAATAGTTTTTGTGTGTAATGGGACCATGATCACTCATATTCAGCAAAATTTCTATAAACCTTGGATACATACAAAACTTTGAGGTGCTTGAAACATTTTTAACCATGCCTTTAAAAATCATTTGAGAAAAACAATACTTCCTCCCTGTTGCAAAGCAGATCAGGGCAGAAGCTATCTCACTACCAACCTCATTAAACGCAGTGGTTTTTGGTGACAAACATTGCATAATAGTATGAATCAAATATTTCCAATGAGGGGCAAACTGGCCTTTTGCAAACTTACATTTTTGATTTTCAGAAAGTTTGTACCCCAATTTAAAAAGACCTTCAAAAATTTCAGCCTCAGAAAAGTTGGTTATTCCATCCTCATCATCAAGGAGAAGATTCTCCCTGATGGAGGCAAGTGTTATGACCTTGGAATGACCATCAACTGTGCTTTGTATTATGACCTCTCCATTCACTGTTTTGGTCATGGCTTTAGACCAGAACTGTTGAATGTGTGAGGTATAAATGCGAGGATTGATGAGAAGGGCCACTCTGAAGTACGAGGACTTTAGAAAGGCCACAACATCAGCAAACTCGGCTGGTTCATCATGAAGCAAAGCAATTTGGTTATGATTAGGAGCAATTTTAAGGGTCATGATGAATTTTGAAAATAGTTTGGAGGTTTATAGAGATGAGAGGTAAGTGGGATTAGGTCGAGAGAGATGTATGGACCTGCTGGTAAAGGGAATTAAGTTTATATAGACAAATTGAAGGGCTGTGATTGGACCAAAATTTTCAAATTGCAAAAATATCAAGGATAAATCTTGATAAAAAATTAATATATTTGAAATAGAAGGAAAAGATTACCAATCAGCGAAGAAAGCGCCTTAAATATCTTTTAAAAATAATAAAATATTCCCTAACCAAAATTTAAGCAAGCAGGCCCAACGGCTATGAACAGGGTAACGGTATTGTCGGTCAACGGTCAAACTGGGGAATGTTGTGAAAGCAGGGGAATGAAAGATAAAAGCAGGGGAAACTTTCCTAGGGGTATTAAACTAGTCATGGAAGGACTCATGCTAACTAGCTCTGCTTTAATGCAAACACTTGTATACACAAGATAGATACATAGAAACTCAAGAGTCCTCTATTCAGCAATGGTCCCAATACAAAAAGTTAATACATAAGTCCCCCTACACCAGGTAATCCCAAGAAATCATGCATACCCCAGTCACCATCCCAACCTTGTCCCTTACT
The DNA here is from genome assembly GCA_025667525.1 of Glebionis coronaria. Classification (NCBI taxonomy): domain Eukaryota; kingdom Viridiplantae; phylum Streptophyta; class Magnoliopsida; order Asterales; family Asteraceae; genus Glebionis; species Glebionis coronaria. The sequence goes on from CM046875.1 coordinate 125,922,131, forward strand.
TATGGTCAGTCAGTCTTGGCAGTGTGTGCCACAGGTCTGTATTTGAACAGCAAGCTGTTTTAATAAAGAAATGTAAGTACACACTACAGTGCCTCAAGGTTTCAGAGTTCTGACAAGCTTTGCAGCAAGTCATTATTAACCTGAACCCTCACTCACCAGTGGATATGATCTAAGATCATATATGAGCATCCTAAGGAGACCCTGAGTCCTAAAGGTGTGACCTAACCTCCCCTGAAACATAGAGTATATACCTGATCCACCAACGAGAATAGTATGCACCATATGAACCTCTGCATTGTTAGTCTAAAACCACATAAAACCACTTTTGTAAAAAGAACACACCCAGCTTAAGAGAAACATCCTCTTGGCAGGGGAATGAACCCCAAGCAAGGGAATCAGTGTTAAAAAGCAGTGGAATGAAAGAAATGGTAAAATTGACTAACAATTATACAACAACAGCAGTGAAGTAACCCTGATTATACATGACAAAATAGACATCAGATTTTTAAGGAGTAACCATTCCAATACCTGCAACCAGATACTGAAACCTCCTTACATCAAAAGCTTTTGTTAAAAGATCAGAAACATTTAGTTCTGTATCAATTTTCTCAGGGACAATCAGTCCTTTTTCAAAACAATCTCTGATAAAGTGATGTCTAATTTCAATGTGTTTGGTTTTGCTATGAAAAACAGGGTTCTTTATGATGCAAATAGTGCTGTTGTTGTCAATGAATATCTTGGTTTTAAGAAAGTTATACCCATAATCAAGCAATTGATTTTGCACCCAAAGAACTTGACCACAGCATGCAGCAGCTGCTACATACTCAGCTTCAGTTGTGGATGTTGCCATGATAGTCTGCTTCTTACATTGCCAAGATATAAGCCTGCTCCCCAAAAATTGGCATCCCCCTGTTGTAGACTTCCTATCATTGTTGTCACCAGCATAATCACTATCTGAATAAGCTATCAGCTCAAATGGTGACTCCTTTGGATACCAGAGTCCTAAGGTAGGATGACATTTTAGATACCTAAAAATCCTTTTCACAGCAAATAAGTGACACTCTGTTGGTGACACCTGGTATCTTGCACATAAGCAGACTACAAACATGATGTCAGGTCTTGAAGCAGTGAGATACATAAGAGACCCAATCATAGACCTGTAATTCCTGACATCAATAGGCTTTCCAGGACCATCCTTGCCCCATGGATGATCCTTGTCCATGGGAGTGGACACCTTCTTCCCATCAGACATGCCAAACTTCTTTACAATCTCAGCCACATATTTGTCTTGTGAGATAAATATCCCATCTTTCCGCTGCTGAACTTGTAACCCCAAAAAGAAGTTTAGTTCTCCCATGGCACTCATTTGGAATTTATCCTGCATCAATTTGGCAAACTCTTTGCTAAGCATGGAGTTAGTTGATCCAAAAATGATGTCATCCACATATACTTGTACTAGCAGAAGGTCACCCTTTTGTTTCTTGGTAAACAGGGTCTGATCAATCTTCCCCCTGCTGAATCCATTGTCTAGGAGATATTTGGAAAGTGTACCATACCAGGCTCTGGGAGCTTGGTGAAGGCCATACATGGCCTTTTTCACTTTGTATACTTTGTCAGGATGTTCTGGATCTTCAAACCCTGGTGGTTGCATGACATAGACTTCTTCATCAATGGTTCCATATAAGAAGGCACTTTTCACATCCATCTGGAAAACAGTGAAGTCCATGAATGAGGCATAAGCAAGAAATAATCTAATAGCTTCAATCCTGGCTACTGGAGCAAACACTTCTTCATAATCAATCCCTTCTTCCTGAGTATACCCTTGTGCCACTAACCTTGCTTTGTTCCTGACAACTATTCCCCTTTCATCCTTTTTATTCCTGAGTACCCACTTGGTCCCAATAGGCCTTGCCCATTTGGGACAATCAACCAGAATCCAAACCTCTTGTATGTCGAATTGTAAGAGCTCCTCTTGCATGGCTTCAACCCAGCTTGGGTCATTTAAAGCCTGAAAAATCTTCTTTGGCTCTTCTTGTGACAAAAATGCAGTAAACAGACAACATTGCATGTTGTCATGATTGAACTTCATGGTGATATTAGCAATGAAGCTGTGTTCCTTTGCTGTATACCTTGTATGTCTGGGTGCATCAGGTTTGCCAATGATCTAAGAGATAGGATGATCCTTATTGATTCTATAGGTAGGCTGCATGATGACTTCTGTTTCATCTTCTTCCAAATCAGAATTGATGGGGCTATTTTGATTAGGAAAGAAGTCCTCAAAAGAACTTCCAAATGAGACAGCATGACCTAGAGATGGGTGCTGGTGAGCAGAATGAAGATCTGAATAACTAGGGCCTCCACTCCAGATGATTCTGCTTCCACTGCTGGATATGATAGGACCATCATTTATGGGTGTAGATGATGAGATGAGTGGGGATTCTCTTTCTGTATCAGTAGTCTCATTAGCATCATGATCCTTTGTGAAAGAGGAATCAATTCCTCTAGCAGGGGAATCCTGGATTCCACTGCTTTCAGTCATTCCACTGCTTTCAGCCATAACAGGGGATGAGATTGGCTGTTCTTTTCCTGAAGCAGAATTATCTTCTTGTTTATCAGCTTCACTAGGAAATAATGAGGGTACATTCATGTACCTCAGAGGTGACTTCTCTGCACCAATTGTTTCTTGAGTAGGTGAAATGTTAGTGTTCTGCAAGACAACAGGTACATAATTCATGGACTTGGAAAGTACATCTATATCAAAGAACCAGTCAGGACCTGTTTGAACATCTTCAGGTTTGTCTTCAAGAAAGTTCACATGAAGATTTTCTGTGATTTTTCTTGTCTTCTTGTTGAAGACCCTATATCCCTTGCTGTTTAATGAATAACCCACAAAGTATCCATCATCACCCTTTTCACTAAACTTACCTAGATTGTCAATGGTGTTCAAGATGATAACATGACACCCAAAAGGTCTGAAAAAGTCAATTAAGGGAGGTCTTCCATTAAACAGCTGATAAGGGGTCTTGTTGTGTGCCTTGACAACCAAGGCCCTGTTTTGTACATAACAAGCAGTGGATACAGCTTCAGCCCAAAAGATAACTGGAAGTTTGGAATCAGACAGCATAGTTCTTGCAGCTTCAATGAGTGTCCTGTTCCTTCTTTCTGCCACTCCATTCTGTTGAGGTGTTCTAGCAATGCTGAATTGCCTCTTGATGCCTTTGTTTATGTAGAAAGAATCCAGTTTCTGATTTCTGAACTCACCACCATTGTCTGATCTTATGGTAACTACCTTCATGCTTTTTGACAGTTCAATTTGATTGATGAACCCAATGAGTACATCAGCAGTGTCACTCTTTTCAAATAGAAAGAATGTCCATGTAAATCTTGAAAAATCATCAGTAATCACTAAGCAGTACCATTTCTTCATTATACTTGCCACAGAAGTAGGACCAAAAAGGTCCATATGCAGTAGTTCCAATGGCTTGGTGGTGGACATACTTGTTTTTGACTTGCAAGATGCTCTGTGTTGCTTCCCTTTCAGACATGCTGCACAAGTATGTTCAGTGGCAAAAGACTTGGAAGGAAGACCATGAACCAGATTATGCTTTACTAGTTTGTTCATGTTCTTGAAATTAAGATGACCAAGTCTTCTATGCCATTTCTTACATTCATCTGCTGAAGCTTTGGCAATGAAACATGTTTCATTGTCTTGGAGAGATATGTCCTTGAGATCAATTGTGTACATGTTCTTCTGTCTTGGTGTTCTGAGAACAATTGGAGTGTCTTTTGGCAAGACAAACTCCTTTCCTAATACCAAGCATTCAGTGTCAGTAAACAAGACAAAATTCTTGTTATCAGTCATCTGTGACACACTGAAGAGATTATACTTGAGTTCTTTCACCAAGTACACATTGTCAAAAGTCATCCCATTTGTGACAATAGTTCCTTTTCCTGTTATAGTTCCATGCCCATCTCCAAAAGAAACACCATCATTGTCATGCAGGGGCACAAAGTTAGACAAGTAAGCTTTGTGTCCAGTCATACTTCTTGAGCATCCACTATCCCAATATGCTCTATCATCCCTTGTCTTCTTTGTCACCTGCAAAAGGAAAAACAAATTAGTTTTTCTTGGGGACCCAAGCCATTACAGACTTGGATCTACCTCGTGTATCAATGTAAGATAGCTTATCAAAAACTAGAGATACACCATTAGATTGAGTACCCCTTTTGGGTGCCCAAACCCAACGAGCTGAGGCTTTCACAGCTTTTCCCCATCTTCCCATGTTCCTAGAATGTACAACTTTTCTAGCAGGGGATACCCCAGTTTTAGCAGGGGAATCCTTATGCTTAGCAGAGGGAACCCACCTTTTGTTTTGGCCTCTATTCATGTGTTGGTAAGGTCTAGAGCCAGATTTATATGCAGTATAAGGTGTTGGGGTGGTCACAGAAGTGTTGGGCTTTGGGTGAACATCATTTTCCTTTCTAAGGGCTGGAACAACATATTTATCAGTCACCCTATTTCTCAAGGCAGGGGCAACATACTTGGCAGGGGAAAAGGATTTTGCCCCTGCATTTAGAAGAATGGCTTTAGGTTGCATATCCTTTAAGGGATTTGCAGCCACCATCTCCATTGGTGCCTTACACTCTTGATAAGTGTGTTCAAAACTGCCACATGTGAAGCAGGGCTTGGTATTAATCACAAAGTCTTCTCCTAATTGATGAGACTTTTGGTCATTCCAATTTCTTTGATTACCTCTGACATTCCTGTACATACTAGCATATTTAATGGTAGGCTTAGGAGACTGTGGCCTAGCCTTAGATTTGGGAGAGATACTCTTAGAATTAGGATTGCTGCTAGAAATTCTTTCTTTTGAAAATCGAACAGGGTTGTCAATTTGCTTTAAACCAACCTGTTCCTGTTTAACATCCCTAATGACACTAGTTTTAACTAGAGACTCTTCTGTATCAAGGTTATTAGGTATATAAGCACTCAAGTCAAACTCAATGTCATCCTGTTTTTCAAAACAAGGGAGACCAGTCCATGACAAGTCTTTTCTAGGATAGGCAGCATGGATGTTAGCAGGGGGTGGTGGTATAGTAGCATTCATATTCTTAATTCCAAACCCTGTTTTGTCCTTAGGAGATTGACCAATTTCAAATGCCTTGGTTAAATCTTTTGAAGCTTTTCCAAATTTTTCAACAGTTTCCTCATCTATCTTTTGGTTAGCTTTGAAAATTTCAAGTTCAGCAGTTAAAACATTTATAGATTGGTTATTCTCCTTGGCATCTCTTTCTAGAATCACAATGTGATCCCTATACTCACTTTCTCTTTGCCTATACTCTCTTATGGTGGACTCTAGTTGTTCTAAAGCACGTTTGTAATTATCAAGATCATTATCACAATTGATATAGTCAGCTTTTACCTTTCTGATTTGATCATTCAAAGACTCAGTATTTTTCCTACAAGCTTTAGTACAATATGAGTCATCATATACCTCATTGTCAGAACTGGAACTTGACATAGCCATAAGTGCAAAGTCTTCTTCTTTTTCCTCAGCAATTAAGGCTTGATTTCTTTCCACATTTTCTGTCATAGCACTCCAGTCCCATCCATTTGCTCCATCTATTCCCTGCATAGCTACCATGGCTTTAGCACCAGAATCATCATCTCTTGTCTCCTTTCTGTAGCTATTTCCAGACTTAGGTCCTCTGCATTCCCTGGCAAAATGACCCTTCTTGCCACAATTGTAGCATTCAACTTTTGTTTTATCAAACCCAGCCACATCAGAGGGATTAATTGTGATCTTCTTCCCATACTTCTTGTGGAACCTGTTGGCTCTCATGCTGAGCAAAGCCATGTTCCACTTGATATCCAATTCTTCTAGCGCTTGCTTACTGATTTGATTTAGATCTTCATGTAATACTGTAGATCCTTGTGGTCCTTGTGATGCTATAAAAGCACATGCAGTATCAAGGCTGAATGTAGCTGGTCTTTCTTCATCATAGGAAGGTCCAGACCTGGTAGCAGGGGAATAGGTAGCAGGGGCTACTTCTATTCCACTGTTGTTGGAGATTCCACTGCTTTGTGATATGAATGCCATGTTAGCAGGGGAATCTATGATTCCACTTGAGTTGGTGGGGATTGTTCCTTTTGACTTCATTTCATTGACAATAGGTTCAAAAACCTTTAAGTTATTATATATGTCATCAATGTCTTTTTCATCCAAATCATCCTTATTCTGCCAAATTGCCTTATAGACAAACCATTCTTTCTGGAGACTGTTAAGAAACCTGGTGTTCACCTGCTCTTTTGATACTTCAATATCAAAGAATTCCAAGTGGGCCACCATGTCTTGAAGCCTATTGTAAATAGCTCCAATTGATTCATCACCAATTGCTTTGAAAGAAGCAAAATCATTCAGCATTTGATTTTTCTTCTTCTTCTTTGTGGTTTCATTTCCTCCAAAGGTTTTGCCTATGGCTTCCCATAGTTCCTTAGCTGTTTTGTATTTCCTGAATCTGAGTTGATGTCTATCTGGTAGGGCCAACAGTAATGAGATGTGAGCCCTGACATCATGCCTTCTAGCCAGTATTTCCTTATCACATAGAGCAGCAGATTTCTTCTTGTCCTTACCTTTGGAACTCTCACCTTCATCCTTGCCTTCTTCAACTGCCACCATTTTGTTGAATTGATCACCAAACTCTATGATCTCCCAGAGAACATAGTGTTCCATTTTCAGGTATTGTTTGATTCTGAATTCCCATAATTCAAAGTTTTCAGGATCCAACATGGGTAACTTGAGGTTATTGTGGTTGTTGCTGTTTGTGGATGAATCTGAAGACATGTTTGCTATGAGGATTTTGTTCTTGATTTAGACAAAGTTTCTCAACAAGCTCTGATACCACTTGTTGATCCCAAAGTCAGATCTTAAACCTTAATAGCTTGTTTAAGGGTTGTGATAGAGAGAAAGAATTCAATCTAACACTAGAGAAACTTTGCAAAGCAAAGTAACTAAACAAGATGCGGAATGTAATGTTTAGCACAAGAACAAATGAGATTCAAACGTTGAACTTTAATATATCAAAGATATACGAATACCTAAAGTGGTATTAGGGTTTACAAAACCTTAAAGTAATAGTAATGAAAAATGAAATGAGAAAGACACCCTTTGCATGCTAACCTAGTGAGTCCTTTTATAGATACAAGGACCCACGTACAAGATCACTACTAACAAACTATGGAAAGTATTAAGGAATAATAACTGAAACGCGTAAAAATCTATTCCATGTTTATCTTTGACAGCAGGGCCTTTGACTTCCAGCAGGGGGACCAATCCCCCTGCCTTTGTTAGTTAGCAGGGGGAACTTACTCTAGCAGGGGTACGAATAATCAACTAGCAGGGGAAGCAAACTAAGCATAGATTTATTCCCAACAATTGATTTTGGGCTGAGGCTGTGAATACAGCTTGTTATGTTCAGAATATGGCATTAGTCAACAAGATTCACAACAAGACACCTTATGAGTTACTTTAGGGAAAGAAACCTAATACTGGTTTTCTTAAACCTTTTGGATGTCATGTAGTTGTGCTGGATACTAGTGATGCCTTAGGTCAGTTTAGTGCTAAAGGTGATGAAGGTTACTTCATGGGTTATTCTGTGCAGAGTAGAGGATATAGGGTTTACCTTAAGAAAGAAAAATGTATACTTGAAAAGGTACATGTTAGGTTTTTAGAAAGTAAACCTAGTAATCCTGAAAGTGGTCCAAATTGGTTATTTGACTTGGAACCTCTATCTAGGACTTTGAATTATATGCCTGTTACTAATCCAAACATTGTGAAGGTAACTTCAAATGTTGTGGAAGAACCAGTTGTTGATGTTTCAGGTAAACAGGTTGATGAAGAGGTTGGATCACAAGCAGACAAATCAGCACCCATACTTGAGTATGTTACTATTCCCATATGGACAGATGCATTTGCTGCTGCTGCTGCTGCTGGAAAAGAAAAATGTGGTCCCCAAGTATCACCAGTTGATAACATGCATGATCTTTCAGGCGCTGACAAAGGAAATTCTGGCGCTGACAAGACAAATTCAGGCGTTGATGGCTCAAACGTTGACAGCCTTGGTCCAGGCGTTGACAGATCTTTTGACCATATTTTCTCTTCCAATAATTTTGAACAAGGTAAACCTTCAAACAGAAATGGAGAGGTTCATTCAGATGGAGATGGAAGAGAGTCTGAAGAGGATATTGGTAACATGGAAGATGAGATTGAGGATAACACACTTATTGAGGGAGGAGTGCTTACTTCTACAATCAAAAATCACCCTCCTTCTCTAATTATTGGTGATGTGATGACTCCTGTGCAAACTAGAAGATCTCATCAAAATCTTGGTAGATTTATTGCCAATATTCACAAGAAGGTTGATACCCCTCAAGCATGTTTGTTTGCCTGTTTTCTGTCACAACAGGAACCCAAGAAGATTTTTGATGCTCTCAAAGAACCAAGTTGGGTGGAAGCAATGCAAAATGAGCTTCACCAATTTGCTATCCAGGATGTTTGGGAGTTGGTTGATTGTCCCAGACATGTCAGACCTATTGGGACAAGATGGGTTCTTAGAAACAAAAAGGATGAAAGAGGCATTGTGGTCAGAAACAAGGCACGTTTAGTGGCTCAAGGATATACACAAGAAGAAGGGATAGATTATGAGGAGGTCTTTGCACCAGTTGCAAGGATTGAGGCTATAAGGATTTTTCTAGCCTATGCCTCTTGCATGGGCTTTACAAGTCTACCAAATGGAGGTGAAGAGTGCTTTTCTTTATGGCACAATTGCAGAGGAGGTTTATGTTATGCAGCCTCCTAGTTTTGAAGATTCAGAACATCCAGACAAGGTGTATAGAGTGAAGAAAGCTATGTATGGACTTCATCACCCCAAGAGCATGGTATGGCACATTATCCACCTATCTGGTGGAAAATGGATTCAAAAGGGGCACCATAGACCAGACCTTATTTATAAAGAAGACTGGTAAGGATTTCTTACTTGTTCAGGTCTATGTGGATGATATCATCTTTAGCTCTTCTAGTCCAAAGATGAGTGAGGACTTTTCCAAGCTTATGACAGACAAGTTCAAGATGAGTGCAATGGGGGAGATGAACTTCTTTCTAGGGTTACAAGTTCAGCAGAAAGAAGATGGTATCTTCATCTCTCAAGATAAATATGTAGCAAAAATCTTGAAGAAGTTTGGCTTTTCTATACATGAGAAAAGGGCTAGCACTCCTATGGATAGATAACACCCTTGGGGAAAAGTTGTAGATGGAAAAGAAGTGGATGTCAGGCACTATAGGTCAATGATTGGTTCACTGATGTATCTCACAGCTTCAAGACCTGGCATTATGTTTGCTGTGTGTGCATGTGCACGTCATCAAGTGACTCCCAAAGAATGTCATCTTCATGCTGTCAAGAGGATCTTTAGATACCTTAGATGTTATCCAGACCTGGGATTATGGTATCCAAAAGATTCACCATTGGAGCTTATTGCATATTCAGACAATGATTATGGTGGTGACAGATTTGATAGAAAATCCACAACTGGTGGATGTCAGTTTCTTGGGAGTAGATTGATCTCTTGGCAATGCAAGAAACAAACAGTGGTGGCCAATTCTACAACTGAAGCAGAGTATGTTGCAACAGCTGCTTGTTGTGGACAAGTCTTATGGATTCAGAACCAGCTGTTGGATTATGGGTATAATTTCATGCATACCAAGATTTTTGTAGACAATAAGAATACTTTATGCATTATTAAAAATCCTGTACATCACTCTAAAACAAAACACATAGAAATTATACATCATTTTATAAGAGATTGTTTTGAAAAAGGTTTAATACAACCAGATAGGGTTGACACAGAAGAGAATGTGTCTGATTTATTGACTAAACCTTTTGATACTGGAAGATTTCAATACTTGGTAACAAGTATTGGAATGACCAATCTTACTTAAAATGTGTTTTGGGAACTTATTTGTAAAAGTATGTACATGATATGCATTGTTATTGGTCTTTATGTGAAATTAGATTTTCTACTTTATTTGTCTAACGCTGACAAAGGTTATCTTAACGCTGAAAAGTGTGATCCTGACGTTGTCAGCAACATGTTAGTTTTGTGGTTTTTGATCTAATTGTACAGGCGTTGTTAGCATTGTACCATTGGATACAGAGTTGCTTATGGATCCTTGGAGCATTATTGGAGCATGTTTCAGTTTATGGATGATGGTTGGAATATTTATATTCCTATCTTGACATAAATTTTTATTTACATGCAAAAAATTTGGCAACTTATGTATCATAGTTTAAGGGGAGGTTCAGGAACCTTTTTAGGACTTTTTGGGTATTCTTATAATACTCTTATCACAATTCTAGATTGTGTCCACTGGTGAGTATGATTTAGTTAACTATCTCATGCGGCACTGTAGCATGCAGAGTTGATATACTATGCATGCTGCCAAGACCTTTTTGGCCTAGAATTGGATGTGGTCTGTTGGGAGACTTGGGTATGATTTATATTGGGCTTACCTGGGAAGTTACAAGGGATTTTATGAGATAACATAACTGTTAAGAATTTTGGTTAGTAAGGGACACTAGAGGACTGTTATGTCTATCTTGCATAAGCAAGTGTGCATGATTGGACAGTGCTTGCCACCCTATGGTAATTTTCAGTTTATAGGTTATCTTCACTAGGATAAATCACTTTGTTAAGGTCCTTTTTCATTTTTTATTATTTTTATTTTTGGACGTTGACAGATATATTTCCAAACGTTGTTATGACCAATTTAGACGTTGACATGGCTTTTACCAACGTTGACAAGAATATATCCGTTGGGCGTTGATGGGTTATTTTTTACCGTTGACACTCATTGGGTCCTACCTAGTTGTTATTTTTGACGCAAATTGGGGCCGTAATTTTGGGAGTTGATAGCTTTTAATTAATGCACAAGATAACTTATTTTCTTTTCAATATTTTCATCATTATATTTTGAAAATAATTGCCTCATTTTTGACCAATCACATGTGCCTATCCCTCCTATGAATTTGGCTCCTTCTTCTTAAACAGGGTACTCTCATATTCTTGTCTAACAACTTTTCTCCTATAATTTATCTTTTATAATCTTTCACAAACAGCTTTTTACATCAATGGCGCCTAAGTTTAAACCAAGTGACTTGGTATTGGGATTCAGAAGTCAGCATAATATGATTGCTTATTTGGAGGCTGATGATGCTATGTTTCCTCAATACATCCAGATGGTGGCGTATTTGAATGCATCTCCACTTAGGTATGCACTTTCTCATGCTCCTCTCATCCCTGTCACTCATATTAAACAGTTTTGGAACACTGTTAGTTCCTCAACACTTAATAATGTGACTACATTAACAGCTATTATCCATGGGCGTTCTTGGGTGGTTACTGAAGCCTTGGTTCGCCAAGCTTTGCATCTTAATGATGCAGATGGTATAACCACTCTACCCATTGGTGAGATAGAACAAGGACTTCAAGCTTTGGGGTATCCTTTCCCTGAAGAGGGTACTTTAACTAAATATAATAAACAAGAATTCCCCCTAGCTTGGAAGTACTTAATACATGTCATCCTTCAATGTTTGAGTCCCAAATGAACGGCACATAATGAAATTAACAGATTTATTGCTAGTGCAATTGTGTGTATTTCAAATGGGCAAAAGTATAATTTTTCTAAACTGATTTTTGATGGCACGTGTAAAAATAAGGGTAATAAGATGACCTTGGCTTACCCAAGATTTTTACATATGATTTTTGATGAGTAAAGGTATTGCACCAGGGATCATGATGATTTTTATGCGATCCCTGTGCAAAAGAAAACTATTTTTAGTAAGATGAATTTACCACCTCACAGAGACTTACCACTTACCCAAGCCATGCTTCCTGTTATTGTAGCAGCACATCCTCAACCTAACCCACAACCATTGCCTGAACCTTCACCTTCTCCTCAACATATGGAACTTGACCAAGATCCCTTCAACGCTGACACCTTAACTGTTGGCGTTGACACTTTCAATCCAAACGTTGACACCTTTCTACAACAGACCCAAACACCCCTTAACCTTCAAACTACCACCCAATCCACATCATCTTCTACACCCCCTAAATTTAGGTTGGTAAAACTCCCAAGGACTACTGGAGTGTTCTCCTCTAGTGGTCCTAGCCATGTTGTAGAGAGAACCACCACCACAAGTGTGGTTGGTGATATGGATGAGGTTGGGACTAGTGGTACTCGCTTAGATGCAGGCCAAGCCAGTCCTAACATCTTTAAGACCTCATCCATGCCCCCATGACTCTACTTTGGGAGGTCAAATCCCCACTCTAGAGGAAGGCAGATTAGAATCATACACAATTTTGGAATTGACGGTTGTCTGCATTAGCTTGCAAAACCAAAATGCAGACCTGGTACAAACAGTCAGTACACAAGGCCTTGAACTCAAGCAATTGAGGGAGAGGATTGTTCTTTTGGAAGATGCTAACAATAGGCGTGGTATGGAGGATTCTTCCAAAGGGGAGATGAGCAAATCCATGTGAGTGACAAAGGCTCACATGATGAAGAATCTTTGGGTGTGGCTGAAGCTCTTACTGGATTGAAGAAGCAACCAGGTTTTGATGTATCTTTGGTTACTCCTATAAATTTGAACTTATCCTTTACAACAATGATGGAGCAGTTCACAAGAAGCACTGACAAGAGTAAGGTGAGCGTCGACAAGCAGATTTTGGACGCTGACGCACCAAGCGCATCCAGGAATGAGTTGGGCGTTGACACACAGGATTTGAACGTTGACAAACCTGCAGATATGGTTGATGTATTCCAGTCATCAGCTATCATCAAGGAAGTGTCTTCACAGGTACCATCATCATCTTTACCCATCATTGATCCATTAGATAAGGGTAAAGGAATCATGGTAGAAACAGAGGTTCCAAAGGATGCAGCACAAGTAGAGTTTGATTCAAAGTTGGTTGCACAACTTATGGAACAAGAAAAGAAGAAGATTGGTGAGTCACCATTTGTAGTTACTTCTGAGGAGCAAGAAGGAAGTAATGATGAAAGTTCAGATTCAAGTGTTATGATAATTAAAGAACCAGAAAGACTTGAATATGGTGATGAGTTGGCAAGGGAGAAACCTGTAGAGTTAAAAATGCAGGTAGATTATGATATGCCAAAAGTTGCTCAGATGTACCATGCTTGGGAGAATAGGGTTATGGAGAATCCAGATATGACAATTTCAGATCAAATTTAGGGTTTTGAGATTCTTCTAAGAGTTCAAAGAGATTGCAAGGTAATTCTAATGCATAAGGCTAGCAAAGTTTTCTCACTGCTGAAGAGAGATAGGATGGAGCTTTATTACATGTTGCTCAGATGTCATCAAACAGGATGGACTTTTCAGAAATTGCAGGGATTATCCTTTGAAGAATTAGAGTATAAGGCTTATCCCATTTGGGCAAGTGTGCAAGAGATGAACACTATCAGACTTCTTTCAGATGAAAGGAAAGAAGAACTTACAGAAGAGATGGAGATTCAAAAGGCTATGATTGTTCCAAGGCTATTGAAGAAGGGAGTTCCATTTGAGTTCCCTAAAGATTTGAATAAAGTGAATCCTAATGAAGCTGTTATTAGAAGGAGCATTAAGCTCTCACCCATGGAAACTTCAGATATGGTACAAGTGTTACCTCTTGATGCCAGAAACCCTACCATTAGCTATGAAGAAGATGCAAGTAGGTTTTGGATGATTGGCAGATATGGGAAAGAGGTACACACCTTTACTACTCTTATGTCTCTATTTGCAAATATGAATAGGGAAGACTTGGCAGACCTTTGAAGGTTCTTGCTGTCCAAGTATGAGACTGAAGCACCTACTTCAGTCAATGGAATAAAGCTTTGGTCAACATTCAAGAGAATGTGTGCACCAGAAGAAGAAGATCCTGTTTGGAAGGATCTTGAGGATGATATCAGTGGACTTCAATGGCGTTTGTATTCAGCTGCTGGTGTGTATCATTTGAGTTCTACAAAATTTTTTGAGTATCTTCTTGTGGATGCTGAGTATCCCATGTCCAAAGAAGTTTTTGAGAAGATGAAGACAACACAACTGGAAATTGACTACTCAAGTGACGTGGCCAAAGATTTGATTAGGCATGTTTATTACCAGTTTGATAAGATTTATAAGAATCCTCCAAGTTCTTAGTTTGTATTTAGAAACTTGATTACTAGAGTAGATATAAAGTTTAGGGGAGGATTGTTGGGAATAAAATGTAGCCAGTACACTTGGACGCTGACAAAGAGCAATCGGGACGTTGATAAGAAGAAAACAAGCGTTGACAGAACAAGCGTTGACAAGAAGATGTCAAGCGTTGATAGGATGAAGTCAAGAACTGATAGAAGACATGGTCTACACGTATTATGTTTCTAGTTTGTTTCTAGTAAAGATATGATCAACAATGTATTTTCTATGTTTATCTTTACCTAAAATAGCTGATACGTAGACTCTTGTACAAGACTCCTTATGTCTATAAAAGGAGGCCGTTAGGTTTATGTTTGATATACGTTTTAACACTTTCATTGTACGCAAGTTTGTTTTATCAATCAAGTGAAAGTTTGGTTTACATTGTTTGTGTGTTCTTGTTTGAGTGTTAATTCCGCATAATACTTGAATTGTTTTATACACAACAAAGTTTCTCTACGTGTAACTTAATTTAATCTCGTTTACACAAGCTAAATCGATCTAAGTTTGGGATCAACATTATTACCTAGTGTTGTGGTGGTCCAATGACATCCTAAAAGGTTTAAGATATATTTTAAAGTAAAAATTTTGGTTTTCAAAAATTCTTTGTTTTTCTTTGATAAAAACTGCCTACTTTAGGCGGTTCCTTATCTAGCGCGGTTCCTTATCGATAAGGAACCGCGGGCAGAATCTTCGCAAAAGCGCCTGTTTTTATAAAATATCATTTTTCAAACAAACCCTTCTCTCTCTTTCTTTCTCATAGCCGACGAGTTCTTATTTTTCCACCATTGTTGTTTCTTCAAAAACCTTCAATCACTCAAATTAACTGATTCAAGTTCGTGGGTTTCACTCATCCATCATCCAAGATCATTTAATTGTAAGTTATTTCTTTTAATTTCATTTAACTTGTTCTAGGGTTCATACATTCACAATTGGGGATTTTTTAAATTGACATTGAATTAGAACCCTACTAGGAATAAGAGTTGGCATAGTATTGTTGCTATGATTTCTTAGGTTCATATTCATTAAGATTTCACTAAAACCCACTTATCGAACAAATCCAAAATTTGACTAAATATTTTGGTTGATTGATGGAATTGATATGAACCCATGAACAAGTTGATAATGGCATTGTTGAATGCTTACCTAAAAACCTTGTTTTGAAAAACCAATGTTCAAAGTTCATTGTTGATCTTACATGATCAATATGCTATTGAACTAGGTACATTGTGAGTATGAGAATGTTAAAGATTAAACATTGTTTCTCAAGAGATTGATGAAATACATTCCTATATTTTTTTATTCTTTTCTTATATGTAACATATGAGTGATTGGACAAATATTTGTTTTGTATTTAGGTGCAAATCATGCCTTCAAAATATCAAAAAGATTACCAAGACACTAGACAATATATGCCTAACCTTGCCGACTTTTGTCACTCAACTCAACTTGCCAACACTTATCATTCCCTTCAAACTTGTTGTTTTCATGAGGGTAGAGTTGTCCAAGAGGACATTAGTAATTATGCTTACATAAAGTCTATGTTTGAACAAATTGGGTTCGATTGTTTGTTATACATAGAAGAAGACATTTGCCCCCAGTTCCTCTTGGAGTATTCTCTCATTATGGAAAATGGTAGAATATTTGTTAGGTTCATCTTAAATGGTCAACTCATTCAATACTCTCTCGAGGCCTTTGGTCAAATTCTTGGTGTGTCATTTGAGGGCACTTGTCGGTTCACGGATAAATGGAATATTGAAGCTCTCCTTGAGTCCAACGATTGTCCTCCAAATGACCACTTGAAAGTTGACCTTAACTTCATCCTTGACATCATTTCCAAAGTGCGTAATAGAACCGTTGTAAGAAGCCTTCATTCTAAAAGACGTTCGTGAAACGTCATGAGGTTCTATTAAGCGACCTTAATGATGATATGGTTCAATTGGCCAACATCCTTAGGGAAAATATGTTTTGTCTTGGTGGTAATCGGGATCATGTTCCGGCATGTTTAGTGCATATGATATTTTGCATCTTTACCGAAATCAAGTACAATTTAGCATATTGTATTGCTCGACGGATCAATTATGCTATCTCCAAGCCCAAAACAAACATCCCTTATGCCATGCTCCTTAATCGCCTCTTAAAAAGGGTTGTTCGTGACTTTCCTAACCTCAATCTTTCTCGCTTTCAACCTGTTCAACGGGTAATGTTGCCTATTCAAGAGGTATATGAAAGAAAGCCTAGAAGTGATAGAGGTTCAAGAAAATCCGACCAACAAGAGTCCGATGATGAGGACACTTCTATGCCAACACGTGATGGTGATGGCATAGGAACAAGTGCTCATTTCGGCTCTTCGAGTAACTCCCATCTATCCACTAACTCATTCATGGATGGGTTAGAAGACCTTTCTCCTCCTCCTCACCATGCTACTAGTGTAATTCCGGAGAACCTTAGTCTTGAGGATGTCTATCGGTTAAATATTAGAACACAAGGTGAGTTACATGATCATCGAGTTGAGTCAAGAGGCGGATTCAAGTACTTGGGAAAATTGATCAAAGGACTTGGCAAGAAAAAGAGATGATGACTTGGATTTAATTCATGATGAACATGTTGTTGGACATTTTTTGTGGTGTTGAACTCTTTTGTTTTGTGTGTATCAACTAATGCTTTATGTTTGGATTACTAACTATTTTAATCCTTAATTAAATATGTAATCGATCTTTCGATTACATAGCTTTGTGCATAGTATGTATTTGTTAGCTTCCTAGATTTTGATTTATAGTTAACTTTGGCTTGCTATTTACCTGTGTGAAATATGAGCTGACCAAAGTTTGAGGAAGTGCAAATTTTTGACACCACTGGTCGCGGTTCCTTATCGAACCCGTGGTTCCTTATCGAACCCGTGGTTCCTTAGCGATAAAGAACCGCGGACCTACATAAGGAACCGCCTGTCCCTGTTTCGACAAAATCTTTACTTTAAACTGTTTTCCTTAATCTATGTAAAACTTTGATAAAATTTTTGCAAAAACCTGCACTTTGCTAAACTAGGTTACCTAGTTTCATTATTCACCTCAAATGATTTTAACCCATTACTAGTTTGGATCATTCCCTTCTCTTCTTAAACCCTCTCTTGTTGATTGTGTTCTTCATCCCTTCAACTCTTCTCTAAACCTTAACACACAACCATGGTGTCCACTAGAA
Organism: Glebionis coronaria; assembly: GCA_025667525.1. Lineage (NCBI taxonomy): Eukaryota > Viridiplantae > Streptophyta > Magnoliopsida > Asterales > Asteraceae > Glebionis > Glebionis coronaria. The sequence goes on from CM046875.1 coordinate 125,939,615, forward strand.
CATCCACTTCCTCCAAAACTTCCTCCTCCAAAAGAAGCCTCAAAATGAAGACTAAGATACCTAACATTGGTTATTCATCTTTTCACACTCCCAAAAATGAGATCTCTCCCATTCTCATTTCTTCTTCACCTTCACCATCCCTTGCTCTATGCAAGAAAAACTCAACCCATGGTACTAACCATTCACATGGTTCTACCTCCTCTTCATTCCAATCAAGAATGAATGAGCTTTCTTCATCTTTCAACCCTAGTCCTCCTTTGGATGGGATTTCTCAACCACAACCTCTACAAAGTATCTCCTTTGTACTTGAGCCTTTGGTTACCTCTCCTTTCACTCCACCAAATTCTCCCATCTCACCCTTGGATACTATGCCTCCACCACCTCCTCCACCCTCTAACACTAATGCTCCTATTTTGGGCATTCCTGTTCCCCACTTCATGGGTGATCCTTACTTCTTTGGGTTCCTAGAAGCTCATGGTGCAAATTGCCAATGTTGTCTCTATAATAACTACATCATTCAAAACCTAAGGTTGGAGATGCATGGTCTTCATAGAAGGTTGCATGATTTCTTGCTTGCCTTGTTCTCCATGCCTCCTCCTAGGAGATTAATGATGATTTTCAAAATAACATGTTTTTTAAAGAAGGTCAAGCCAAAGAGATCTATGAATTCAAGACCTAGTTTTTAGCTATCTTTGTAGTAGTTAATTGTATTTTTATTTCTTGTATTTTCTTTCTTTTCCCGCATGATTTTCTCATGTGGATGATTTATGGATTTAGTTTTTATGTGTTTTAATCTATGTGTTCACATTAAACAACTTCAATTTATTTAAAATTGAACCTAAATTTATCACAACCTCTAAACTTGACTTAAAATTGGACCAAAATGCTATCTAAATATTTTGTCACCCTTTGTCAAGACATTCTTTGTGAATGTGTTGCTTTTATGAAACACTAGCATATTCTAGTGCTAAAAGAGGTAAAAATCTAAGATTTGCAAAATTTCTAAAAAGTCTTATTTTTCTCCAAAAATTTTGAAAATCAAGGTTTGTTGTCCACTGGACGCGGCTCCTTAGCCCCCAGGCGGCTCCATATCGATATGGAACCGCGGGCTATATTAAGGAACCGCGCATGTAAAGCCGTTCTTGTCTTATTTTTGGTCTTTCTTCTTTGACCAGTGTCTTGGTTAAGATTCTTTGTTTACCCAATTTTGCTAAACATTTCCTAAAACCTCTCTTTTTCATTTCAAATCTTTTCCTTGTCTATTTTCTTTAAATTCTTCTCTTTTGGGAGTTCTTTTCTTCATCCCTCATAATGCCTAATTCTTCCTTTCCTAACCTTGACATTTCTTTGTCACAAACTTCTCAACCTAAAGCTTCTTCTTCTAAGCTTTCAAAGAAACCAAAAATCTTGGTTAAACCCGTTTGGATAAAAAAAGAACAAGAATACTCATGATTATTCTTCTCAAAAATCCTCCAAGAATTCCTCTTTCTCTCCGATTCAATATTGGAATGAGACTTACTCTATAAATCCAATTACCGGAGAAAAGGAAATTCTTCCACCACCACCAAAACCTTTCAACTCTCCTCAACTCAATGACCTATCTTCTTTCCCTAATCTCACTAGGCATTGTGAAAACATCTCTTATCTATTATCTCCCTCTCCACCAACCTATAATTTTGATGGACCTCCCTCATCTAACGACTTTGTTTTGCATCATGGTTCCTCGTGTGCTTGTTATCGTTTTCAACAAATTGAAATTGCTCATATTTATGACAAGCTAAATTTCCTTAAATTCCTCCTCACTCGACCTCCTCTCAAAGTTTTCATTCCCGTGAACAAAACTTCGAATGATGCTTCGGCGTCTTTCTTTTCCCACTAAGGCACATTTTGTACTTTCGTTGTTTGAGTCAATAAAACTTAAGCAATCTTGGAAGATTATCACTATTAGAGTAGTTTATGCTTTGTGGTTTATTTTCCATATTTTTGCTTTAACTATTCAATATTGTGTGTATGAATATTTCTCTTGTATATTATTTCATATTTGTGTAATATGAATGTTATGTGTGTCATCTTTCCCACTAATTCTATTTCACACATTTGTTAAAAAGTTGATCATGGTTAAAACTTAAAATTAATTATGGGTGATTCCATAAATTCTAAATTTTAACCCCTTGACACTTTGAATCATCTTTGATTGGTTTGGATGTTTCTTTTCTCCCTTTATTCCACCAATTGAACTATGATATTGTCAATACACACTCTTTGGACATACTTAGCAAATTCTTTCTTCTAATTTAAGATTTCTTTTCCTTCTCCCTCTCAAGTTAGTTAGTAGGTAGTGCACATACATACATTGGTGTTTCTTTTCTTTCTTCTACCCTTTGTGTAGCATGTCACATTAGCTCATTTTCTTGGTGCCCCAAGCAAGGGGGAGCTACTAGCAAAAGTCCGGTTCTTTTCTTCTTCAAAGACTTGTGCTAACCTTTTTGCTTCGACAAAGGGGGAGAAATGATAGTGACAAACTCGTTAGTAATTCGAATAAACTTGTATTTTACGGAAATGAGTTTATAGTTTGTCGTAATGAAAAAGGGGGAGATTGTTAATGCAAAGCAATGCCTAAAAACATTGTTAGTATTAATTAATCTTTCTTAGTATTGATCACGACAAGTTACAAAAACATTTATTGTCAAACACAATCATAAAACGAATTATCTAACAAACACTATCATCAAGGTAATAATCATTACACTAACATATCTTAATCATGCTTAGTGATCATAAAAGTGATTAGCCTTAAAACTCACTTTTGTCAAATGTAACAAAAGACTTTTAATAAACTTTATTTTTAAGAAAATGTTTTATTAAAATGAAAATGTAAATTTGAATATGGCATATTCTACATGCCATAAGAATATCCTTTGAAGGTTTAAACAACCTCAGATATTTCAAATTCACTAAAAGACAAAAAGGAGCGGAGTCTAGTACCCGCGGTTCCTTAAGTGCCTACGCGGTTCCCTATCGATAAGGAACCGCCTATTTAGATAAGGAACCGCCCCCAGATAGTCGTTGGCGTTTGTCTTCTATAAATAGTGGATCAAATATGCCTTCTCATTAACCCTTTTTGGACATCTCTTTCAGTCTTCTTTCTCTTATCTAATCCTAGTCATTTGTAAATGATCACTTAATGTGTTAAGTATGTTTACTCATTATTATCCTCTTGATCTCCTTCTTTACCTTGTCCAAAGAGAAGATCACTCACACACTTGTGATGTGATTAAAGATGAAGCATTGATTAAGATCACCTTCTCCTAAAGATCTAGTCATGTTCATCATTTGTTTATTTGTGTCTTGTGTAGATCCAATGTATTTGTGAATACTTGGACTAGTTGTGTTCATCCAAGCTATATGTGAATACTTGGATTAGAGTTGTGTAAATCCATTGAACATGTGTATGCTTGGATTTGTGTTGTGTAGATCCAAGCTACATGTGTGTACTTGGATATGTTTAGTTGAGTTGTAATTAGTTGTGTTAGTTCTCGCTAAACTATAAAGTGATGTGGTTGTGTCTTGTGAGTTCTCACTAAACTATAAAGTGATATGTAGTTGTGTTGTGTGAAGTTCTCACTTAGCTTCAAAGTGAAGAGTCGTGAAGATTGGTTCTAGCTTTGGATTAGAACTCGACATCTAGCATTGTGTCAGGAAATGGTGAAGTAGGCAACGTTGTGAAGATTGGTTCTAGCTTTAGATTAGAACTCGACATCTAGCCTTGTGTCGTAAAATGGTGAAGTGGGCGACGCTGTGTAGATTGGTCCTAGCTAAGATTAGGTGTCGACATTTAGCTTAGTGTTAGAAAATAATGTAAGCGACGTTGTAAGGTTTTCTCCGCCAAGAAGGGAGCTTGTGGATATAGTGGAAATCTCGAGTACGGTGTACTCGAGGAGTGGAGTAGGAACGAGGATAGAGCCTCGTTGCCGAACCACTATAAATCTTGGTGTCTTCCTACTAGGTTGTTTCTTTCCTTATTCATTACTTACATTCATTATCATTATACTTACTACACATTGTTAATGCATTAGAATTGAACCTAATCATTACGCAACTAGCTTTCAAGTAAAAGATAGTTTTGTGCACTCACCTAATTGAAAGAAATTTTAATTAGGTGATAAACCGATGAGTAACTATTTAACCCCCACCCCCTTCTAGTTTCTACAGAAAGGATGAGTAAGGTGTAATATTCAAATGTGGTTGAGAGCTTAATGTACTTGATGGTGTGCACGAGGCCAGACATAGCGTATGAAGTAAGCGTAGTTAGCATATATTTGGCGAATCCGGTTAAACTTCACTGGGAAGCAGTAAAGTGGAATATGAAATATTTGCATGGCACTGTAAACGTGGGTCTGGTGTATGGGACAAATCATGGCAACCATGTGGACGTAACATTTTTTGGTGATTCAGACTACGCTAAGGATCCGGATAAAGGTAGGTCTCTCACTGGTTACACATTTTTACTACAGGGATGTGCTGTGAGCTAGAAGGCAACGCTACAACACGTGGTGGCTCTTTCAACTAGAAATACAAAGTATATGGCCCTTACGGAGGCTGTGAAGGAAGCTATTTGGTTAAGGGGACTCTTGAAAGAGTTGGGCGTGAAGCTTAGACTGTTGGAGTTAATTGTGATAATAATGGCGCGATTCACTTATTGCAGAATCTTTTTTTCATGAAAGGACTAAGCACATCAATGTGAGTTATCAGTTTATCAAAGAAGTCTTGGAAGCAAAGACGGTCGAAGTTCTGAAGGTGGGTATTGAACACAATGTTGTGGATGCCTTAACAAAGTCGGTACCTAAACGACAACACTGTTTAGAGTTGCTTAGTGTTGGGATAGGTTAATATAAGCATAAGGTGGAAATTTTTATGTTTCTAGTCTTAATTAGCCTAAGTCGTGTCTAAGGGATAATTTCCGAGTTTCCTAAATAGCCTATATCAATAAAGATCGGTTATTTGTGTCCAAGCCCAATTTGACTTGTAGTCATTGTAATAATTACTTCTCCTCATCTCTATAAAAGGAGGTGACCCACTGCTTCGAAACACACGAATATGTATCTTGACATGGATTTGTGGATCTTTATACCTCTTAACGGAGTTTGCTTGCTTATCTTAGTAACTCATTTCACCACCATTTGAAACCAAACTTTTGTAATGTAACAAATACATTTGTAGGTCTTTAAAATCTTCACTAATCTTTGATCATAATGTTACTGACTCTTATATGTTGAAAGCATATTATTACATAAAAAAAGCTTAGAGTTTTTATCATCTTCGTCCAGTATAAGCACACTGACATATGAAGTTATGCTACAACAAGTATAAATATCATGTCATCTTCATCAATTGAAAGCTTCTTATCAAAATTAGACCATCTTAGAGTACTTAATATCCATGTTAGTTACACATATCCTTTAGACAAGCATAATTTGCATTATCATTATACAACACTTGTATCCATCAAACAATACCATGTATGGTCAACCATCTTCCAAAATATAGATTAGATATATTTTTTGTTTAAGTTTTAAAACAAATGAGTGGGTTTATTATGTTTTAAGACTTAAACCTGTTACCATGTGTTTAAAAACTTGTGATAAAATAGTAATTATTTTTTAATTGATTTTTGAATTTATATGAATATTTAAATACTTAGGAAGGATATTAATGTAAATACAATAGTTTGGGAAGGTTATTGATAAAATTATAAAAGTATATTTATATAATTTTAAAAGATATTTATGCACAAATTCTTTTAAAAAAGAATGTACCACTACAAAATAGAAAAACATTTACTTAATAAAAGTTTTGTTTACTAATAAAAAAACAATTATTTAAGATATTATAGCATCTCTTTACTAAAACACGTATATATAAAAGTAGATAAAAGAAATCATCTATTGACCGGTTTACGGGTCAATCGGTTCAACCGGTTGAACCGCCGGGTCAACCCAATTCTATATATATGTATATATTTTTTTATATCTAATATGTATTATTGGATTATCTTATAACTTATCTCCCGTTCAACTATACAGATAAAAAATATGTATTCTTTATTCATGGTTTTTAGTTTTGTATGTATAACACTATAATACAAGTATGCAAAAATAATTAATTTATAGATATAGTTTGTAATATATCATAACTAGACTCAAGGCCCGCCCCATGGACGGCTAGCTTCAAAGATTGTTCAATAAAATATCATAAAACATACCTTTGAGTATTTCATCTACCACTAATCACTAAACATAATATAAATAAATTAATTTAAATATGTCTATGATAATAAATGAAAAAAAAGGAAAACCTCATGTTTAAAAATTATATAATATGTGAAGAACTTCTCTATATACAAAGTTCGTTGTAGAGTTGGTGTAGTTACTATATGCCACAACACAACACCTTGAGAAGTGTATAATCTTTACTCTTGAATTTGTCTTGCAACTTTTTTTGTCATATGTTTTGCTACTCCTCGATGGCTCGATACTCCTCTTGAGAATCCACTACCCTCTTCCTGAAATATCGAACAATTAAGAAACAGAAACAAAACATTTTACTTCGCTCATGTGTCGTGTGTTTCTATATATACAGAGAAACCATTTAGTTATTAATCTTAATAGTGCATCTCAAAATACATGTAATTTTTTTTCCTTTTTTAGTAGTATCATTTGCCGCTGTCATGTATTTTAATAATTAATAAACACAACTTGCTTAGGGGCTTAGTGCAAACATGTACTCCTCAAAATACATGTATATTTTTTTACTTTTTTTAGTAATACCATTTGCAGTTGCCATATGTTTGGACAATTTAAAAATACAACCTGCTTCTTTTCCTTCCTTCTCATATGTGTGCATTTAAATTTAAATGGTTCTACAGATCTTAGTTTCATGTCTTAACTATAACATAGTCAATGCTAATCCACTAAAACCATAAAAAGTCTACAAATAAAATATATTATGTATGTTGAAAATTTAATAAAGGATCTGAGACACAAATGACTTATTTTCCCTAAAATATTGAATTGTTCAATTTTGCTAAAGCTTATAATCTCTAACTCGGGTAAGACCTGCAGCGTAACTATAATCAGGCATATGACATCAAATATTTAAGAATTTAGCAAAATTTCATGCACCTCGATGCTTTGTTTAGGGGTTTTGAATGTCAATTTTTGGAAGTTAGACACAAAATTTATGAAATATGTTTGGATGCTTCGATAATGAAGTTGTAGCATATGCTTGACTGTGTGATTTTTTTGACTATTTACAAACTTGGTGGTTATAATGAGTATCAAGAATGACTTTTTCAGAAAAAATGGGGTTGTTTTTTTGAAGTTGGACTCGAAGTATTTATAAAAAGTGTAAAATTTAAATCCTGCTACAACTATTATGAGATAGGTTATTCGTTTGCCTATTTATCCTTTGTAAAACATACGTTAGGGGTGAGAATAAAGGAACTTGAGTCGATTTATCACTAATAAACTAAAGATAAATAGCCAAACTCACCTGTAAACTTGCCATATGACTTTGCCACATCTCCTTAGCCGCTTTCATTTGTTTCATATTATAATCATCGTTCTTTAAATGTTGTACTTTTTCCCACAACGATTAACTCTTGTGTTCTCCTTCACCCAGTGATGATTCCACCTTCGTTACTTGTCTCTGCAGCTCTGCCCATATTTAGTGATAGAGTTCGATTATTTTCTTGAGAAAAGACCTACACAGATAAAATCAAAAAGAAAATCCAATATAAATATGGGCGACCATATTTTCATATTAGCTGAAACTTGCGAGTACCTTCTGAAATTTACATCTTAAGAAAAGTATGAGACCTTGGCTTGCTTCTAAAACTACCAGGCGTGGATTTCTTCCATTTTTGCAAGTGAATAAATGCCTTCGAGCCAATCACACATGAACCACTACAAAGTGAAAGATGAATAAATAAGATAACATGATGTAACACTTTGAATGATTTAATTAAAGTTGTAAAAAAGGACAAGACGGGTCACACGGTCAAAATATGTCTCGTCAGATGGGGGTAATGTGCCACATTTGTCTATCTAAAAGAGTTTATCTCAAGTATTGCCTTCATGGGCGTAACGTAAGGGTAATAATGAATCGCCTAACATAAAGATATTGCATTTACCCACTCGCCTTAAGGGTAATGATCATTGAAAACAGCAAGTAAAAGATGATTGCAACTTAAGGGTAAAAAACACTTGCCTAACAGAAAGATATTGCATTTAACATATTAAACTCTCATTTGGAATAATATTAGCAAATAAATCATTGTATAAAACCTATAAAAAAAGATAAGGATGAAATGATTATAGCATATGCAAATGACTTCAAGTTTATTATACTACAGAGCATTCCTATATGCTCAATATATTGTAGCTATAAATCAATGACCTTTTATAACACTTTTTTTATTACCTTTCAAATCTTGATACTTTTTTACCAAAAAAGATTGCCTATGTATTTTGAAAGAGGGGGCGGTGAAATGGCATCCTGAGATAATTCACGACTTTGACTTCAAACAACCTTAGATTATCGAGTCGTTCTTATTATTTAGATAAAATGGCTTGTATCAATAAACCATATTCACATGAACTATCATCCCGTACTTGTATTAGTATATACACAAACTCATGGGAAAAAACAAAATAATTAGGAAACATAGCAAGCAAACCAACTCATGAACAAAACTTTAGTTTAATACACACACTATAATTCTTAACCAACTATGACATATCTTGTGTATATGGGGCTCGTACATAAACACCAACACCGAGATCATTACAATAAATGGTACTTATCAAAACCAAAATGTATCAGACTGCATCATAGGATACTCGATCAAGAGACAAAATCAATATTATAAGTGAAGCTACCCACCTGAACCAATATTTTAAGTAAAACTACTGATCTTTATCATTTGAGAAACACATACCTATGACGGAACGATGTAATTTTTTTTAAAAAACTATCACCTATTAAATGTAATGAAAGAAACCCCATTACGCCATCAAAATTCTTAACAAACATCATTAAAATAATCCGGAAGTAACCTAAACTAAGCCTAAATGGTTAAACATATACTACTCCAAATAAGCAATACAAACACATGAATCTGCACATGACCCTTATGAATAAACCAAACACACAACTGAATAGATAACTAAAAAAACTATGACTACGTTCAAAATTGTGTTTAGCAATACTTTTAAAGGTTGTAACTGCAATTCTTGATGTTAACTGATGAATATAAAATGGTTACAACATATAAACCTGGGCTGGTACGGATCATCAACTGATATAACAAAAAAATCACAGCCAAATCACAATCACCGCGTTCTAAAATGACAACACAATTAATGTAACTAATAATTATTTCTTATGATGCTACATCACTATCACATTGCAAACATGCTATCAAAATTGTTTTCAATTATATAACAATATTGCTCGTTGAACTGATTGCATACAAACACAAAGCTTGTAAAAGTCAAACACCAAGTTCCATGTTAATAGGTATATCTTTTATTACTTATTAAAATACAAATTGTTTAAAATACAAATCTATTTTTTTATAAATCTTTTTAATGGGGCGTTTCTTTGAGAAATTAAAATTAAAAAAAATCCAAATCTGATAACAAATTTACCGGGTTCTATAAAAAAGTAATTAGTTATCAACAACTAAATAAAAATAAACATTTAAAAAATTTAAAAATATATATATATCATACCTGATTTCGAATACTGGGAACCATTGATTCTTGTTGTTCAAACCCACAAACATCACGGATCGTGGAGATGATGGATCTGCAAAACCCACAAAGACTTTTATTTGATTTAATCGGAACCTATAAACTTTAAACAAATTTGGATCGTGGAGATGATGGATCGTGTAGATGTTTGAAATTTGTGATGTGATGAAGGATAGTGGAGATGTTTGAATACAGTAAAAAAGGTTTGTTGAAAAGATACGGTATGAAAATGTAACCAAAAAAATTATGATAGTTTTTTGATCTAACGGTTGTGGAAAATGGTAATTACACATGGCAATTGATTAGATATTTATCGAGAGATTTTTTAGGAGACAAACCCTGCTATATAAAGATAGTAGATAAAACAATATTAGTTAATATTTATGTTAACTTTGACTTTATTTTAACTAGTATTAATTACTATCACTTTAATTTATCATTAAAACATAAAAAATATTTATGAAAAAAAAGGTTTTTGAAATATTTTTTTCATTAAAATTCGTGACCCGGCCTGGTTTATTAAACCGGGTCAACCCGGGTCAACGAAATACAACTGACACAAACCAGGACCACAAATACAACTGACACAAACCACTGAATATCCTTGCACCAATTTTTTTTTCTTTCTTATTTTCATCGATATCTTTCTCTCTCTTACACACACACATTCCGGTCATTAATCAAAATACGGCCATACATTAATCAAAATCCAACCACACATAATCAAGATCCGACCATACCAATTATATACCGGGGAACCACCTCCTGCCAAAATTCACTACTGTGGTCATGGCTATTGCTACTTCGTTCATCGCCACCCCCGGTTACCGTCATGCCTCGCCGGCCAGTACCACTTTCTGTCACGGTCATCGCACATCTGGCCAAACCTCCGGTCAGACACCATTACTGCAAATGTCACGTTCACCACTTAACCGGACGCCATCACCAAACATAAAACGCCACCATCCAACCGCCGCCTGATTCTACCAAATTGCCGCTGCCCTCTCAGATCTGGATTAACTTTTTGTTTATTCGATAAGTGTTATTGATTTCAGGTTATTTGTTTAGAATGATATATGATTTAGTAGTGGATTAGTTTTATGTTTATGTGGTGGTGAGAGCAGATCTGAAAAAACAAGCTACTGTGTGAAAGAGAAACTTACTTCTCTATGTGAAAAAGTAAAATGTACTATATGAACAAATAACTTTTGTATTTTCCAGTGATGGACACGTATTCATGCAACCTTCTGATTGGTGTAAACGTGTTTGGGAATTGAAAAAGTAACAGTCGGGGTTTAGATCCTGAACGGTGGGTGTCTGAACCCAACAAGCCTTATTCTATTCGGAGTTTAAGTGGACCCATATTATTTTAAATTACAAGTTTGAAATTATACGAAGTTTAAACACGAGTTAAAATTATAAAAGTATCGTTAATGTAACACATATGATAAATCCGACAATTATTAAAAGAGGCTATTCGCTAAATTATGTTTACATTTTATTTCTAGAATACATTTTCTCGACTATAAATCCACAGTAAAATGATAAGCGTGAAAATATTTGAGTTGATATAGTTAGGAGCTTATTTAAATCAGTCAAATACTAAATGTAATTTTCTTTTTATGACTGTTTAAACTTTAAAGTAATTATCCGTTCAAAAAAAAAACTTTAATTTATGGACCACCCTTCACGTTCAAACCTAGATAGCTTGCTAGTCCGAAGTTCAAACATTTGTTTTTGGCCGACCCAATTTCTACTATGCAAAATTCAGTATGTATTTGATTTTTAACAAACCGATATGAGGCTGAATGGCTGAATTGCTGAATTGCTGAATGAGAATCACAGTTCTATTTTTTCATTATACCAAAAAAGGTCTCACTTTCTTCCTTTTAAAAAAAAGTTAAATTTTTCACAAATTGTTAGTGATTACATACATAAAATGGATTATATAATTTTGTAAATGAAACACTATATGCTTTTTAACTTTGCACAATTTGTTCTACAATTTGTAACGAGATTTAAGTAATCTTTCTCTAGATAAACACTTATGTTTTTAAGGAACTTTTTTTTAAGCTTTTTTAATGTTGAAACTAACCCCGTGTATACTAATTGATTTGTAAAATTAGAGTTTATTTTTTATTTAAAATCACAAGTGATTTATAAGATCACACATAATTTATGAAATTACACGTGATTTAAAAAAAATCACGTGTCATTTTTATATTAAAGATTTTCATAGTTGTTTGTAACAAAACTTAAATGCTCAATAGAGTGACCTAATTATCTATATCTATACTATCTATAAAGGGTGCATATACACATCCTAACTCCAAACTAAAAATTAAGATAAACATCTGAATAATTTAACCGTTAGATCATTTTTAATCCAAACCTAACTTGAAATCTTGACCATTCATTTCTTTTGTAACAAACTTTTGTAACAATTTTTTAACAACTTATTAAAAACTAATTTTTATTTTTAAATTGAAATATCTTTTAACTCATTTATTTTTTTTATAATCTAATTTCACCACATTTTTTAAAATTTTGTTCTCTTTAATTCAACATCCATTTTGATATAGTTACAATTTTTTTCATTTTTTTTTTCATTTTTTAGTGATTTATTTTAATTAAACTTTTTTACATTTTAACGTTAATTCGATCGCTAAAAAATCGTCACTTATTACCCGTCGCTGCATTGCGCAGGTACCATGCTAGTTAATACAAGGTGTTCTATATTGATACATCATGGTTATCTTTAAAGTGAATGGCATAGCGAATGTTTTCTCTAGATTAAACTTATTAGCCGGATCAAAGGTTTATCTTTCATCTTAATATAATCTTAGTTTTTTCTCTTGACTTTTTTTACCATTACTCCCACACATTTCACCTGTATTAGTCATACCATCTTTATCGGTTAACCTAATTTTTATTTGTTAAAGTAAAAACTTTTATTTATAAAATTAAAACGTTACATAATAAATTAAAAACGAACACGTTACAAATTAAAAAATGGTAAATATTATATAGATAATAGAAAAAGTAACCTAAAGTGATAGTTTCACATTGCCATGATGACCCACTATTGATCGGTAGTATGCAGACATATAACTTTGTAAGATTCCGGCCCTTTTGGATGTTGCACGTGTCGTTGATGATCGCATATTTGTCAACCATCAACCTAGACAGTGCTTCAACATCAACATGTGTCGCTGAAGATGCCGCTTGCGTCCTACTTTCCCTTTCCTCTTTCCTTGGTCAATGCCCATAGGACAATTTGGACCAACTTCCTTAACTTCATCTTTTTTATCCCTAATCGTGGTACTGAAATGAAAACGCATTCTTATGAATCCTCATGTTGAATGTAATAGTCACTCGACTTGTGTCTCATGCTCTTATTGTCTTCTCTTTGTGTTACAAATTTTAGAACTTCCGCACTACTCAATTTATCAAAATCTATTAATACATCAAACGTGATTTCATTTTTGGATTGATATTCCATTTATGTATCTTCAAGATAATCCTGGTCATTAGCTTTACTATACGCCATACGAGGGACGCTATCGAACACACTTACACACCACAAAAATTAGCAACTTTCAGATGCATGATCTTCCATTTTCCGTTAACCATTTCGTATGTCCATCGCTTGGTGCAAGGACTTTTTTTTTGTATATGTGGTCACGATCTTGGTTTAAAAATACGTTTTGCGATCCATTGAGGTAAAGGTCTCAAAAGCCATTGCATGATGCGTGATGCAATTGCGAGCGCAATTTGGATGCGACGCGTTTAGTATAAGAATGTATAAAAATTATTTAGAAATAGTATATAGTCTACAAAGTACCAAGTAAATGCAATAAAATTATTAAATAAGTTACTAGCATATTGAAATTATCCCTATAATCCCTTGTAAAACAAATAAATTGAAAGTAAAGCTTGAAAAAAACACTTAACAAATGTAAGATACTATATTGTTGTTATTGTGTTTATTTTAGATTTTTTTAACAAGTATTATCTTTAAAAAGGCATTAAAATATGTAGGTCTCTTATATATGGTATAAATTTGACAAAAATGACCTAAGTACTAGATTGCGACAATTGCTACCGTTGCTAGCATTATAAAAATGCGATAAATTGCGTTTTAATGTGAGCGCATTCTAGGATGGCATTGCATTAGGCACCTTAATGCGAAATTTTAAAAAGCAACGCATTGATGCGTGCAATTTGTGCATTGATGCGCGTATTTTAAAACCAAGGTCATGTTGTCAACCCCGAACCCGTTCGTCATTCTTGTATTACCCACAACGTTATTTTTGGATATATGAACCCAAGATCTACACAATGCAACTTTTTCATTAGCGGTCCATGGAACACACCATAGTTCCTCGACTTTTTTGGTTCGTCTTCTTTTCCAGTGCTGGTTGGCGTCTTTAATTCATTTTCTTCTTTAGGGTCGAGACTTATTCGACGAAAGAGTCCTCATGAACGGATTATGAAAACTAAGGATAGTACATTGTTTCCTTATTATCTAAACTAAATGGGTCGAACGACATATGAAGAACCGTCAACATTATGTTGAGATGAAGAATCACCAATATTATGTTGAGATAAAGAACCGCCAACATTATGTTGTGAGTGTATGTGTTGTCGTATTGGTTATACATGTTTGGTTGGTATGATGTGTACGTATTTTGTTGTCGTAGACTACGAATGGTGGGTTATGGTATGGTTAATCTAGTTAAATTAACTATGGTGCTCAGAAGTTGACTTATTGTTGTTGGTTTGTCGGTAGAATATTTTGGAGACTGAATGTACCTTCTTATTCCCACGTGGCGGAGGGGTGTCGCGGGTAATATTTTATTCATGACGGTTTGTGTTGCGCGGGGTGCTCTTATTTAAATGATATTTAAAGTAAGAGGGATGGGTACCATAACGCCGGACCGACATTATTCCCACGTGTCCGGGCATTATGACCTGTCACCATACCGACCCCCTATTTTTTCCAAGGTCGTTCCCCACACTTTAAAAAGGCGCATTGGTGGGATTTAAAAAATCATTTACCTTCCCCACCCTAACGGCTACTTTATTAAAACTTAAAAAAAACCTGACAACTCTATTTAAATACCCCATTTCTATACCATTATTTTACACAACATTATAAAGTTATCCTCACAATTATATAATTTTTCTCTTCAAAAGAATTCCTGGATATCCTCCTCCTAGCCCAAAAGACACATCATTCTTGAATCTCCTTAATTGTGCATCAAACCCGGGCGATGGTTCGTCATCAAACCCATTCCGGCTCAATTTTCATCTCCCATGACTCCGGAGTTCTTTCATCATCAACAACAACAATAATAATTCCTTTTCCAACAACAAGAACAATTAAATCGTGATTTACAAAACCTACAACCAAACCCACATGATGAAACTTTGCTAGCCAAGTGTTACATAGAAATTTCTGAGGATCCAAATGTTGGAAGAGGGCAAAAGTTGGACACGTTATGACTTCGCGTTTTGGAAAAGTTCAACGATAAAATTTTATAAAAAAGAAACAAGGGATATGTTTACAAGCAAATGGCATATGTTGAACGCCAATTGTCAAAAGTTTAATGCATTGTTTAAACGTAGCCAATGTGTAGGAAAAAGTAAGAGGGAGATTTGGATGTTATGAAAAGATCTAGAAATATGTATTGGTAGGAGCATAAGAATACATCGTTTAGTAAGAAAAGAAATTTTGAGAACTCATTCGATATGTGACGCTTTGACCCGATTGATTTGACCAAAAGTGCCCCCAGCGCACCCGTGTTTCAAAAAAGATCTATTTGCCCTGGATGCAAGGCCACATTCTCTCGATAAAAAACATGAGGGTAAGAAGGCCAAATCCGAGACTAGCACGATAACGGGGGAAAGCATGGAAAATACCCAATTTAAGGAGTTAATGGAGGCTAAGATTCGTCATAAATGGGAAGCGGCCAAACAATCCTCCATGGTAACTAAAGAAAAAGATCGTATTTTGATGCGTTTGGAGGAAATAAGATTTTTTCGAAAATCACGAAGAATTTGGACGAGGATGACGTGTATTTGTTGGATCCCAGACTAGATAGATTTTTCAGCCTGTTAAGGGTGGTAGATAACTTATGTAATCACAAGTTAATCTATAGAGAGACTCTTGATATAGAAACTAATGTCTACGCGGAATATAGACAAAAGTATTAAGAAGAACAATACTAATGAGTAAACACGATCCTTCTATGGATTTCCGTTACTAATGATGCTGAAATGTGTTTGTCAAGGTTTCCATTTCACTATGCCGTGGGTTCCTTATATTCTAGAGGAAACCCTAAACATCATTTACATCAAACGTGTGAAGGTGATATGCATATTCATTCCTAATATAACTCATGCATATCCCTTTTTCTAACTAACTATTCTATTATCCCGGAGTTACTATTTCATCCACCAGGAGTAACTATTACTCTGCCAGTAGGAACCAGATACGGTATACCAATAGGAACCATACCAGTAAGAACTACGTACTGACCAATAGGAACTATTACATAACCATTAGTAACTAAGAATTACATTATTCCTAACAATCCTCCCCTAAACTTAAATTTGACTAAGTTTACTTCAAGTTTCTAGATAGATCCTTCACTTTGAGGCTTGAGGATTGCAACATGAAATAGAGCATCATCAATTAAACTAGAATCTTGAACACATCAAAATGCTTGGTCTGCACATGAACACTTGGATACTCGAAAACTTTGGAAACTGTTTGACCAACAGAAAGGCTTGAAAAAAACAACACAAGTTGAATCTTGCCAGCAACATGAGCGGATTTGATAAGCCTTTACCAAGTAGCTACTCACTCTTGGGCTCAAACAGATTCAGTCCTAGGGCGAAGGTGTAATTGCCTTCTTAGAGCCAGTAACTTCGTACTGAAAATCAAAGAAAAAAGAGTTACAGAGGCATCTTTCATTCATATCAATTTTGGTTTTTCCACGCCATATTTTTTATATCTCGCTAATCATTTGGTGGAATCATGACATCACCCTGGGGGATCAGTACCCAGTCTAACTCTCAAAACATGAATCATTCGTGAGTTGAAGTACACTGATGATTTTTGGCGAACCATTACCACCATAAATGGATTTGATGTGTCTTTACCTGTAGCTATTTGCTCAGGACTAATCAATTCTTTGGTTCCATAGAAGGGCATTCTTTATGGTGAATTGAGTACTAGTTCAACTCTCACCAAAGTAAGCATGGGTGAGTTGAATACCCTATAGTTTTAAGCAAACTATTACATCTATCAGCGGATATCAGAAATTCTTTACCATGAGCCATTTGCTATGGACTAGCCACTCTTTATTCCAAGAACATGGTAAGTGAAGACCATCCAGTTTTGGGTAACCCGACAACCATCAACGGATTTGAGAGTCACACCAGAGCATTACCCTCATGGTGAATAAACTCTTTCTTGTCTATGAGACATGGTGAGTTGAGCACCATTTGTTGTGTGGTGGTAAGCCAACACCCAAAATACAAAACCAGTCCAAAAACCCATTTGGTGAAAAAGTTTTGAAGGACATTAATCCTAGAAAAATTAGTTTAAAAAGACTATGTATAAATACAAAATATATAGCAAAATATACGTGACCAACATGCAAAAGTACTTTTGATATACCAAATTAAAAATAAAAACAATAAAAAAACTAAAAATATACCAATATCAAGTAGGAGCAGCTCGGGCTGCAGCAAGTCGAGTCTGAATGGACTAAATCAGTTGAATAACAGTAGTCTCATCATGCCTACTGGTTCTTTTGCAATCACCAACGTGTGTACAAACACGAGTTCCATGACTTTGACAGACAGAGGATAAGGCTTGTCCACAAACATATGTATCACCTTCCCCGATAAAGTTTCCAATACATGAACATTAGAAAGTCCATAAAATCTACAACTTTGAATGAGCCAAAGATGATGATCATCCCAATGTATAGGGTCTGCATCATAAGGGATATTGTCTATCAACATACACAGATCAACCCACAATATCAAGCCAAGTCCTTCGGCTTTCTTGTCCTGATAGTACTTATCCACCAATCCATAGAGATGCAAAAGATCCTGCCTATCCACCAAGTGAAGAATCTGTAGAAGGTTCGTGAAATATTTGACAAAACTGTCCATTCGATGGATAACATTAACAAACCCTAGGCCTAATGAACACCAATTCCTAATTTACAATGTGTGACCCACAACATGATTGCCATCCTTAACTTCACTATCAGAATCATGCTTAATGAGTGTGTGAGGATCCACTTTCTCAAGAGGAAGTTGCGCACTCTTCTTGCAAATGGTCTTACTTTGCTTGCTGGATGATTGAGGTGAAGATGCAACCCTTGTTGCGGAGCCTTCAGAAGTAGTAGTAACATAAGCTACTGATGTGGGTATGGAAAGTAGCAACATCATTAGAAGGAGCTTGTATAGGAGCAACATCATCAGGAGCAACTTGTGGCTCAACAGGAATGGAAGGCGATGGTGTAGAAGATGACATATCGGTAGCAGTCTCCTTGAAAGTAGCAGGCTCACTAGGAATAGATTGAGGTGTAGCACCAGTAGGCTCAGGGGTAGGGTGAGGATTAGCCTACTTCGAAGAAGATTGTTCAAAGTCAGACCTGGATCTCTTCACATTTTATCGCAGGGATTGAAATTGAATATGCTCAACAACCCTTTGAATCTTTTCAAACTCCTCCTTTAATTGTTCATCTATGAAGACTTTAATCTTAGCAACGTACCTCTTTTGTTCAGCCTTGGACATTGGCCTTTCTCTCCTTTGCTTGGCCAATTGCTCAGCAAGAGCTTGCCTCCTTGCCTGATCATGGCAACCATCCTAACTGGGAAGTTGTCTTCTATAACATCATCACCCAAAAGATATTTAGAGAGAGATGCATTAGTGCCTACTTTAGCCATTATGTCAATCCAATCAGCCTCTTAATAAAACATGACAAAAGAAAATGACATATGCTTGTCTCTTTCTCCTAAAATCCTCATTTTGGGCTTGCTCTTCATCATGTAAACGCTTGGCTGCCTCCTCTCTAAGCCTATCTTCTTCCATTTTCTTGAAGGAACGTGCAGGAGCAAGAGTAGGTTCTTCTACTACCTTGGCTTTGCCTTTGTCTACACCAACAGTAGGAAAACGAGGAGCGATACTAGTAGTAGCATCAATAGAGACATTAGTAGTAGGAACAGGGTCAGAAGCAGTAGTTGCATCACCATGAGAAGCATCGATAAGAGTATGACCAACAGCTTTAGTAGAAGGAATGTCTAGAGCCACCAGGAGGAATGTGAACTTACTTATCTTTAACCGATATGCCTGCACTGGATAGAGTTGCATTAGACAACACATGAAGAGCTTCCAAGTCAACAAATTGGTCTACTGTGGCATCCTCATCATCTGAACCATCAAGCACCAATATCCTCTTTCTCTGGTTCAATTTCCCTTCCATAAGCTTGACTTTTTAACCAAGTTGAGAACATCAGTTCCTAGAGTCTTCTTGGTAGTCTTGAGATTACTTTCCAAAGAGTCAATCCTCTACATATAGCTGTTGACTAGAGAGAACAAAGAGGTGAGAGATACAGGGTTGTCAGCTACCCCAGCAGGTTGTCCTGAAGTTGGGGGTGCTTCATTTGACCTATTTAGAGACACATGAAAAGAGCCTCCCTTATTCTCCACTTCCACAAAGGTGGAAGGATCTTCCTCATGGGCAGAATTCCTAGAGATAGAGGGTTGCCTTGGGTCATGTCTAAAAGGATCAAGGGAGAGGTGCCTAGATGATGTACTCAGCTCAGGATGAGAATGAGGAGTAGGATCAAGGGTGAGAACAGATGTGGATGGTCCAGACCTATCAGGTCTAGGGGAAGGTGGTGGAGAGACCACCAAAGGAGAGGCAGCAGCAGTAGCAACATCTGCACCCTCATCCACCCTCTATAACATGGCTGGTAGTAAAGGCATGTGTTCCTCATTAAAGTGCATCTTCATGTTATCAAATAATTTGGGGCCAAGCTTGACAGGGGCATACTGTTTAAGGTTAAAAGTTTGAATGCCCAATATCATTCGAAGGAACCTAGGGTACATTAAGAATTTCTTTTTAGTTCCACCTAGGTTACTAACCATCCCATTAAAATTAAGCTTTGAAAAATTAAATATCCTCTCACCTGATAAAGATATTAGGGTAGTAGCAAGGGACGTAGGAAACTGATCCCAACTCCCACTTTTGGAGGTAAAACAATGAATGAGAATGGACCAAAAACCTCCATTAAAGGGAAAGTCTGTTCTGAGAAATGTGAACTTCACCTTAGTGGGATACCCAATAATATCCATACCATTAAGTATTTGCGACCCATGTAACTAATATACCGCCACTGCATCCCTTAATTGAAGGTTAGTCCTGATAGAAGCTTCATTGACCACACACTCATCACCATCTACTATTGTGACTATTTCTTAGGGCCTACCCTCAATTGTGAAAATAGTAGCAGAATCAAAAAATTATCAGATTAATGAGTCATAGACAATGGGAAACTGAGTGAGTGCGTACCTAATTGAGGATGACTCCAAAAAGTCCAATATATGATGATAATCGTCACTCCTTTTGGATTTAGTGAGGTACCTTACTTTGTTGCGATCCTCCTTGTATGCTAGATGCGCCATTGATTTGAGAATGATGAAAATGATCGCGATGATGAAGATAGAGTGAGTGGGTTTGACTTGGAGCACTTGGTAGATGCTAGTAGAAAGAGATAATTGACCTAATTGGCTATTTATAGGGTAATTGCTACTGTTACCGTTGCCCTATAAGTAATTGGGCCGCCCTTTGAAAAATAACCATTAATGTGTAACCACTTGACCATTAGCATTAAAGATAAACCCAACTCGAGAGTAAAAGGCCAAAATTATCTCTAATTGTAACTTATATTGACTAAAAGTCAATATTCACTTCAGCAGTACCCGCGATCTTCCACCAGCAGAAAAAATGAACTACCAGAAGGAATAAAAGTCAATCAGCACCAATTGTTAACTACTAGGAGGAGCTCGAGTCAACCAGCACCAATAGTGAGCGACCAGGAGGAACTAGAGTTAACCAGCACCAATAGTTAATGACTAGCGAGAACAATGGTCAACCAGCAGCAACGATGAACTACTAGGAGGAATCACGTTCTACCAACAACAATGATGAACTACCAAGAGGAACCATAGTCTACCAGCAACAATGATGTACTACTAGGAGGAACAATATCGACCAACACCAATGATGAACTACAAAATTGTTAGAATACAAGCACACAGAGCTATATATAAATGATATAAACAACAATCCTCCCATAGGCATAAGCCTCCCCTCATTCACAGAACTCCGGGATTGAGCATTCTAATGTTGACCACTCAGTAATTAAACCTAGGTCCATCAAATTCCTTGGATAGAAGATCAACCACATTTTCATTACTGTGGATTTTAAGTACATGAATTAGCTTTTTCTCATTTGCATCCCTTATGAAATGCTGCGTAATTTCGATGTGATTTGTTCTTTGGTGAAAAACTAGGTTTTTGACAATACAGGTAGTACTTTGGTTATCAATACAGATTTTTGTGTTCATGAAATTGAACCCATATTCTAGCATTCGATTTTGTATCCAAAGTGCTTGAGCAGAGTAGTTAGCAGTAGCCACATATTCAGCTTCAGTAAAAGAGGTAGCCCCAATGGTTTATTTCTTGCATTGCCATAAAATTAGCCTCATATCTTGAAACTGACATCCACATGTTGTTAATTTTATGTCATTGTTGGAACCAACATAGTCACTATCACTATAAGCTTCCAGAAGAAAAGGATAATCCCTTGGGTACCACATGCCTAACTTAGGTTGGCCTTTGAGATACTTAAATATTTTCTTCACAACATTCAAATTAGAAGTCATAGGTGCAACTTGATGTCTTGAATATGCACTGACAGCAAACATTATGTTAGGTCTAGAAGCAGTTAAGTACATGAGGGAGCCAATCATAGATCTATATAGATAGACATTTACAGGTCTATCAGGTCCATTCTTGAGCTTAAGTTTGGGAACCTCATAGGAAGTGGTAGCAGTTCTCAGAGACTCCAAATCAAATTTGTTCAAATATCTTTCACATATTTATCTTGGCTGATAAATATCCCATCTAGTTTTTGTTAAACTTGTAATGCTAGAAAGAATGTAAGTTCACCCATGGCACTCATTTCAAACTCACCTTTCATTAATCCTTCAAATTCATCACACCAGGCCTTCTTTATAGATCCAAATATAATGTAATCCACATAAACATGGACAAGGATGATGTCTTTTGAGTTCTTCTTGAGAAAAAGTATCTGATCTGTGGTACCTCTTTTGTAACCATATTCTATCAGAAAGGTAGACAGTCTTGCATACCATGCTCTTAGAGCTTGATGAAGTCCATATAAAGCTTTGGCAATCTTTGAGACCTTCTTAGGATACTTAGGATCTACTAAACCCTTGGTTTGAGTGAAATACACCTTTCTCAATCTTCCCATAGAGGAAAGCACTCTTTACATCCATTTGATATATCATGAAACCCATGTATGAAAGAAAGGCTAAAAACAGTCTTATTGCTTTAATTCTTGCAACTGGAGCAAATACCTCAGCATAGTCAATGCCCTCCTCTTATCCGTGTCCTTGAGCTACCAACCTGGCTTTATTCCTTTCCACAATACCGTTGGCATCTCTTTTGTTCTTGAGAATCCATTTAGTCCTAATTGTTGTTTTGCCACCAGGTAAATCCACAAGTATCCATACATTTTGAAACAGAAATTGTTGCATCTCTTCCTACATAGCCTCTACCCAGCTTTGATCTTCAATAGCTTGAGCAACTGTCCTTGGTTCAACTTGAGCGAGAGGAAACAGGCAAACAAACAATGTTTAAAGTCTGTGTGTTTGTTTCTCTGTTGATTTAGTATATAACAGATGAAAGCACTTTCACTAGTACCAGCCTTCTTGACCATGCTTCTTGTTTTTATAGTGGAACTCGGATCCTAAATAATCAAGGATTGAGGATCAACAATATTGATTCTTTTAGTAGCATTAGTGTTGGGAATCTAAGTTTGTTAGATTCCCTGTATCATAGATTTAAGCACAAATCAAGCTGTTAGATAGTAACTTGCCTGTGCCTAGGAGGCAGGCAAGTATCGCAAGACTCACAGAGATCTAAGTCTCTGTGAGCAACCTCAGAGGAGTCCATGTTAGAGACATTGTCAAGGAAGTCGAAGATTACTTGAAGACATACTCATTGGCTGTGATGGATAACAGCCAAGATGTATCAGGGACTCTGAGGGGTTGAGGGTTAACATGGGTGGCAATACCCTATTAACACTCAGCACACTTTGGACATACCTTGGTGTGTACGAGACTATGAAGAAAAGGGAAACTGTGTCATCTCTGTTTCCCTAAAGCATTGTGGCAGACTACCAAGAATAGAAGAGCATCTTGTGACAGATGTCTGACAAGTGTCTGTCTAGTGTAGTCACCATCAACTAGTACTTAGGTCAACCTCGTATCACTATAAATAGGATATGTAGCCCAGCATCAACGTTCAACACTTTGATAGATTTCATACATTAATGCTTAGAACTTGAAGAACCAAACAGCTGTGATTGTGTTCTTAAGTTAGGGTTTTATTTGTTCAAAGTGTGCACAACACATTGTCATCAAACGGTGTTATCCATAACACTTGTAATTATTTATTATACAATAATAAGTATTACGTTTGAAAAGTAATTACGTGTGTTGATTAGTTAAGTTTAGTGTTTCTAGCATAGTTTAGGGACTTTCAATTGGTATCAGAGCGGTG
Source organism: Glebionis coronaria (assembly GCA_025667525.1). Taxonomy (NCBI): domain Eukaryota; kingdom Viridiplantae; phylum Streptophyta; class Magnoliopsida; order Asterales; family Asteraceae; genus Glebionis; species Glebionis coronaria. The sequence goes on from CM046875.1 coordinate 125,963,334, forward strand.
TTTGATATTAAAACCTTCAAGAAACATCGTTCTAAGTTTTATAATCAAGATCCACCATGCCGAAAACAACCAATGCACCACCATCGTCTTTTGGGAACACCAACACCAATGCACCACCAACTTCACCAAGACTCACTCCTCCACCTCCAAATGAAGATGATCTACCTCAACTTCTTGACTCAAGAGGCGGATCTCATGTCACCAGTGTACCAGTCTTTGATGAAGAAGATTTTGCTAGTTGGAAGAGTCAATTCCTCGTGTATCTCGACGGACTTGAACCATTTCTTCTAGAAATTATAGACAATGGTCCTTATGTTCCCATGGCGCTTACCTCTACTGATGAGAACCCTCTTCCCAAACCTCTCAAACAATGGAATCCAGCTGATAGGAAATTGGCAAACCAAGACAAACGTCTCAAAAGCATCATCATATCTTGTCTTCCCAAACACATCATGAAGTATGTCATTTAGTGTCCCACAGCCAAACAAATGTGGACAGACCTTATCCTTAGTCATGAAGGACCCTCTGAAACCAAAGAAACCAAGATTCCGGCACTCAGACTTCAGCTCAATGCTTTCAAGGCACTTGAAGGTGAAAAGGTTCAACAAACATATACAAGGCTGAAGATTCTTCTCAATGACCTTGCTATGAATGACGTCACCATTGGTCAAGCTGAAATTAATGCCACATTTATCAACAACCTTCCAAGAAAGTGGTTGAGTATGAATCAGACTCAGAGAGCCAATAACTCAATCAAGAATGACACCTTAGCTCAGCCTTATGGAAAGTACAATTATGAAGAAGGGCTGATTGATACTATATACAAATCAGAGACTGAAAGATTTGTAGTTCAAGGAGCAACTTCCAAAGCTTTGATTTCTACCCCACACCCTCATGATAGTGACTCTGATGTTGAAGAAGACACGCGCAACAGCCAAGAATTCTTGACAGACCTTAATGCTGAATTTCACGAGAGAGCCTTGCTAGCCAATCAAAAAAGATTCTACAAAAGATCAGGGAGAATAGGATCAGCTAGCAAACAAACCGACAAATCAAAAGAAACTTGTTTTGCCTGTGGAAAACTTGGACACTTCCAAAAAGACTGTCCTTCCACAAAGACATCCTCACCTTCTTATCCATCATCTTCCAACAAACCTTACAAGTTTAAATCACAACACAACAACTCATCTCACCAATTCAAATCCTCAGACAATGAGAAGAAGGATTACAAGAACAAGTATAAGGCACTTAAAGCTGAGTTAGAACAGATGAATTTGAAGCTTGAAGCTCTGTCTAAGAAGAAAGGGGGTGATAAAAAGACAGAGAAAGGGTTGGTAGCTGAAGCATATGATTGGAATGATGAGCCGCTGACTTCAGATGAGGAAGATACTACTAGAGTCAAGGCTTTCATGGCAATAGCTGAGGATGAACCAACTGTTGGGAAAGGAGATGCAAGATCAGGACAATGGGTTAACATCACAATGAAAAAGGTACACAGGCTTTTATCTATGTCTGATAGTGATGAACGCAAACATGTCCTTGATTACACTATTGTTGATTTGCACTTTGTTGAGGAACAAAGAAAGACCTTGGTTGATAAGTTTCACTCTGTTAAACATGAACTGTTAACTGCTAAGGCTAAATGTGAAACTCTCAAACGAGTTAATTTAGAAAAGATATCTCTTCAAAACGAAGTCAATAGGTTAACCTTGAAGAATAGTGCCTTAAATGATCAAGTATCTGAATTAAATAAGGTTACAGAAAAGTGGCTGTGCAGTAGGTTCACTATAAATCAATTGCTTAATGATGAACTACCTGCTGATATTAAAAGGGATATCTCTTCCAAGAAAAATAAGTTGAAAATTCTCACCAAACCCAAAGATATTATTTTCAAATCTACAGAGACAATTCATATGTTAGATCCCCTCTTGACTGATGTCCCTGTCTCTGAAGATGTGGTTAAATTACCACCCTTACCTAAACTCTCAGGAGTTGAACCCAGCAGTTCCTCTAGAGGAGCTAAGGGTGAACCCAAAACAGATGTTGAGAAACCACCAGCTAAGGTATTTTCTGTACTTGCTAAACAATCTGTTAAGCAAGTTGCCTTTAAGTCTGTCTCAACAAAATCTGTGAACAAAGTTGATTCCTCAACTGAAGAACGCCTGTTGTCATTAATGAAAGAAGTAGAACTCTTAAAACAACATATTAAGCCTTCCGCTGAATGCTCTACTTCCCATGAACCTAAGTCTATTCTAGGTGAACCCAAAGGTGAAAGGATAGTCAAACCTTACTGCAATATCTGTAAAAACTCTCATCACATGACCATAGATCATGATAGACAAATAGCTGTTAAGAGAGCTCAAACACCTTCTAGGAAGAGACAACAGGCTTCTAAGAGACAAATAGGTAACTACAGATCTTATCCCCCCTGTAAATTTTGTGGTTTCACGGACCATCACTCAGATGAGTGTGGTGACTTTCCAGGATGTGATATCTGTGGAAGTTTCACCCATGAGACAACTAACTATCCTTCCCATCGTCAAAAGTTCTACAGGAACTCAAGAGTTGCTAATCAGCAATTCAGGGAACCCACTGGAATGTGGGTTCACCATAGGAACTAACTTGTTTCTATGTATCTGTGCAGAAACATCTTAAGGAATCGGTATGGTATCTAGACAGTGGCTGTTCTAGACACATGACAGGGATTCGACAATACATGCACAGATACTCAAAGGAGCCAGGTCCTAAATTGGTGTTTGGGGATAATTCTTCAGGCGACATAGAGGGATACGGCTCAGTGAACTGCAATGGGATAACTTTTATGTTGGAAATACGTTTTTACGTATTTAGGAAGATTCGGTCACTCCGACAATATATTAAGTAGTAGCTCATAGTCTAGATATCTTTATTAAACAAACAAAGCCAAGCCTAGCCTACAACATGTGTAGGCCGGCCCAACATTGTAAGCCCAAGCCCATCACAAGGCTTGGGTATATAAACCCTCTCCTTAGATGGAGAGGGTGAGTGTGGTTATTCATTTTTTCACATACTTCTCTTTGTTTTCTCTCTCTAGAATTGTGTGTAATCCACCATCTTTCTATCTCTTTCTCTCTCTAAAACATAAGCAAGACGTACATATCCTACAAATGGTATCAAGAGCCATGGGATGATTGTATTGTTTATGTGTTCCTGTTATTGATTTTTGTAGCCTTTTGATCAGTATAGCCACACGTCCAAATTTGTTTTTGTGTTTTTTATGGTTTGATCTTGATACAAATCATCTACATAGTTGTGGTAGTGATTTGGTATTGTTACTTTGGTTAAAAACACAAAATTTTTGGGTGTTTGGATCAATTTTTGGCTTAAAATCTCGAATTTGGTGTGTTTTGTCCGAGAAAAGTGGTAAAAAGAGTCCACTGTTTGTACCATTGCGAAAGCCTCTCCATCGCAATATCTAGGGTTTAGACATTGCGATCCACATTGCGATTGGGATTGCGATTGGAGTGTTTTCTGTTATTGCGATCCATATTGCGACAGGGTATTGCGACAAGGTTTTGCGACAGGATATTCCGACAGGGTATTGCGATTGGATTATTGAAATTGGATATTGCGATTGGACTTATTGCAATTGGAACATTGCGATAGGATTTATTGCGATTGGATTATTGCGATAGGATTTATTGCGATTGGATTATTGCGATAGGATTTATTGCGATTGGACATTGCGATTGGACATTCCTTTTAGGCATTGCGATAGGGCAACAAGTATTCCAAGATTTTTCAAAAACGTGTTTTTGAAAATTTTTAACAAATCGTGTGCAATTTCATCTTGGAATTTTTGGTTTATCGAGAACATATTTTAATGGATTTTAACATTATTTCTCGGCTTCTACACACAACAACAAACACATTTACTTTCTTTCATTGATCGATCAACTTTGTAAATCTTCACTTATTGAAATGGAGTACACATCTCTTACGGATAAGTCCATCCTCTCGGGTACAGATAATCGTCCACCAATGTTGGTGAAGACTATGTATGAGGAATGGGCTTCCCGAATGGAACTTTATATGTTGAACAAGGAGAATGGACATCTAATTTGGGCATCGGTGCTCAATGGACCATTAGATTATGGTACAGTGACGGAAGGTACGACTACTCGTCCTCGCACAACGGGTGAATTGACTGGAGATATGAAGATTAAAGACAAATGTGATAAGTATGCTATAAATATCATTCTCCAAGCCCTTCCTCCAGATATCTATAAACTCGTCAGCAAACATAAAGTTTCCAAAGAGTTATGGGATAGAATTCGTGTTCTAATGCAAGGCACCTCGTTAACTAAACAAGAACGAGAGTGTAAGCTTTATGATACTTTTGATAAGTTTGCCTATGTGCCAGGGGAGACTCTCAATGACTACTATCTGAGATTTACCCTATTGTTGAATGAGCTTAATATCTATGGCATGGCAATTCCTACCTTTCAATTGAACACCAAGTATTTGAACACTTTTCCTCCAGAATGGAAAAAATACGTGACGGATGTTAAATTGGCTAAAGACTTGCATAACACCAATGTGGATCAACTTCAAGCTTTTCTTCAACAACACGAATGCCATGTGATCGAGGCTCGGTTGTCTACACCTCAAGTTCATGATCCACTTGCAATGTATGCTTCTCAACAAAACATGGCTTATACTTATCAACAACCATCATACTTGCAGCAGCCACCACCACACACCTATCAGCAACCACAACAACCATCTCTTCAACCATCAATGATGCCACAGCAAGAATATCAACAAAGTGTTCATCAACAATATTTTCCACAGCAACCACAATATCAGACATCACCATCACAAGCCAACACTTCTCCAATGGGCTATACTCCTCAGCAAGGATATTTTCCAATAGAAGCACAACCAGCACAAGCTTTCTACTCTAATGAACTTCCACCAATACAAGCACCGGTCTTTACTCCAAATGATACGCCAGCTGATGTACTAAACCATCTCACTGCCTACTTGTCAAAACTTGTTGCAACTAGAGGATTTCCACCAACAAACAATCAGCTCCGCACCTCTTCAAATCCTCGACAACAAGCTACTGTTCAAGATGGTCAAGAAACAGTGCAACCTATTCAGGGAAGGCAAAATTCATATGGACCTCCTACAAGGACTGTGAATGCTCAAGCTGTGAGTTCTCAAGCTAATGGAAATGGAAGCCCCATTGGTCCTAAAAAGGTTGTGACTTGCTACAATTGCCGAGGACAAGGTCATATGGCTAGGGAATGCACTCAGCCGAAAAGGAGGAGGGATGATGCATGGTTTCGTGAGAAGATGTATTTGGTTGATGCTCAGTCTAAGGGGAAGATTTTGGATTCAGAGAAGTTAGCATTTCTTGCAGACCCAGGGGCAGCAGATACTGAAGGCATTGCAGTCGTTTCCACTTCTAATGCAGCTTATCAAGCTGATGATCTTGACGCATATGATTCGGATTGTGATGACATTCACTCTGCCCAAGCTGCTCTCGTAGCTAATCTCTCTCACTACGGTTCTGATGTCGTTAGTGAGGTACCCACCACAACCAATCTTGGTAATGATGATAACCAACATCAAGTTAGGCATGAAAATGACAACCTCGAACAGCATTCGGGAACTAGTAACTCAAATGATGTGGCATCCAATCCAACACATTTGAGTGAATCTCAACCAAATGCTACGACGGGTATGGAATCTTATGCTCAACATGATTTGGTCATGGTACCTAAACATATTATTGATCAAATGCATATGGCCCTCAGACATTCCGTAGATACCAATTTCACCCTAACTGATGAGCTTGTGTTGCATAAAGAAAAGGTTAAAACTTTTGAAATGGCCCCTCAAGCAGAGAAAATAACATGTTCTGAATTTGACCAATTTCGTTTTGAAAAGATTGAACACTTGAAAGAAATAGAATCATTAAAAGCTAATCTTTTCAATGAATTAAAAGCAAAAGAGTCGGTTGTCAATGATTTCAGAAACTTAAAATGGATTTCGAAACTCTCTAGTCTAAAAAGGTTGAATCAGAAATTAATGCTACCAAACTTCTTAAATTCAAGGAACAACAACTGTTAAAACAATACGCTTCCACAGAAAAGGTTCATCTTTTAACTAAATCATTTAAAGAACTCGAACTTAAACGTCTTCAAGATTTACCACCTAATACCGGCTATGCAAAACAAGCTCAGGAATATATTTCGTGTCTTTATGATATGACCCTAATTGGCAAATCGAAAGAAGCACCATTTGTTCGTAGTTCTGAGGAGACACAGTCACTTGCGGATGAAACTCAATCTAAAATGCTTTCAAAATTCCATACAATTGATTATGATCAATATAACAAAGATCAATTGTCTAAAAAGACCCGCATTCGCTTACAAAAGGAATTAGCTGAATTGACAATTCTTGTGCCCCAAAGTTTGTCAAATGAAAACCCTCCTAGTACGTCTCCTACACTTGTCAAAACGGATTTAACGAAGTTAATTCCACCGGTAAGTAAGGCGTCCGTTAACTTAAATGCGGCACACCAACACTTAGCCGATTTTGACAAGGTCATTTTGGAACGTACGACGGCTTCGGCCATAACGGAAGGTGCATGGAACTTTGAGCACACTAGAGCTGCGTTTCAAGATGAAATTGTTCCGTTTGTAAAGAATGTTAAGGCTTGTCTTAGTAATCTTGATCAAGAATAGAAGATGTTAGACGTGTTTTCAATGAAATGGATGATGCTTATGAAAACAGTTTACTTAAAATAGAACGGGTTTCACGCCAAAATGATCAGCTTCTGAAGCAAGTGATGTCTCATGATATAGTTTCCGTCTGTGTGAATAAAAGTGTTGATAATGATTCTATTGTGCATAATGTTGAATATGTGGATAATGTGGTAGATAGTAATTGTCACGAATCTGACGCTGAATTTTTAAAGCTTCAAGATTCATATTCATCGCTTTCAAAACGTTTTGATGAGATTCAAACACATTGTATTTCGCTTGAATACAAGCAACAATTTATTCAAGAAATCTTTGAAACGTCATTCGAAGGTGTTAATATCGATGATGCAAATTTTGAAAAGAATTTTCGATTGAATTTACAATCAAAATAGCGTCAGCCAAGTGACAAAGTTGCTAAATCTTTGCCGATAGAAATATAGAAATCTAAGGAGCTTAATTGTGTGAACGTACTTGAGGCCGCTGAGAATTTTAAACTTGATCTAGATAATCGAGTTTCCAAGATTTTGTCCAAAGTTGATAACTTAAAACAGAAAAATACACGACTCTTCGATTCAGTAAAGCCCGCATGTGTTGATACCACTGCACAGAATCAATTATTGATTGAACAATTAAATCGAAAGTCGATGGAAAAATCTGATTTGAGGGAACAAATTTGTGATAAGAATCTGGTATTGGCTGAGTTAAAGGAAACACTTCGTACTCTAAAAGGTAAGAATGTTGTGGATAACACAGCCACTGTCTCAACATCGTCCTCTAGTGCAATCAAAAGGAATCTTATTGCCGTCACACCATTTAACAAGGGCCCTAGGACTAAACCTTCTCAAACATTGGTCACTAAAGATAAGGCGGAATCAAAACCAGCTTCTAATATTTCCGTGTTGCCTTCTACAGGAATAAGCACCACTACTAAGGCTCAAAGATCTAAGCTTAAAAGAAACAAGAAGAATGATAGGATAATGCCCCCATCTAGTAGTCAAGTGAAGAAGAAAGTAGAAGCCCATCCTAGGAATGTTATTTCTGTTTTGAATAAAAAGAATCATGTAGCTAAACCTAAAGGCTCTGCGGTTGTGTAGCATTCTAAGCCTACTGTGAATTCTAATTTGAAATGTTGGAATTGTAATGAATGTATGTTTTCTAGTCGTCATGATTCTTGCCTTATTGACCATGTGAATGAGATGCATGCCCGGAAAAATGGATTAGAATGGAAACCGACTGGGAAAGTGTTAACCCAAGTTGGTTGGATGTGGCGCCCCACTGGTAGAACTTTCACTATAGTAGGAAATATGTGCCCTTTAACTAGGATCACTCCCACTAAAGCGAAGAAAGCGTGCCCTTTAACTAGGAGTACCAAGGCTACCTAAACACAAGCGTGTCCTTTGACAAGGAACACCAACACTACTGTAGGAACCAAGTGCCCTTTAAATAGGTCTACTCCCACTGTAGTGCCTGCAAATAATCCAGAACCTAAGAAAGTTGGAACAGTAAAACCTGTTAGTGCTAAAACTCACATTAGAAACGCAAGAAATCTAAGGGTCATAAACCTGTTAGCAATTCTGATAATATTTTATCTGTATCTGCTAACACTCAGGAACCAATAGTTTCCAATGCATTGTCTACTGTTGTTGTTGAAAACAGGTGGTCCAAATTATTCTCTGGTATTTGGACTCTGGTTGCTCCAAGCATATGACCGGAGATCGCTCTCAGCTCAGAAATTTCATCAGCAAGTTTCTTGGTACGGTTCGATTTGGTAATGATCATATTGCAAAGATAATGGGTTATGGTGAATATCATATTGGGAATGTTATAATTTCAAGAGTGTATTACGTGGAAGGTCTCTGTCACAACTTATTTTCTGTAGGACAATTTTGTGATGCAAACCTAGAAGTTGCTTTTTGAGAGCATACCTGCTTCATTCATAATTTGGAAGGGGTTGATTTATTGAAAGGTACTCGAGGGAATAATTTGTATACTTTGTCTCTACAAGACATGATGGCCGCTTCTCCCGTATGTCTTCTCTCCAAAGCATCGAAGACTAAGTCATGGTTATGGCATCGACAGTTATCTCATCTTAACTTTGACGCTATTAATCATTTGGCGAAAAATGAACTTGTTCGTGGTCTTCCTAAACTTTCATTTCACAAGGATCATTTGTGTTCTGCGTGTACAATGGGGAAAAGCACTAAGAAATCTTACAAACCCAAGACGGAAGACACCAACCAAGAGAAACTTATCTGTTGCATATGGATCTTTGTAGGCTAATGCGTGTTGACAGTCTTAGTGGTAAAAAGTACATCCTCGTTATTGTGGATGATTACTCTCGGTTTACATGGGTGAAATTTCTTAAAACAAAAAATGAGGCTCTGAAATTCATCATCGGATTTCTCAAGACGATTCAAGTGCGTCTCAACACTACTGTCCGACGCATTCGTACAGATAATTACACCGAATTTGTGAATCAAATCTTGCGTGATTATTATGAAGAAGTTGACATATCTCATGAAACATCCGTTGCACGCACTCCACAACAAAACGGTGTCATTGAAAGGCGAAATCGCACACTTATGGAAGCTGCTCGAACGATGTTAATTTACACAAAGGCTCCATTGTTTTTATGGGCAGAAGCAGTATCTACAACAGTGTACACTCAAAACCGGTCACTAATTCGTAAACGCCATGGTAAAACACCTTATGAGCTTCTCCATGGAAAAGTACTAGATTTATCATATCTTCATGTATTTGGTTCTCTTTGCTATCCAAATAATGATGGTGACAATTTGGGAAAACTTCAACCAAAGGTTGATATTGGTATTTTCATTGGTTACGCACCCGCAAAGAAGGCATACTGAATCTACAACCGTAACTCTCGCAAGATCCTCGAAACTATGAATGTTGATTTTGACGAGCTGACAGAAATGACTTCTGAGCAAAGCAGCTCTGAACCCGCACTTCATGAAATGGGACCCAGTAACATTAGTTCTGGTCTTGTCCCAAACAACCCTACTTCATCCTCATTTACACCACCATCTAGGACTGAATGGGATATGTTGTTTCAACCGTTCTTTGATGAATTCTTTACTCCTCCAAGTATTGTTGCTCTAGAACCTAAGGTAATAGCTCCGGTAACCGAAGTTGTCGCTCTAGCCACCGTTGCACAATCTGATACGTCTGCACCTACAATTGGTCAAGGTATACCTTCAACGAGTATTTCTCAACCAACACATGTTTCAACTACCCATGTCATGCCTATTGATGATGAAGAGGATGATGATGATCACGATTTGGAATTCGCTCAAATGCGTGAACTTCCATTCTTTGGTGTACCAATTCCCAACTCTAATCAAGCCGGGTCGTCCACCTCAGAAGAAGCCCCAACTACAGTTTACTCCAATCCATGGATTCATGAACATGACATCAAGTGGACAAAGGATCATCCTATAGATTCTATTATTGGTGACCCTAATTGTCCGGTATCCACACGAAGTCAGTTACAAGAAAGTGTAATGTTTTGTCACTTTGATGCTTTTCTCACTAAAGTTGAACCTAAGACATGGCAACAAGCTTTTACTCAATCCTGTTGGATAGAAGCTATGCAAGAAGAACTTAACGAATTCATACGTCTTGAAGTCTGGGAACTTGTCCCATGCCCGGTTCAAGTGCAGTTACTCACTTTGAAATGGGTTTACAAGGTGAAACTCGATGAGTTAGGCGGAATATTGAAGAACAAAGCTCGACTAGTAGCTCGTGGATACAAGCAATTATTGGGCATCGACTTTATGGAATCCTTTGCACTTGTTGCCCGTTTGGAAGCTATTAGACTATTCCTCGCTTATGCAGCCCACATGAATATGATCGTCTATCAAATGGATGTGAAGACGGCATTTCTTAATGGTGAAATCAAGGAAGAGGTCTATGTTCAACAGTCGGATGGTTTTGTGAATCCTAATTATCCTAATCATGTGTACAAGCTTAAGAAAGCTCTCTATGGGTTGAAGCAAGCTCCACGCACATGGTATGATCTATTGTCACAATTCCTCATTACGCAAGGCTTCGCTAAAGGCAAAGTGGATCCCACGCTGTTCATTCAGAAACGAGGAAGATATGATTATGGTACAAATATATGTTGATGATATTATATTTTCAGCCTCGACCCAAACCTTATCCGATGAGTTTGGGACACTCATGTCTTCCAAGTTTAAGATGTCAATGATGGGCAAGGTATCATTCTTCTTAGGTCTTCAGATATCTCAGAGTCCTAGAGGCATCTTTATCAATCAATCCAAGTATGCCCTTGAATCGCTAAAGAAGTATAAGATGGAATCTTGTGACCCCGTGGATACTCCAATGGTGAAAAAACTAAGCTTGATGCAGATCCACATGGAATTGCCGTTGATCCGACACTTTATCGTGGAATGATCGGTACTCTTCTGTATATCACAGCTAGTCGACCTGATCTTCAGTTTGCTATATGTATGTGTGCTCGGTATCAAACTCGACCTACTGAGTTACACTTGGCCACTGTGAAACGGATCTTTCGATATCTTAAAGGAACCATTAATCGGGGACGTTGGTATTCGAAGGACTCTTCGATTGCACTCATGGCATATGCAGATGCGGATCACGCGGGTTGTCAAGATACAAGGCGTAGCACGAGTGGAACTTTGCAACTACTAGGAGATCGACTAATCATTTGGGCATCGAAAAGGCAGAAAAGCGCGGCAATTTCAAGTACGAAAGCAGAATACATAGCTATGTCCGGTTGCTGTGCTCAAATCCTTTGGATGAGATCGCAATTAACCGACTATGGTCTAGGTTTCAACAAAATTCCGATGTACTGTGACAACAAGAGTGCAATTGCCTTATGCTGCAACAATGTTCAATTCTCCCGGTCGAAGCATACTGACATTCGCTACCACTTCATCAAGGAGCAAGTGGAAAATGGAGTAATCAAGCTTTACTTTGTCCGATCTGAGTATTAATTGGCGGATATTTTCACGAAGGCTTTAGATCGCGCTCGAATTGAATTTTTGGCCGATAAGCTAGGAATGAGAACCTTATCGCCTGAGACTCTAAAGGAATTGGCAGATGAAGCGAAAGAATAGTGATGGTAAACTATTCTCCATATCCTTGGTGATCATTTGTATATATTGTTTATATTTTTATCCACAAAAGCAAAATACAAAAATATAAAACCCTATAAAAACCATTAAAATTGAAAAATCTAGAAAAATCCAAATATATTTTTACTTTATTTTTCAAAGGCATGTCTTTTGGTACGATAATATTTACGGCTTTAGAAATGTTGATTAATATTGACACGGCGCCATAAATAGAGTTCGTACAAAAGTTGTAAATATTTCATAAAACATGCCTATATGGCTTGTAGTTATTTCAGACTGCAACCCGGTTTTCACATTAAAGTCAAGTATTTCTTATGAAAGCTTTGGCTCACAAAGGGAATTAATTTTCCTGGGCAAGGTTTACTTTAAAACCTTGTAAGGGATCAATTTTACTTTATAACTTGGTCTCACACAAATCTATGTACGTTTCAGTGCATTTATTTGTTAAAACAAGAGAAGTCTTGTTTTTATGAAGCTATCATCTCTACAACCATAGCAATCTACAATTGGTATCTACATACTCGATGATACGACTACTCAACCGACGACTACAACTCTTTCAATAGAACACGGGTCAACAATTGAGGGGGAGAAATTGTCAAGCATTCAGAATCTTCGATGTCGAACGTGCCAAGCTCACTAACTGGTATCAAGACAACAATACCAATCGTACATGTGGTGTCAAGAGATGACTTCAGACGTGACGAGGCGACCAACATATGCTGACAAGAACCATTTGATCTTATCATATGATGTTCTCATCTATCAAGTCCAACCTTGTCAATTCTTTTCTAATATGGTGAATATGTGATCATGTTACAAATCGGTATCATATCTCATACAATTTGATATAATGAAGATTAAAACGGACTTGCATTTTTCTTCCCAAAACCTTTGTTAAAACTTCATTAAATCAATTGATATTAAAAACATCGATTGGGTTAATATTTTTAATATGGGGGAGAAAATGTGATTTAATATGGGATATTATCACAAATGGTTTGACTTAATGTGCTGGCTCATCCCGACATGTGCGAAATGTTTTCGAATATCATGGCATATGTTAAGGGGGAGCAAAATGGATTTGCATATCAAAAATGGATTTCATGGTGTCATATACTTACCCAAAACCCATTTATTTCACGACGATGAAGATTGTGGTGACATAAGGATGATAGGATAGGTTAAGTCCTATGATTCTTCTAGAACCGGAGGAATCTTCCCAAGGACATTCCATAGCTAGAAATAGTAGTCCTTAGGAAAGATGGAGAAAGATTGTGAACGTAGCTGAATGCCGACCAAATACTTGAGTTAGCACTGGAACAATCACAACAAGGTGCTAGTTATGACGTATTGGTAAGCATTGAAGGGGTTGAAGAATGAAAAAGAATTGTAAAGATGAAGGGTGTAAAGAAAGAAGCCCTCCTTACAACTTTAGGCAGAAACCGGGTCAATACATATGCTATTGAGATCATTTTTTAATGATTCTTGATATTGAAGATAGACATCATGGACCCAGTGATGCAATGCACAACCCATCCCAGCTAACTCAGATATCTCTCAAAAGGTATTTGTTTTAATCACACGGAGACATCACATTATCTATCGATTTACTCACTTCGAGTAAATTGGTATTGAAAAGGTGGCACTCCTCTCCAGCCTCCGATCACTAAAATCCAAAGTGCACGATCGAGTCTAGAGCCATTTGAGATCATCAAATATCTCATTAGGACACACTTTCATATTTCCTTGCCTCTTCACACACTGTGAAAAGTAAGAAAGATTTTAAGAGTCCTACGCAAAATCTTCATGATCTTGCCTGAACATCCGAGTTATACGAAAGTATTTACAATGAAGATGGAAATCCTTCTTGAGCGAATATCAAAAAGCTCATGGTAGGGGACTTGTGCGATTCTTTATGAATCAAACTTGTGATAACTGGAAAGCAATAGTGGTTTAATTCTTAAATGAATTTAAACACGTTCCAGGCCTCTACGCAATATCTTAGTGATCTTTCCAGAACACTCAGAGTGATACCTTAGTGTTCACAGTGATGAGTGGAAATCCTTCTAGTGTTAATCTCAAACAGCACTTGGTAGGTAACTTGCAAGATTCTATACGAATCAAGCTCGTGATAACTGGAAAGCAACGATGGTGCGGTTCTTAATTGAATTTCACTTGTTCCAGGAACATGAATTGATGGCTTCAAATCATGCGGATATTATTATCCAAATGATTCACTCTTTATGTTCGCAGTCAGCTTTGGACGGTCGAATAAAGAGAACGGGTTTACCCGCGAAATCCTGTCAGGAAGTTACTTAATTGAAACTATCTGTCACGGGTACGATATCTAATATCGTCCAACGGTCTTCACCGACCGGAGGTAAAATGCTACCGATTTAGAATGAAATGTTCAAAGCCATTTCGTTCGTGTCTACTTATGTTGCGACATTTAAAGACGGTGGTGTTGTGGAATCCAAGAAGAAGTCGTCCCCGCATGCTTATACCTTATGCACTTAATACCTCATCCAATTCAAGAAAGCCTAAAACTTAAGTCTTCCGCTGTATTGAACTCTGAAGCTTTCAAGAATTACAAAAGGTATAAGTATGTGGGACATGGTGTCACGAAGAGGCGGAGATCACAAGTGATGGATGCACGAGGTCAAGGCAAGAGATTAATGCTCAAGATTGATATCAATGATCACATCAGCATGTTCACCTGAAAAGAAAAAAGAAAAGAAAGAAGAAGACTACGAGCTCAAGACGAGCATAGTATGCTAGGTTTATTTTATTATTGTAACTTGGGTAACGCCCTTGTTTGGAGTGACCTCCCTTAGGGGGAGATTGTTGGAAATACGTTTTTACGTATTTAGGAAGATTCGGTCACTCCGACAATATATTAAGTAGTGCCTCGTAGTCTAGATATCTTTATCAAACAAACAAAGCCAAGCCTAGCCTACAATATGTATAGGCCGGCCTAACATTGTAAGCCCAAGCCCATCACAAGGCTTGGGTATATAAACCCTCTCCTTAGATGGAGAGGGTGAGTGTGGTTATTCATTTTTTCACATACTTCTCTTTGTTTTCTCTCTCTAGAATTGTGTGTAATCCACCATCTTTCTATCTCTTTCTCTCTCTATAACATAAGCAAGATTTACATATCCTACATTTTACAAGGGTTGCATATGTGAATGGTCTTAAACACAATCTTATTAGCATCAACCAATTGTGTGATGCTGACTACAAGGTTTTGTTTACTAAGACTCAGGGAACCATATTCAACAAGAACAATGATGTGGTACTTATCGCACCAAGAAGGAGAGATGTATATGTCATCAACATGGATGCTTGATCTGAAGACAGCTCCAATTGTTTTCTAGCTAAAGCCTCTGAAAGTGTCAATTGGCTGTGGCACAAAAGACTGTCTCATCTCAACTTTAAGAACATCAACAAGATAGCCACACAAAACCTGGTTGCTGGTCTACCTTCAGTAATGTTTTCTAAAGACAAGACTTGTTCAGCCTGTGTCAAGGGAAAGCATCATAGGTTTTCTTTTAAGACCAGGCAATCATTTTCTATTGACAAGTGCTTACATCTCCTTCACATGGATTTGTTTGGGTCTGTCAAACCTCAGACCATTAATTACAACAAATACACCTTGGTCATAGTTGATGAATTTTCAAGGTATACATGGGTTTTCTTCCTCAGAAGGAAAAGTGATGCTGCTGATACCATCATGTCCTTCATCAGACAGGTTGAAAATATGAATGATGTTAGAGTCAAAGCTCTAAGAAGTGATAATGGTACTGAATTCAAGAATCAACAACTTGAATATTTTTGTGATAAAAAAGGAATATCATAAAACTTCTCTTCAGCTGGCACCCCTGAACAAAATGGTGTGGCTGAAAGAAGAAACAGGACTTTGATTGAAGCAGCCAGAACTATGTTAAATGGTGCAGCTTTACCAAAGCAATTTTGGGGAGAAGCTGTTCACACTGCTTGCTACACCCAGAATAGATCAATCATTGTCAAAAGACATGGCAAAACTTCCTATGAAGTTTTCAGAAATAGAGCTCCAGATGTCAGCTATTTCCATGTTTTTGGATGTGCTGTGTTCATTTATAACTACAGGGATAAACTTGGAAAATTTGATGAAAAAGCTGATGATGGTTTCTTCTTAGGATACTCTCCCACAGCCAAAGCCTTCAGAGTATTCAATACCAGAAGACAAGAAGTAGAAGAAACCTTTCATGTCAGATTCAATGAAGATGATGATGTCATACAGAGAACAGGAACATAGAATGATGAAATTGATTTTAATGAAAACGTGTGCTTTCCAAGTGATGAATTCTCAGAACCAAGACCTTCCTGCCATCACCATCATCACTCCAACACTCTCACTCCTTATGTTACTGCTTTTGATCCTTTGTCTACACACAACATTGAAGTTCATGCCTCTTAGGAACTTGATGAAGAAGAACCACAACCTTCTTGTAGTCCTTCATCCTCAAATGCTGTAGATGACTCACAAATTCTTCAAACCCTTGAAGACTCTCCTGCTGATAATGAATCTGTACCCCTTGAATTGGCTGAAGTTGACACAGACACTGAAGTCATCTTTGAAGAAAGCCCTCCTATTCATCAAGATGAAACTCAAATAGTGCCAGCTACCCCCACAATTATCCCTGTCCATGATTCCCCAGCTCCTCAAACTAAGTGGTCAAGAGATCAACACATTCTTCTTGTCAACATTATTGGGGAACCTAATGCAGGGGTTACTACTAGACATCGAATTCATGACTCAGAATCAACCTCAGCCAACGAATGTCTCTTTGCTGAATTTCTCTCTCAAATTGAACCTAAGAGAGTAGCTGAGGCTCTTGTGGAAGATGGGTGGGTAGCCGCTATGAAGGAAGAAATTAATCAGTTCAAAAGGAACAAGGTATGGATACTAGTGTCAGCTCCACCTGGTAAGAACATCACAGGCACTAGATGGATTTATAGAAATAAGATGGATGAAATTGGAAACATCATCAGAAACAAGGCTAGGCTGGTGGCTCAAGGGTATACACAGACTGAAGGGATTGATTATGATGAAAGGTTTGCTCCTGTGACAAGACTTGAAGCCATCAGAATCTTCCAAGCTTATGCTGCATATATGAACTTCATTGTGTATCAGATGGATGTTAAGAGTGCCTTCCTCAATGGAGATTTGGCTGAGGAAGTATATGTTGAACAGCCTGAAGGATTCGAGAACAACGAATTTCCCAATCATGTGTACAGACTACACAAAGCCATGTATGGGCTGAAACAAGCTCCAAGAGCATGGTATGAAACTCTTTCTAATTTCTTAACTGAAAATAAATTTATCAGGGGTTCTATTGATAAAACTGTTGATACAAAAGTTGGGTGATCCTTGCTAGACCCGAATTAGGCTTAATTCGGGTTGGCTGGACTTCGGCTCCTGCACCAAGTGAATCGTAGGGTTGGGATCCTGCACACTAAACAACACGCGTTAGGCTTACCGTGGGAATGTTTCCCAGGATTAGACTCCGGCGTGAGAGTAAGTAATCGATTAGGGTTATAGGAATCGGGTGAGAGTTTGAGAGTGTCGAATGTAATACCTTCGTGGAACCCTTGGGGGTTCCTTATATAGGCAGTGAAACCCTAATGGGCTGTCACTGATGCTTCGGCCCCAAGGCAAGGATAACCACCAGATTCAGATTGATTGTTATCTTCTAATTATGGTGAGTGAATATCCTCTCCTTTGGGATAAATCCTAATCATAGTAGGAGTATGATTCTGTCTAACCCTGCACTGGGCATGCCTGGCCGTGGGCCGCACACGTGTGTGCGGTTACTGTTCATCCAAGCCCATAAGCTCAAATAACACTATTCCCACCCATCTATGATGTGCCGGATACGGGTAGTACCCGTGGGCCGGGTCCATGACCCGGCTAGGGACTATACGTCATCATGTCCCCCCAGTCTAGTTGTTACAGCCTTAGGCGTAACCTCTAGACTGTCAAGAAGCTCCCTGGACGTACCAAGAAAGATCTTTTTGAGAAAATGATTATCAAAAAATTTGTTTTGGCCGCACATGTGGCTGCCTGACGTTAGGAGTTTATTCCAATAGTACCTCAGCCGCACGTGACGACCGAGACAAATTAAATGTAGCATTGAATTTGGGTCTTACGTAAGACCGCATATCCCGACATAATTTACTGTTCACCTGCCACTTGACTGACAAAGTGCAAACAGGCAGAACCTCGAGCGGCGTAAACTACTGAGCCAGAAGTGACCCGTGGGTCCCACCTGACTTTTCACTTGCCACTTACATCCTAGCCACACGATGAAGGATAGTGGCAAACACGTGTCATGCATCCAAGAGACCATGACCCACCAGGCGACCCTATAAATAAGCCACCCCTACGGCTGTGTGAAACACACAGTCTTCTTCTCCATTTCTTCCATTAAAGCTTTTCTTCTTAGCTTCACTTACTCACGCACGGATCCCTTCCTCCGCAGGTTAGAATACCACGTCCTTAACTTTTTATTTAGTAATGGCCCAAAGAAACAACCCCACAATTGGATCCGTGCTCAATGTAATGACCCAGGAGCAATTAGATCACTTTTGCACCAATTACTTCATCCCTACCAATCTACACCCCTCTCTCCCTGGTGCCGGAGACCTCATAACTGAGGCTCCGCAGGGAAAGATTGGCCTATATACTCGTCTTTTTGATGCGGCCAACTACCGCATTCCTTTCACTCGTTTCCTCATAGATCTCTTAGGGTATTATGATGTACATATTAGCCAGCTTCACTGTATAGGCGCATGTAAGGTAAGTCAGTTTGAAATCCTTTGTCGCACTAGAAGAATCCCCCCAACCGTAGAACTATTCCGGCTATTTTACACCCCCAGTATAGTAAATGGTTGGCTATCTTTTAAGAAACGATCTCCCAATAACCCCAGTCCCATAATAAGCCCGTGGACTCATTGAAAAATTGGCACGACCATTACTTTTTCATTGACTCGATAGTGTGGCCGGCCGACTATGTCTTTAAACATAGGTTATCTCATGACCCACTTTCGCACGCCAGTACATATAATCCCCAACACTCCCAAGAAATAGATAGGAACAGAACAGGGTTCCATAGAAACCTCCCCGAATCATTCCTCTGTTTGCTAGGGATTAGCCGCAACTATTTCGGCTCGTCTAACAGATATCCTGTGTTTTGGAGAAGGCATGGTGAAGGTAGGTTTAGCATCCGTACATCAAAGACGCATACATTTATCTGTTAATGCCTAACATACTTCGTTTATTGTGGCAGAAATGAACTTCTTTGGACTCCTACATCAAGGCGATCCAAAGCTTGTACCAGAGGGATCCCGTCCTAGACGTGAGAACGAGCTACCTCTCCTTGAGCATACCCGAAATGTGACGGTTGCCCTAGAGGCCGTGCCGGACCCCCACTCAGACGAAGAGGAAACAACGCTCCTGAGAACCCCCGTGGACTTTGACAACGAGGATGGTGATAACATGATGCTTGAAGAAGAAGCCGGGTCATCCTCGCCGCCTAAGACTGCCACCCCCGCATACGGGGAAGAGAAAGGAGACAATATTGAGATGACCACCTCCAGTCTTCGCCAGATGTTGGGCGATGATGAGGAGGAGATGCAACAAGTTAATGAAGAAGAAGATGAAGGAGCAGAAAAAGAACTTGAAGAGGAAGTTGAAGAAGAAGCAGCCCAGCCCGCCCCTAATCGTACCCGCAGAAAAAACAAGCGGGTGAGAAGAGTCGCCCAGGCCGAGGTTGGTGAACATAACGCCCCCCCCCCCCCCCAAAAAAAACTTCGCGAGGACTACCCCCTCTATCAGTCTGTTGGGAGCACCACCCAGGCCTCCAAAACGGTGCGGGCCGCACATGTGGATCCAGTTACTCAGGTTCCCCCGACTGCATCAGAACTAGCAGGGAATAACATGTAAGGCTACCTCTTTCGTAAGTAAGAGCCACGATTTTCCTTTAAACAATACTTGATATTTACTCCAAATGTATGTTTTGTAGAGATGAACAAGCTGGTGTCGTGCCTCCACCCGATGTACAGAAAGAGAAGGGGAAAGAGAAGGAAGTGGAGAGAGAACCTGTGCTGCATACAGCCACAACCAGGTCCGGCCCTGCCTTCGAAGAAGGTACCCCAACAGCTTCCCAAGATATCCTAATGTCTGGCCTATCTCAACCGTTCAATCCTGTCTGGAATATCACTACTGCGTCGCGGATGAGAGAGGTCGAGGAGTGCCGTGAGTACCTTAATAACTGCATCCCCCCTGGTTTGGTACGAGATGTAAATGTACTAAGCCATGCGGACCTGGTGGATGAGTACAATGGCGCCCTGGTGCATCAAATGGCGATGGGTACTTCGATGAGGGTAAGGTTTGAAGCTGCTTTAGGGCATGTGGAGTCCCTCAAGAGGAAGGTTGGGCGAAGAGAGAGGATGATCGAAGACAATGAAGCCCAAATTGCCGCCCTCCAATCCCAGCTTGCTACCACCGAGGCGACTGTGAAAGAACAATCGGCCCGCGCCAATGCTCATGACCAGCATGTAGCCGAACTTGAGACAAAACTTGGGGCCGCAACAACCAAGGTATGCATCCGCGCCGCATCACTCCTATGCCATAATAACCACCATTCTAATAAGTAATGTATCTCATACAGGTGACCGCAGTAGAAGCCTCGGCCAAGTCCTCCTCCAACCAAGTATCCATGCTCACCAAGAGACATGAGGATGCCCATACGATGATCCAAGGCGGGGAAAAGGTAAAAGAGGAGTTTGCTCATGAGAGGGCCACTGCCGAACAGCTGAGGGAGGCGTCCGCCCAAAAAGATGTGCTAATAAATGCCCTTATCACCGAACGTGACGACGTGCTATGCCCCCAACTACTAGCAGCCATTGCCGGCCGCAGGTGGATGGTGGGTCACGAGGCACGTCTAGCCGTTACCAAGGTGTTGGAGGCCCCCAAATTTGTTCAGCAGTTTGCTAGCCTTGTGTCAGACGGCATTGATCATGGCCGCCATGAAAGAATGGTCAAGGCCGCAGAGCTAATCAGGAAGAAGCAAAACTTCACAAAGCATGCCTTTTTCAACACCGAAGCTGCGGACAAGATGACTGCTTCCATGGCCGCAATGCGAGATCTACCCTACCCATTCTTGGCCGAGCTGGAAGCCACAAAGGATGCATCAAACATGGAAGTTATGGAAAAGCTTAGTCTGGGTGCATTCTCTCAAGATGAAGGTCATTCCCGGGCTTCCTTCACTCCCTCGCCCAGCCACCTCACCCTTCCTATTTATGAGGACGTGACCAGAATCGTAGTTGATGAGCAACCATTAAGCGAGGTGCTGGAGAGGAATGCGGCTCAAGCTTTGGAGCGGAAGGAACGCAGTGGGATATTGCCTTGTCTGGCTGAAGAACAATGGGAGATAGGTAGGTTTCTCCCCCCATGTAGGGTGCCCTTAATTTGTTATCTATTTTGGACAATTTGGTTTGTAACCTTTTAACATTTATCCGTTGATGTCCACGGTACCTCATGATTGTAACACTTGTTATGCTATGTTTAAGTCCGTGATAGGCACGGCATTTTTGATGTTTTGGAAACTTGTTTATATTCTTTTAGATATCATGTATCTGTGCCGCATGACATGTCACGTCTTACCCAGAATAAAACTAAGTCTATACTTTACTAGACGTGCAGCGTGCGTCTTTACCATGCAAAGCACTACGTGAGCGCGGCATATGAAAACTTATCACAACGTCTCGTGAATAAGGTGTCTAGTAAGGATACATGATCCGCGTCACTGGGGTTGCATCCCTCTTATGTGACAAGTTGAATTATTAGGTTCACTTAATCCTCTTACCCCACCTGGAGGCGTATTGTACATGTACGGTATTGAATGAATGCATATGAATAAGACATGCCACATTATAATAGTAACAATTAAATCCATATGACTATAACAGAATCTAAAGAAAAACAATTTGCACAAAACAAGTCGTGGAGCTAGCTAGGCACCACGGCATTTTATTAGAACGTTTACATTTTTCGTTTTAACAAGAATGGGAAGTCCTAAAAACAAAAAAGAACCTAGAAAAAACATAAGAAACCAAACATAAGGAGCACATGGATATTCATTAAAGCCAGATATAGCGAAGTATCCATGCGAAAGCCGTAGCTTTCAAAGATAGCACCTTTTGAGATTGGAGATGTTCCATGTGCGTTCCAGATCACGGCCATCCATGTCACGTAACTTGTACGCGCCCAGTCCTAAGGCTTCCGTAACCTCATACGGTCCTTCCCACTTAGGACCCAGCTTTCCTGTATTCTCCGCTCGACCTGCTTCGTTAGCACGATAGACATAATCTCCCGGTCGAAAAGAAACACCTTTAACCTTGGCATCATAATAAGCCTTCATTTTGGCCTTGGACTTGGCCTCATTAATAGCCGCTATCTCCTTTTTTTCCGCCAACAAATCCAGATTGATCTGGAGTTGCTCGTCGTTCGTGACGACATTAACCTCTGCTGTACAGATTGTAGGCATTCCTATTTCTGCTGGTATAACAGCTTTAGTGCCGTAAGCCAATGCGAATGGAGTGTCCCCGTTGTCTGTTTTGATCATAGTCCTATGCGCCCATAGAACGTGTGGTAGTTCGTCCACCCATTTGGCACTTCGTTCCTCCAAGCGCGCCTTGATGCCATTTCCCAAGCTTCTATTTGCCCGTTCCAAAAGACCATTTGTCTACGGGTGCTTAACAGACGCGAAGTGCCGTCTGATATTCAATGCTGTGCACCAGTCCTTGAATGGATTATCCGCGAACTGCTTCCCGTTGTCCGAGATGATCTCTCCTGGTAAGCCAAAGCGACACACGATGTTCTCCCAAACAAACTTTTTAACTTGTTTGCCTGTGATGGATTTGACTGCCTTGGCCTCTATCCAACGTGTAAAGTAGTCCATTGCAACAATCAAGAACTTGACTCCCCCCCGCAGCTACAGGAAATGGTCCTGTAATGTCAATCCCTCACTTGTAGAATGGCCATAGGGATGTAATAGGTGTAAGTTCCTGCTGCGGATGTCGCGGCACTGGTCTGTACACTTGGCAATCACCGCACTTGCGAATCATGTCGCGTGCGTCCCTATGCATGGTAGGACAATTCTATCCTGTGCGTAGGGCTTGAGCCACCACGGATCGAGGGCCCGCGTGCATGCCGCATAACCCTTCATGTATCTCACTGATCACGTAAGCGGCCTGACGTGGTCCCACACACCGCAGCCACGGCTGCAGGAAATAGCGCTTATAAAGGATACCTTCTCGTAGCTCGAAGTGTTGCGACTTCCTTCTGATGCGTCGTGCCGCTTTTTCCTCTTCTGGAAGGGTTTCATTAGTCAAATAGTTGACGATCGGGGTCATCCATGTAGGTCCGTCCTCCTCAACTATAGCAGCAACCTCCCCTTCTGTTATAGACTTCTATTTAAGTATTTCCACCAAGACTTGCTTGGATAAGTGGGCGAAACTTGTAGACGCGATCTTGCTAAGAGCGTCCGCCTTCTTGTTCTCACCTCTTGGTACCTGCTTGATAGAAAACTTGTTGAAAGCCGCGATGAGTGACTTGACTTTCTCCAAGTATCTGACCATGTTATCCTCCTTTGCTATATATCCTCCAGAATGTGGTTCACGACAAGCCGCGAGTCCACGTAGGCCTCAAGGTTGTGGACTCCCATTCTCGCGGTGATTTTTAAATCCGCAATCAATGCTTCATATTCTGCCTCATTATTGGTGGCTGTGAACTCAAAGCGAAGAGCGTACGTAAACTCCATTCCTTCCGGATTCGTAAGGATGAGACCAGCTCCTGACCCATCCGTACACGAGGATCTGTCCGTGAATAGCACCCATGGATCTGCCGGAGTTTCGTCTTGTTTTACGATTGGTCCTTCTTCATCCGGCTTCTCTATCAAGAAATCCGCCAAGATTTGGCCTTTAATAGCCGTCCTTGGTCTATAGGATATGTTGTGTTCTCCCAATAGAATGCTCCACTTTTGTAGCCTACCTGCCACATCCGGTCTAGAGATGACTTGTTTTATTGGTTGGTCAGTAATGACTACAATTAGGTGCGCCTGAAAGTATCAGCGCAACCGTTTTGTAGCAAACACTAGTGCCAAAACCAATTTTTCCATGGAGGAGTAATTCAACTCCGGCCCTTGTAATGTTCTACTTATGAAGTAGACCGGAGTTTGTACCGTGTCCCTATCCGTCATGAGTACCGCACTTATTGCTCCGTGTGTGGCTGATAGATACATAATGAGCTCCTCCTTTGGCCGGGGAGCTACTAGAATGGGGAGAGACGCGAGGTGTTGCTTGAGTTGACCAAAGGCTTCCTCAGCTTCCTTTGTCCACCGGAAGTCTCCCTTCTTAATGCACTTCTTGAGTGTTTTGAATAGGGGAAGTGACTTCTCTGCGGACTTTGATAAGAACCTGTTTAGCCTGGCCAGCTTCCCATTTAAGGACTGTACCTCTTTCCGTGTCTGAGGGGATGGTAGCTGTATTACTGCGTCTGTTTTTTCTGGGCAAGGCTTAATGCCATTTGGATCAATCATATATCCAAGGAACATTCCTTCCGTTGCCCCAAACGTGCATTTCTTTGGATTTAGCTTTATATTAATCCTCCTCAATGTGTCAAACGTCTCTTGGACTTCTCGGAGAAGTGCATCCTCTGTATGACTTTTAATGACTAAGTCGTCCACATAGACCTCCAGGTTGCGTCCTATCTGCGAGTCAAAGGCTTTGTTCACAAGCCGCTGGTATGTTGCCCCGTCGTTCTTTAGTCCAAACGGCATTTTTGTATTACAGTACACGCCTGGGCTAGTATGGAACGTCGTCTTCTCTGCGTCCTCTTCCGCCATCTGGATCTGGTGGTATCCTTTATATGCGTCTAAGAAGCACTTAAAGGGATATCCGCATAGGGATTCCACCTTCCAGTCAATCTCCGGTAACGGGTAACAATCTTGTGGACAGGCTTTGTTCAGATCCGTGAAATCCACGCACATGCGCAAGCTTCCGTCATGCTTTTTGACCATGACTGGATTGGATAACCACTCGTGGTAGTATACCTCGCGCATGATACCTGCGTCCACTAGTTTCCGTACCTCATCCAGTATCTCTTGGCTGCGTTCAGGTGCCTGACCGCGCTTTTTTTGCTTGACGGGTTGGTACCCTGGCGGATCTGGAGCTTATGTTCTGCTATCGCGCGTGGTACGCCCGTCATATGCTTGGGCTCCCATGCGAACACATCTAAATTTGCCTTCAAGAGAGAGCACATGGCCCTTTTGCCGTTATCCGAGAGCGTTCCCCCTATGGACACCTCTTGTTCCGGGTAATCAGGATGGATTGCCACCCCCCAATTGGGAGGTGGTGATCCATCCTTGGGTGGAACAGGTGGAACCGGTGTTGTCACGGCATGACACTCAGATGCTGGTACGACTGTGTTGTAGATAGTGACAATTCCTCCCTCCATAGGGAATTTGATCATTCCGTGTGCCGTAGAAGGTACCGCCCGTATGGCCAGGATACCTGGTCTACCTATGATCCCATTGTATGGAGATTGTGAGCGTATCACCATAAAGTTCATCCACGCAGTGGTGGAGTGCTCTTCATTCCCAATGGTTACAAGCAGACACAGTTGCCCTATTGGCTAGATGGTGTCTCCACTAAAACCAATGAGCGGCGCCGTGGCTGGTACTAATTGGCTTTTTATTTCTGGTCGTAATTGTACAAAACAGAGTTCGTACAGTACTTCTGCTGATGACCCTCCATCCACATACATGCGACGAACATTGTCTGTTCCAATGCTTATCTTAAATGGTGAGAGGCTCATCAATCACATCGCCTGCTGTGATAGGAGGGAATGAGATTTCCCTGCCGCATGAAAATTTTGACTAATTTTCTGCCTCGTGCGGCGCTGTCTGGATTGGATCATGTATATAGTCGAAGGTTTGTCCTTTTGGGGATCCTTCTTGTCATACTTCTTGTTGTCTTTTCCATCCTTCCAATCCTTAACCAAATGCTTGAGTTTACCTGACTTGATCAGTGACTCAATGTGCTTCTTGAGCTGGATACACTCCTCCGTGCCATGACCCTTGTCGTTAGGGAATTCGCAGAAACGATTTCCTTGGCGACGGTCCAACGGAGTCGTCATTGGGGGAGGCCTCGGAAAATTAGCCCCTTCCGTCAGCAAGATCTCCCAGTAGGACATCTTTAGAGGGGTAAACTTATCGTCCGGCCGTCCTCCCTTGTTTTGGATCTTGTAATCTGAGCCCCTACCATTGTTCTGGTTGCTTTGACCGCCCGACTGTCTCCTGGACTGGTCGTTCGATCGGTAGCTGTTTCCTTTTGAAGGGTAGGCCGCGGTAACCGTGGTTTCTCCCTCTATGAAGTTTCTGACCCTTTCCATGAGGTCGTCATACCTCTCCGGACGCTTGTCATTGAGACGCCTGATTAATTCCCTGTCTGTTATGGCGTGCATATAGTCGGAAATTTTCAGGAGTTCCGGCATTGTCTTTGTGCGTGTACACTCGTCATTGAAGCGTTCGGTGAAGGCTTCCGTAGACTCCCCCGGTCGTTGCTTGACGGTTGCCAATGAGACCGGGTCCCTATTATACTTCTTCCGCTGAGTATAATTATCCTTGAACGCAGTGCGTAAGTCAGTGAAGCTATCAATGCTTCGCGGAGGAAGTCCTTCAAACCAGTCACGAGCATTGCCGAAAGGTTGAATTGAACATTTGGCACCATATAGGCATGGGCCATCGCTCAATTTTCGCCTACGTATCAAATATCTTGAGGTGATCATCCAGATCATCCAGTTCCATCATAAGTCTTGACACACGCCGGCATGCGACGTTTTGTGTCCTCGGAGTAATTCCGTATGCGGAGAGTAAAAGGATCTTGCCTGGGGTCTGTCCATGGACGGGTGAGACTAGGGTCGCACCACGGTTGGGAAAGATCTTCTGCTTCCGTCTCTCGATAATAGGGACCGCCATAGTACTCCTCATTGTTTGGTGGTGGTAGAGGAGTACGCCTAGGTCGGCGACGCTTGGTCGGATGGTCATCCGAGTCCTCTCCTGATGGACCGGGAGAAGGAGGTGGTGCCCCATCTCTTGGGTGAGGACCGCTCTTTTGAGAAGAGCTAGGAGCCTTCTTCCCGATATTCATCCTATCCCACACACTTGTGCGGCGATTGGCTCTAGCCAGTTCCAGATCTGGTCGTTCAGGTGAACCGTCAGACCTCTCTCCTCTTCTCGAGACTGCATTAGTTCCTGCATGAGGTGATCCCCTATGCGTTCGAACACATCCCTGGGTTGGGGAGTCTCCTCAAAGAGATTCCGCTCTTGGGGTCGTGCCCTTCTTTTCCTCTGATTTTGAGAAGAAGTACCTGGTCCGGTGTTGCCAAAGTTGAGCCTAGATTAGAGGTCCCTCCCTAGATTCAACCTTGACGCAATTACTGGGATGATCCTCTCAAAGTTCTGCGTGAGAACTCGAGTGAGATCTTCCTTGCTGAGTGGTTCAACTTCTACTTCTTCCTCGATCGATGGTCAGCGCGGCTCCTTGTTAGGGGGATTAGGCGCACTCCCTGGATCAGGATTGTCCAAGGTCGAAGTAGGTGGTGGAGTCATGGAGATCGTGCTTGTCACACCCATGGACTGAAAACCACTCCGGTTGTTTGGTCCGCCCGCTTGATGGCTAGGGGATCGATTGGGGATGAGTATCCCTTCCCCTTGGAACTTCCGATTTCCAGGATTTGTGTTCCTGGGGTTGCCTTGCGGATGCCCCTTCGTCATTGAGAATTCAAGACGAGATTTTCGCTCTAGCTTAGTGTAATGGTCCCACGGATGGCATCAACTTGTTGATACAAAAGTTGGGTGATCCTTGCTAGACCCGAATTAGGCTTAATTCGGGTTGGCTGGACTCCGGCTCCTGCACCAAGTGAATCGTAGGGTTGGGATCCTGCACACTAAACAACACGCGTTAGGCGTACCGTGGGAATGTTTCCCACGATTAGACTCCGACGTGGGAGTAAGTAATCGATTAGGGTTATAGGAATCGGGTGAGAGTTTGAGAGTGTCGAATGTAATACCTTTGTGGAACCCTTGGGGGTTCCTTATATAGGCAGTGAAACCCTAATGGGTTGTCACTGATGCTTCGGCCCCAAGGCAAGGATAACCACCAGATTTAGATTGATTGTTATCTTCTAATTATGGTGAGTGAATATCCTCTCATTTGGGATAAATCCTAATCATAGTAGGAGTATGATTCTGTCTAACCCTGCACCGGGCATGCCGGGCCGTGGGCCGCACACGTGTGTGCGGTTACTATTCATCCAAGCCCATAAGCTCAAATAACACTATTCCCACCCATCTGTGATGGGCCGGATACGGGTAGTACCCGTGGGTCAGGTCCATGACCCGGCAAGGGACTATACGTCATTAAAAACACTCTTTACCTTCAAGGATAAGAGTGATTTCATCATTGTGCAGATTTATGTGGATGATATCATCTTTGGGTCAACTAATGTTAATCTTAGTAAACGTTTTGCTAAATTAATGACCAAGAAATATGAGATGAATATGATGGGTGAATTAACTTACTTTTTGGGTTTTCAAATTAAACAATGTCCTAAGGTAATTTCAATTTGTCAAGAAAAGTATGTTAAAGTTTACTTAAAAAATATGACTTAGCTGATTGTGCATCAGTGAAATGCCCCATGCTTCCACCCAACAACTTGGGTCCTGATCAGTCAGGGGTCTCTGTTAATGAGACTTTATACAGAGGCATGATTGGGTCACTCATGTATTTAACAGCTAGTCGTCCTGATATCCAATTCTCCACATGTCTCTGTGCAAGGTACCAAGCTAACCCAAAAGAATCCCATCTAGTGGCTGTTAAGAAAATTTTCAGGTATCTCAAAGGAACAACCTCCCTAGGTCTATGGTATCCTAAGGAATCAGGCTTTGATCTCAAGGCCTATTCAGATTCAGACTATGTTGGATGCTGTATTGACAGGAAAAGCACCTCAGGTAGCTGTCAAATCCTAGGAGGAAAATTAGTTGGATGGAGTGCTAAGAAGCAAAACTCTGTGGCCATGTCATCAGCTGAAGCAGAATATGTTGCTGCTGCCAGCTGTTGTGCTCATGTGCTCTGGATGAAAAGTCAATTGGCTGACTATGAGATCTTATATGACAAAGTGCCAATCTTCTGTGACAATACCAGCGCCATTGCCATCTCCAACAACCCTGTTCTTCACTCTCGTACTAAACACATTGATATCAGGTATCATTTTATCAGGGATCACATAATGAAGGGAGATATTGAGCTGCACTTTGTTCCCACAGAGCTGCAACTAGCTGACATTTTCACAAAGTCTTTGGCTGAACCTTCGTTCAACATGCTAGTTGCTGAGCTAGGGATTCTTATTATCTCAAAGCTTGTGGCTTGATAATAAATATGTTCATTAAATATCTGATTAAATATTAAATGTTTTTCACATGAAACTAGGTAGTTACTTAAGTAAATGCTAAAAAACATTCTCAATCTTTAATTATTTCTTTTCCGAATAACGAGGAGAAAAACGGTTTTTGAAAGGTCAAGGGACCCACATGTGCAGTCATTTTCCCACTACGCATTAAATGCGTTTGAATAACTGTTTCAATTTTGAATATAAATATTGTCTCACGTCTCTCCTCACCTACCACTATTCTCATTTTACACAATCTCGTCTCTCTCTAAGCTTTCTCTCTCTAAACCCTTCCACCATTTTCGTCTTCTCCAATCTTGAATCCATGGCGTTCCCAGTTCCTAAGGCCTCTAACGTCACTTTCGAACTCAATGAAAGCATCCTTGCTTCGAACAAATCGATTGGACGGCTCAAGGCTCCCAACGAATCCTACACAGATCTGGTTAACTTCATGAAGAATTGTGATGCAAGGGAAGCACTAACAAAGACCCCAACCATTTTTTACCAAGAATACCTTAGGGAATTATGGTACTCTGCTGAAGTTGTTGACGACACTATCACTTTTAGCCTCTCATGCAACGAACACCCCTTTGCCTTCTCTCTCAAATATTTTGCAAGTGTGGCTGCGTTAAGACATGGAGCTGAATGCCTAAAGGTGGTTGACAAAAAGGCTGTAAAGGATGCCCTTGCCACACTTAAACCCACTCATGATGTAAACCCTGCTCTTACACCTGCTGAAGTTCTCTCCAAGTCCCCTATGAAGATCAAGTACTTTTCCCCTATGTGGCGTGTCCTCTTCACTCACATAGTCAAATCCCTAGGAGGTATGCAGGGATCCTAAGATCAAATGTCGTTTAATCACCAATCGATTGCTTATGGGATGATCTGGGGCACAGACGTTGATGTGGGAAGCCTACATTTCTCTAACCTAGTGGAAAAGCTTAAGGGACCAAACCAGGCTAGGGAGAAGAATATCTGCTACGTTCGCTTTCTATCTCTTATCTTCGAAAGCCTGTTGGGTGACAGCTATCACAACTCTGCACTCACTTCCCTGAAGCCCTATCGCATCACTGGAGCTATATACAAGGAGATTGGACCTGAAGATGTCCCTGCTACTTCTCACATGCTGAACATAGCAAATAAACAACCTTTTGTTGTGAAGTCCTTGCTCCCTTCCTCTGAGAAGGTGAATACCTCTGATGTGTCTGGCAAGTCTACGTCTTTGACCTCTGGGCAGCACACCACGACGTCCAAGGCAACAACTGGCCAACAACCAAAGAAGAAGAAAAACCGATCTTCTTCCCACACCAAAACTGTTGCAAAGGCCAGGGCAAAGAAGAACTTGAACCTCACAACCTCCTCTGTTCCAGAGACTCCTGTGGATTCAGAGACTTCAGCTGACCAACAACAAGGGTCTAGTGTCTCGATGTCTGCCGAGATAACAGGGAACCCACCAAACACTGCTGATATCGCACAGGTAATCAGTCTTATAATCTCAGAAGTCCACAAGCAGCCACTCTCAAATGTCTGTAGGTGAGAGTGGTGAAGTTAGGGTAATCCTCGACCCATAGAAGTCATTGTATGCACTTAGAAATCCTTAAGACTTCTGTACACCATGTCTATGCACCAGGGAGTGATTCATTTGTGTTTCTAAAGCACCCCGATGACCCTGCACCCTCTAGACAGTATTTAGGAAAACAACAACCTGAATACATATATGTCTCGACCTAGAGTAGTTGTACCTCACACAGCCTCTTGGTTCCCTCAGAAAAAGAATCCCAAAAGTTTTACTTTTAGGGGAGCTGAATAATCATCCTCAGCTCTCCTAGGGACAGCGTTACAAGACGACCTTAACCTACATCTTTTTCACACTTAATAGAATCCCAAAGGATTTATCCTTTCAGGGGGAGCTGAATCATCACCCTCAGCTTTCCTAGGGGCAACATAACAGGCGATCTTTACCTACATATGTTTCACACTTAAAAAGAGTCCCAAAGGTTTCTTAACCTTTTGGGGGGCTGAATAATCATCCCCAGCCTTCCTAGGGGCAGCGAATGGCGATCCTTAACAACATATGTTTCACAATCAAAAGAGTCCCAAAGGTTTTAACCTTTTCGGGGGGCTGAATAATCACACTCAGCTTTCCTAGGGGCAGCGAATGGCGACCATTAACCTCATACTTTTCACTCTTAAAAGAATCCCAAGGATTTATCCTTTGGAGTGGCTGAATAATCACCCTCAGCCTCTCTGGGACAACAAACTGGCGACCATTCCCTTATTTATTTCCCTGTTACTAATATAAAACATCATGCAGGATGATATTGTACAGCCAAACATTGAATCCCTAGAGCAGCCAGAGACATAAGCTGACACAATGATTCAGGATCAACAAAACAAGGAAGAGCCCCTACATGATGTTGAAGAAGATGTGCTCTCCTTAGTAGATGATTTATCTGAACCTGAATCAATGGCTGATGATGAGATTCTCCCTGAGGGGATGATTGAAGAGGAGGAGGATGAGGAAGATGACGACCAGCAGTCTCAGTATCCTCCGAAAGAAATAGTTGTGTCCACACCAGCTGTTGATACCACTCCTCCTCCCAAGGAAGCTGCAGTCACTCCCACCTCTGCTACCTCTGCCACTACAGTCTTCCAAAGACCTGCCTATGATCCGACAGCTGAGTTCTTATTGTTTGATCATCCTGCCCAAACCAGCTTTGATATATTGCCAAGGGAGGATGATTTTGCACAACAAAGCCTGAATATCCATAATCTTAAACCTGAACATCATCAATCAGATATGGAACGCCTATCAAGAAAGCTAGATGTTATAAAATCTGAGATGCATTCTTTCACTGTCAACTTTCCAAGGATCATAACACAAGCGGTTAAGGATGCAGTCACCGAACCTATCAAAGATGGTACAAGAAAAGGAGTGTCTCAAGGACTTAGTCATTTGTCCACAGGAATCAAAGAAGCCATCGTCACAGAGGTCCCTGCGCTTTTCAATGCTCATGAGTTAATAATGCATAGAGAGTTTGAAGCTGTTCGTAACAGGAAACTTCGTTACACCAACTTTATCATTGATCGTGTTCATCGCAACACAAATGGAAATTGCAACCTACTGCTGAAGATTGCCAGAGCTTCAAGGACCAAGAAACGAGATATGGCTGTCTCTGTTGAACAAATTGCAAGGCACTTTCAGGCACGTTCATCCAAACGTCTGAAACGACAGGCTGAACGTGAGGGGGAAAAGGAAAAGGTACTTAACCTTGAATCTGCCAAACAAGGCTCAAACTCTGCTGATAACACTATTCCTTCACTTGTCCCTCTCTAAGTCATCACACCAGTGATCATACCCGATGATGAGGGTGAAAGTAAGGGGGAGTAACAGACAAAGGATGGAGTTGATTCATCAAAATCCCTGACTCTAGTTAACACCAGCGAGGCTGTGGATGATGGTGAACCAGCTGCCAAGAAACTCAAGTTCATTGTTAGCTCGCTACCCAAGGCAATACAAACCCAAGCTCAGTCGGCATTTATCAAAAGAGCCGAAGAGCTAAAAAAACATAAGTGTGGCATCCTCTGTCTCAAAGAAAGGAAAGGAAATAGTTATGGTAGACGCAGACGCCAAACTAAAGAAAATAGCTGCGATGCTAGAGACATGAGGATCAACCATAGACCCATCCCAATTTACAACCTTCACACCTTCAAATGAGAATCCTCTAACACCTGAAGAAATTGAAAAACAGGCTGTTGAATTCAAAAGGCTGAATGAAATCAAGAAAGCTAAGGAGCTTAATGAGGAAACTATGAGAAAGATGACTCTACTTCAAAGGGAGAAGCAAAGACAAAGGTTGAGGGAAATGTAAGCCAAACGCACAGAGGCACTAAATAAGGTAAAAGCTGATTATGATGCCTACGTCAACAACAGGTGTGCACTTGGAAAAATCACAAAGTTCAAGTATACCATTCACAAGTCTACTAACAGACCAAAGTGGAGAGATAACCAACAGGCCAATATGGATGTGTTTGAAGACTTCAGACTAAAACAACTTGACTTGTCTGAATGGTTTGAACTTGAGGCTTTGGCTGCTAAAAGAACTAGACAGGCAAATTTCACTCTTCTTAAGACCCTCAAAGCAAAGTTTAATTGGGTTAAAGAAACAGCAGCCAAGCTCAAAATAGATCCCCCACCACAGTTGTTTGAACAAAAACCTCCAAAGTCTGGAAAGAAAAGAAGAAGGACAACTCAATTTGTTAAGGAAACCTTCGTTACTGATGATGTTCAAGTGGATGGAATGCACAGGGATTTGGTACTACCAAATGGAATCATTGGTCCTATTGATGGTCAGACCTACACAGAGCCTGAAAGAGGTATGGCCTTCATGAACAGAGCTTGCCAATATGCATTCCAAAGGGAAGATGAGCTAGGTTTAGCATCAACTATTCAGCTGATTTGTCTCAAAAAGGGACTCAAGATTAACACAGAGTATTCCAAGGTTTTTGCACAAGCTTTACAAGCCGAATTGGATACTAGGGCAGACATAGCTGAAGCTGAAGAAATAATAAAAAATGATGACTATTGAAGGATTTCACAGCTGAATTTTACCTTCATGTTTTATTTCACTTTTGTATTGTATTTGTAATTTCCTTAAGTATGAATAAAATCATGAGGTATGTTTGTTTAGATCTGTTATGAGTAAGAAGAAGTTGTTATCTCACTTACCTTAACTTAGATAGATCTAGCTGTATTTATGTTTAAATAGGGGAGATTGTTGGAAATATAAGTTTGTTAGATTCCCTGTATCATAGATTTAAACACAAATCAAGCTGTTAGATAGTAACTTGCCTGTGCCTAGGAGGCAGGCAAGTATCGCAAGACTCACAGAGATCTAAGTTTTTGTGAGCAACCTCAGAGGAGTCCATGTCAGAGACATTTTCAAGGAAGTCGAAGATTACTTGAAGACATACTCATTGGCTGTGATGGATAACAGCCAAGATGTATCAGGGACTATGAGGGGTTGAGGGTTAACAGGGGTGGCAATACCCTATTAACACTCAGCACACTTTGGACATACCTTGGTGTGTACGAGACTATGAAGAAAAGGGAAACTGCGTCATCTCTGTTTCCTTAAAGCATTGTGGCAGACTACCAAGAATAGAAGAGCATCTTGTGACAGATGTCTGACAAGTGTCTGTCTAGTGTAGTCACCATCAACTAGTACTTAGGTCAACCTCGTATCACTATAAATAGGATATGTAGCCCATCATTAACGTTCAACACTTTGATAGATTTCATACATTAATGCTTAGAACTTGAAGAACCAAACAGCTGTGACTGTGTTCTTAAGTTAGGGTTTTATTTGTTCAAAGTGTGCACAACACATTGTCATCAAACGATGTTATCCATAACACTTGTAATTCTTTATTATACAATAATAAGTATTACGTTTGAAAAGTAATTACGTGTGTTGATTAGTTAAGTTTAGTGTTTCTAGCATAGTTTAGGGACTTTCAATTAGGGTTGACATCCATAGAGTGTGCCAAATTGTTGAGTTTAGCACAAAAGTCATCATCATAGGAGGAGGAAGAGAAAATGCCATAACTTGGTTGTTTGTGAATGTCTATCAACTTAGGAGATGGTACATTAAGTGAATTACCAAGATCCGAGGGACTTGGATATCTTGTTGATGATTTAGTGGGTCCTAAAGTGTAACCAGAAAAAATGGAACACTACTAGAAGGAAGTGATACACTACCAGAAGGAAGTGGAATACTACTAGAAGGAAGTGGAACACTATCAGCAAGAAGTGGGACACTAACAGAAGGAAGTGGAACACTATCTGAAGGAAGTGGAACACTACCAGATGAAGTGGTACACTAGCAGCAGGAAGTGGGACACTACCAACAAGAAATTGTACACTACCAGCAGGATCAAAATTCCTACGTGCTTCATGTGTGGCTTTCCTCAAAAGTTCACCAGTATATGTTGAAAACTTAAAACCAAGCTTCTCAGTTGCATCACTGGCTTCATGTTGTTTTCTTTGTAGCATATCAAGATTGGCTGGATATCTGAATCAACATCCTATGCATTAGAAGGACCTTGTGATCTAATTCCTTAGAAAGTATTTGAAGGAAAAGAGGGAACAACAATCACTTGTTCATCACACTCTGAATCAAAATCATCATCTTGAGTACCTATAGAAGTAAAGGTAGAAACTTGGGAACCTATAGATTGGTTAGCTTTGAAACGATAATATCCTAAAGAATCAGTTAAGTAATCAAGGTCAAAGAACCATTCAGGTGTTGATCCCTGAATATTGGTCTTCTTTTCAAGATACCTCAGATTGATTGTGTCTTCTACCCTCTTTTTAGATAAGTTGTATACCTTTAAGCTCTACTATGAACAGAGTACTCAAAAAAAGAATCCTTCATCATCTTTTCCCTCAAATTTACCTAAATGGTCACTGGTGTTTAGAATGGTGACAGGAAACCCAAAAGATTTAAGATGAATTATATCTGGAACCTTCCTAGAGAATAGTTCATATGGAGTTTCGTGATGTAGATTAGTCACCGAAACCCACGTTGAGAACATAAAAAGCAGTGTTAATTGCTACAGTACAAAACATAGTAGGTAACTTAGAGTCAACTAACATGGTCCTTGTTTCCTCTATAAGGGTTCTATTCTTCCTTTTAGCAACCCCATTTTGTTATGGGGTTCTAGAATTACTAGAATCCCTCTTAATCCCTTTTGATCCACAAAGTGCTATTAATTTAGCATTCTTGAACTTTGTCGCATTATCACACTTTATTGAGTTAACTTTTTTATTCAACTAGTTTTCAATTAAAGTTATAAAGTCCTTGAGCATAGGATAGGTCTCATCCTTAGTCTCTAAACAGAAAACCCAACAAAAGCTACTAAAATTATCAGTAACCACCAGGCAGTAATACTTGTGATCAATACTTCTAATGTATGTGGGACTAAAAAGGTCCATATGAAGTAATTGTAAAGGCTTAGAGATGGAGCTCACTATTGTGATAGACTTATAGGAAGCCTTGCGTCGCTTACCTTTGTTGCAGGCAACATAATTATGGTCATTCTTAAAGAGTTTTGAAGGTAGACCTTTGACTAAGTTACCATTAACCAGCTTATTCATAGTCTTGAAGTTTACACGACCTATCCTCCTATGCCATTTTCCAGATTCATTTGACTGAAGCTTTTGCTACCAAAAAAGCTAGAACACCAGAAGAATTGACTTCATTCAAGTTGATGTTATAAAGATTGTGCCTTCTTGGAACATTAAGTAGAATCTGACATTCATCTGGAAGCTCAAAATCTTTAGATAACACTAGACACTTAGACTCAGTAAAAAGAACTCGTTGCCTTTTGTCACAAATTTGGGATACTGAAAATAAGTTGAAGTGTTGTACTGCTTCCATATAATAGACATTTTCAAACTCAAGCTTGGGAGTTCTAATTGTGCCTTTTCTTGTAATTCTCCCTTTACCACCACCAAAATAAACCTTTCTACCTTTAATTGCCACAAAGTTGTCTAAGCATTCTTTGTTACCAGTCATGCTCCTAGAGCATCCACTATCAATTATGCCAAGATTTGGATCCTGCTGAGGATTAACCTATAACAAAAAATATATATACAAAAGTTAGTTTCTTAAGAGAACCTAAGTCATCACTGACTTGAGCCTGCCTTGTGGATCATGAAAATTAATCCAAGTAGGTTGATTAGATCCACCATTGTTCTTGGATTCACCTTGCATCAAGTTAGGTCTTCTAGTTCTCAAAAAACAGTCCGCCAAGGGCTTAACATCAATTTCTCATTTTCCTTTACCAATGTTCATTTGGTCATAAGAAACATGTTAATTTTTATGAATTACATGCCTTTTTGGGTGTATAATTCTGAAAATAAGAATATGTAGGTTTTGTCTCTTAGAACATAGGTATGGCTATACTTTTTCTCCAACTAGTATAAACTAGATAAGTGTTCCTTCTACCAGTAGGAAATGGTCTACCAGCAGGAACTGGTCTACTAGTAGGAACTGGTCTACCGAGAGCAATAGTTGCTGACACATTGACTCTACCAGTTGAAACTGGTACTGGTCTACCAGTAGGGAGTGAAACCTTGTCAGACCTAAGAAGCACAACTTAAGGGACAAATTGGTTTTGACTACGTACCTACCAAGCCGTTTCTTATGAAAATCACAATCTTTAATAATATGTAAATAACTACCACACAAAAACATGATTTTGAAGGTAAAAAAAATGTTATTTAAATGAATTCTTTTATTTCTTCCATTCTTATTACAAAAGACCCTAAGAGTTTTTACATTCTTATTACAAGTAAAACTAGGAGTATCACTAATGGAAGGGGGTTCTTGAAAAACTGTCTCTGTAGTAGACTCAGATTCATCCACACTTGAAGTTGATTCAAAGAAGTCATTGTGCTTTGGTCTTGGGATATAGGACTTGTCACTTGAATCACGAGAGGTAAAGAAATTTGTCTTGGGTTCTGAGGACTTGTCACTAAAATTACAAGAGTTAAAGTCATTAGAATCAGCATCACTTTCATTTGAGTTATTTAACTTTGCACCATTAGTCATCTATGATTCATCTAAGTCATATTGGTTTGAGTGAGGCATGAATGTCCTTGTGAGAGTTGGAGGGATAACATGCATCCCCACAGCTTTGAAAAATCTATTAAATAGGGGTTTTCATTCCACATCCTCAGGGGTAGTGTCAAAAATACTAGGTATTGTAGAATCAAATATATCATTTGGCCTAAGATAGTTTTCAAATCCTAAGCCAATTTTAGTTCTACCAGACATAGAGATATCTATTAATTTGACCAAGTTTTTAGAGGAGCTTTTGTATTTTTCAAACCTAGCCAAAGCATTATCTATCTTAGCCTATAATTCCTATTTCTTTTTGTTTACCTTAGCATTTATTTGGTTAGATGTATTCTCTAAATCAATACTTAAAACCTTATTCTTTTCCTCATATGCTAACTGCTTATTTTGATACCATACCTTTTGTTGTTCTAGAGTTTTAAGAGTAATTTTATATGCTTGAACTTGTATGTAGTATTCCTTGTAATGAGCATCTAAATCAGAAAATTGTTTTTGAAGTTCAACATATTTATGATCACAACTAAGAGGAAAAGTTTGTACCTGAGAAGTGACACCCATTAGAGCATACTCTCTAGCATCACCTATCTCAGTTTCACATCCATCAATCATACTGTACACCTCAGCACTGCCTTTTTCTTCATTACGTTCCTTATGATAAGACCAATATACCATAGAATCAACTTAGACCTAGGCTTTGGATTCCTCTGGCTTCTTTTCCTTAATCTTGACATAAGAATATCCTGTTTTATCTTATTCATTCCTGCTGGTGCATTCCCTTACAAAGTGACCTATCTGCAAACAGTTGTAGCACTTGAACTTGTTTTTATCAAACCTTGCAGCTTCCTTTTGATTTAACTATATCTTCCTTTTGATTGAACTATATCTTCCTTCCAGCTTTCTTCTCAAACTTGTTTGCTCTCAGTGAGAGCATGGCCATTTGCCAATTTATGTCCATTTCTTCCAGATCCATTAATACAACCCGATAAAAATCTTCATAGGCTAATTGTTATTGAGACTTACTATCAGCAACAATTGAATGAAGAACATCTTCAACAACATTACCAGAGTTGGAGGTGATAAAGAACTATCAGTTTGAGAAATATATGAAGATGATGATGAGTGGTTTGGACTTCCAGCATATGGCACTTTGCTGTTAGTATTGGTAGCACTAATAAAGCTGAGTGAATTTGATTCGAAGAATGAGATGAACCACATTTGATATTAATTTCAAGATATTTGAGCTTGTTGTACAAGTCATCAAAAGTAAGGTAGTCTAGCCCACCTTTTGCTATAAGGGTAATAGATACTTGAGACCATGAAAAAGGTAAGGCCTTGAGAAACTTGACATTGAAATCTTCATTATCTGGTTTGGCCTTGAGCTGATTAAGTTGACTCAAGATCTTTTTAAATCTGTCATACCCTTTATGCAAACCTTTAGACTCTGAAATCCTGAAACTCCTGCTTCAACATTGACTTCCTCATTTTCTTGGATTTATCATTTCCTCCAAACCTTTCTTTCACTGCATTTCAGATGTCTCTTACATCATGCAAATGATAAAAGTCACTCATGTGATATTCTGGAAGAGACTGAAGCAAAGTAGTTCTTGCTTTGGTTTCTCTTGGACTGCAATATGTTCATCTGCACCAACTGGAGGAAGAATTATGATGTTTACATCTTTCTCTTCCAGTTTTCTTCTTATTGTTTCCATCTTGAATGATCTTCCAAAGTGCAAGATCATTTTTTTTATCCAATACTCCATTTTCATAGGCCATGTCTCATACTCATCCTTCTTTAGGTAGAGAAATTTTGCATTGTTATTTGTTACATTGGTCGTGACAATTTGCTGTTGTGGAGTATTGTTTGGAGGGTTGGAAACTTCATCTGATGAAGATGCATACATGGTTTGGTGTTTTTAAGGATCTAATCTTTTTGAATGATTCTTCTTAAACCAGAGACTCTCCATAGCCTTTGATACCACTTGTTGGATCCCAGACTAGATAGATCTTTCAGTCTGTTAAGGGTAGTAGATAGCTTATGTAATCACAAGTTAATCTAAAGAGAGACTCTTGATAAAGAAACTAATGTCTACGCGGAATATAGACACAAGTATTAAGAAGAACAATACTAATGAATAAACATGTCCCTTCTATGTATTTCCATTACCAATGATGGTGAAATGTGTTTGTCAAGGTTTCAATTGTCGTAGGTTCCTTATATACTAGAGGAAACCCTAAACAACATTTACATCAAAACATGTGAAGGTGATATGCATATCCATTCATAAGATAACTCATGCATATCTCTTTCTCTAACTAACTATTCGATTATCTCGAGTGATTCATAACCAGTAGTAACTAAGAATTACATTATTCCTATCAGTATTAGATCAAGAAAACAGAAGACGAAATCAAAGCGAAACTTAATCCTCGTCGAGATTAGTTTTTTTTTTCGAATGTAGTTTTTTTTTTAATTTCGAATGTAGGGTTTTTTATTATTTCGAATGTATTTTTTAATCTGAATATAATAAATGAAAGTAAGTTATGTTTTACAAGTGATTAAATTGTAGAGGGTGTTTTATAAAAAATAATTGGTTTGGTAGAAAAAGTGGTGTAATTTTGTTTTACGGTACGAGTGGTGTTATGGAGTGTTGGTGTTATTTGTAAAAGTTGATGTAGTGCTCGGGTGTGTAGGAAAAAGGTTTTTGGTATCCAAGCATCTAAAGAGTATATAATGTGAAGTTGTGTTTACTAATCTCAAAGTATAAAAGATATCTATATATAAATAAAACCGTAGTGGCGAAACTTTTTTATTATTATTTAGATATTTGGGAGGGGGCATTTTTTGACACAGACCGAGTAGAACAACCTTACCATTGTGAGGCGTTTTTCGTGTTCGTGGTGCCTGATAGGTTGGGGTGGCACATGACGGTGACCTTTCACCAGTGCATACTTGTGAACGATACGGGTAGTCTTAGACCAAACACAATAGTTACTCTGTCGCTCCTTTTCATCCCAACACCACATAAATATTTTAAAACACCACTACTTCCTCACCTTTCACCAAAGTAGTCACCACTCTCGTTAGCCATTAATATATATTTTTAACAAATTTAATTAAAAACTGAATTATTCGTTTATCAATAACATTATAAGTAATAAAAACTTAAACTAAACTCTACAAGAACGGTGTTCAGTCAAATCAACACAAAAGTTTTGACGTGCATGTTATGGTTTAATTTGTTTGATAACTTATAACATTTGTTAATGGGGTCATAAGAGGTCTTTCGGTTGATGTGCTTCTTACGCTAACAATACGATGATATGGCCTTCCGTTTGTGCTTTCAAACCATAATATGTAATACTGTATGATGTATGTATACATCATATTCTTTACACTATCGAAACACGTGAGTCATACGAGTAACTTCTTATTATAATAAGCAAGCCTGTGAACGTGGACGTGTCGAAATTCATTTGGTTAATGAGGAATGAAAAAAAAAAATCTGTATTAGTTGTGCATATTGAGTTATGATCCAATGAAAAGTTTTTTTAAATGAAAAGGATTAACAAATTAGTATAATCGTATATGTGAGATGCGTCGATTTTTTAACTAATTATAGAGAGTCGAGAGATGTGTAACTCATCCTTTGAGGTTTCTTATGCGTTTGAAAAGTCGAAATATTCACACATGACTCTTTGTCACGAAAAAAGTCACCCCAATCAGCGATATGTTGAGAAGAATAATAAAATGATATCACAACTAGATTTCCATTTCATGATCAACAAAGTTAGAACTAATTGTATTATAAGTATAATGTCATAGAAATTTTTTACACAAAAACAATCTTGCATGATGGTAATCACAACCCTGAACAAGTACTAACATTATCAGCTTATCTTGGTTATAACTTGTAACTATAAACTAATCACTGCACCTTCTTGAATAACCACACTCACATCACCACGACCATCATCCGAGGACCTCCCTGCCGCCACCGCTGGCAGCTCTATCAGCGACCTCCGGCAAGTTGGACACGACGAATGGGCACCCAACCACACATCAATACACTTAACATGAAAGCCATGGTTACATTGTGGCAAAATTCTAACTTTCTCACCATCCATAAACTCTCCAAGACATATAGGACACTCACTCGCAGGGATCTCTACCCCAGCACCAAAAATCGCCACTGGCATCTGTTTCAACGCTCTTTTCTTAATCCCCGTCGTAGACGTGACGTTACTAGTTTCGAAAACTAAACTTCTAGTACATCTTAAAGCACAACGTATGATTGAGTTAAGACCAAGAGCACAAATTAAGGCACATAGTAAAGCAGCTAGTATGATCACCATGTTTGTGTCGAAATTCGCTTCTTTGCTGTGTGACACTTGTTGTTGGGTCCCAGCAACACCTTCTTGTACCTCCTCCATGATCACTAGTCACTACTTGTCCCACAAACACACTTATATAAGTAGTTGGAAAATAAGCAATTCCAGATAAATAATTTCGATACTTATTTGCTGTAAAGAGTAGTAACAGTACTTAGTAAATTTAAGAAAGATTAAAGGGTTATGAAAAGTGGGTAAGGATTTTTTTCCTCCAAGGAAATCGAATAACGAAAGAGATTGCAAGTTGAGGATCCATTGCAATTACGAACTCAGGGAATTATCTTATACTTTCATCAAAACTTCAACAACTTGTAGTTTCAGTGGGTGTGTATTCATAGGAGAAACAAAGGTTTGTGCAGATCTTACATTCACAAACGAGTCATGTGTCCACTTATAAAGGGAAAATTTGTGCAAGGGGCGTTTTATATAAAGTATAAACAGAGAGATATATTGAGTGGGAACCAAAAATAAAGAATTTGGAGGTTCACGTGCCGCACTTCGAGAAATCCAAAATAATAGTTGTTTTTAGATTAGTTGTTTGTAATTTCGAATCGAAAATTTAGGTATATTAAAAAATTAAAATAAAATAAAGAATTTTGCTATCTTACTTCATATTTACTCGCTTAAAAATTTGAACATACGTATTATATTTATTGTTTTTTTGTTTTAAATTTATAATTTTTTTTGTTTTTATATTTTTCTAAAATAAATATTCAGTATTAAAATATAGATAAATATGATCAAGTTTATTGTATTACTTTTGCTTATAATTATTATGACAAAATTTAAATAATAGTTTAATTAATTATCTAACGGTAAAACTGTTATTTTGTTAAAAAGTAAGACAAAAATAACTATAATAAATGCATTTTTCTTTAATAATGTATTTTTTACTGTATTTAAATTGTCAATTTTGTCACGTATCAAGATCGTGCAAGTAAGATGATTAATAGCGTATGTGATAAAATGGACGGATTTGGCGGTTTCGGGTAACGAGTCAAATGTACCATGGCCAAAACAGGCGCGGACCAAACGGGTACCAGTCAAATGGACTCAAATTAAGCGAAAAACAAAAAAATATATAAATGTGATTAACAAATTTGAAAATTGTTGAAAATTAAACGAATAAAAAAAACAAAAAACGTTGACAAAAAATACTATACTATAAAATACAATACCTATTTGGTCCACTATTAATTTCTACTAGCATGGTACCCGCGCAATACGGCGACGGTTACCCAGTGACGTTTTTTAGATGACAAATATTACTACTATTGCCCGTTAGATGTGTATTCAAAGATCGAAGATGTAAAAAAATTACATAAAAATATAATAAACTCTCAAAAAATGAGAAAAAAATAGTTAAATTATATCAAAATGAATATTGAATTAAAGAGCATAATATTTTTGAAAATGTCGTGAAATTAGATTTAAAAAAAATAATTAGATAAAAATATATTTTAATTTTAAAGATAAGGGTGAACTTTTAAAATTTTGTTATAAAAGGTTGTTTAAAAAAAATATTAAATGGTTATTTACAAAATAAATGTTTTTATAAAAATTTATTTTAAATGTTTTAACTTTCTAATTTTCTAAAAAAAGAAATGTTTTAAATATTTTATAATATACTACTAAGAGCACAGGGTACGGGTAGAAATACCCTCGCGTTGTGCGAAAACGCGACACGAAAACGCGAGAAACCACACCCCTGCTCGCGTTTTCGTGTCTCGCGCCGAGGGGACGGCGCGTGTTTTCGCACGAAAACGCGAGACACGAAAGCGCGAGACCGTACCCCGGTCTCGCGTTTTCGTGTCTCGCGTTTTCGTGCATAATTTTTTTTTTTTTTTTAAAAGCGGGCCCAATGTATACTCCATGGCTCAAGCCAACCAAGGAGCGTCAAAATGTGGCGTTTTCATGTTTGTGGTGTTGTGGGATCATTTATCCATCACTCACCATACCCCTGAAAATTCTGGTGTTTTCCCACGGCTCAGCACTGTGCTCTAAGATAAAATAAGACAGTAAGCTAAGATTGTTTATTTAAACCATTTTAATATATTTATATTGTTGAAATAGACCCATCACTTTTAAAAGACTGCTCATATTTATTAAATAGGTACAAATTACCGATACTAATTGGAACGAATGTAAGAAGAAAAATAATTTCTAATAAATAAAACATCTCACTTGATATTTTGGTTGTTGGATTTAGGTAGCTTGAGAATTATAATTAAGCACCTGCTGCTAGTTAATCACAATTAAGACTACACAAGAAACACATGCTTTATTCCAAAGCACCGATTCTATGAGCATCTACGATGCTAATTATAA
This sequence comes from Glebionis coronaria, assembly GCA_025667525.1. Taxonomy (NCBI): domain Eukaryota; kingdom Viridiplantae; phylum Streptophyta; class Magnoliopsida; order Asterales; family Asteraceae; genus Glebionis; species Glebionis coronaria. The sequence goes on from CM046875.1 coordinate 126,008,146, forward strand.
AATGTCTTTACAAAGGCGGACTCAGAAATTGAAATTAGGGGTTGTATAATTTTTTTTCTGTAAATATTAGTACTAAATATATTTTGCATTACATAAAAATGAGTGTTGCACATATAATAAATAACCTATTTTTTTTAACAAATTTTCTTTTCGTGTGCTAAAATCAGGTATAGCCCGTGGCACACCCCCAACTTTCATGTGGGTCGTCCATGTTTACAAATGTCTTTACAAATCAATAGATCTTCTATAAACATATGCTTCAATGCTATAAAGTCTTAGAAAAGCTTTATATTTATTTTTATATTAAATCAAAATCAATAAAAATGTATTATATGAAAGTAAAAAGTCTTTTGTCATGTATTTAAAGATTTACAAATTATTGTTTCAAATAGTCATTAGCTTAAAAAAAAATTAAAAGTCCATTAGCTGATTAGCTCCAATATGAAAAGTTGATGCTCATACATATCTCTTCACTCCACCAATTCTTAATTGTGAATTCTTTTACATTAGATACAACTTTTCAATTTTCATGCATATTAAAAAATGTCCATAAAGAATGATTGCGATTTGTTGCTTTAGTGTCGAAAAGTTAAAAATTTGCCTTTTATGTTTGTCAGTTGGTTTGTCTTTTAAGCATTTCTTAAATCTTATTGATTTTGTTAAGAATGACAGGTATTCAACCTTTTTAGTAGATTGCGGATTTGGAAGTACTCGATGATTAACAAACTCGTTGCCTCAAGGCTGACCAAAAAGTTGTTACGATTTTGATGATCTTATTTTAATGGAGGTGATTTGCTCATTATAAAATATCTCATACAACTTCAAGTGCATGTTTATCAGGAGATGATGCAACAACATTGTCAACATATAACAATTTGTGTTAGGTGCAAGTATTTTGATATTGAAAAGTCACCCCTAACGAAACCACAATCATTGCTTGAATCTAGGCTACCTCATTCCATTGGCGACATAGACAGGTACTATACGTGTTACAAGTAGTATATTTATTACGCTTCGGAAAAAAATCAATTATCGCACGTACACACCAATGCATATATTACAAGTGTCGTCGTACATGCAAAACAACGATAGAAATCACCAAGGGATGGCAAATCATGTGAATGATGTAGACAATGATATTCGAATGATCCAAAAGATTTGACAAGGCTATATATGCTGACAATTTTGTTTGCCCAAAGGTTGCTTGGAGGCATTGGTGGCATCGTCTCACTACCACTCGATCTGCCACCGTGATTGGTGGAAAGGTCTATTATTTGGTGATGATGGGACCATATGATGGAATGGAGTCTAGTCCATTTCCATTAAATTAGGGTTATGTTGTAATGATATTCACCGGACACATGGTCACATTTAATTTGGGAACATGGGGTTTGTTTGTTGTTAAAATTAGAGGGAAAGGTGTCACGGCGGGCGAGGTTTCGCTGAGTTTCGCTGGTACTCTCGTCGGTCTTCGTCGGTCTCCATTACCACATCCACTCCTCTGTCGTTGAGCCTTCGTCGCTGCAGTGACGAGTTTTTAACGAAGAGAGAGGAAAAATATAGCCGTCGGCTATTTACAACTTTTTAATTTAAAATTATTTTTTTAAATGTTGCCGTTAGCTACCGGTAGTTTTTTGAAAAAGTTAAATTCTTTTAACCCTAAACCTTTTTGTATATATCCCCCATTTAACACTTTAAACACAAAACATTCTTTCTATTCTCTCTAAAATAAAAAAATGTCTAACATCCAAAATGACTAATTCCCACAACTCAATTTCACCGGGCTTCTCAACACAAGCAACACCTCGACGCCATCGTGGCAAAACTCAATATCATCTTCTTCCCAATTTTCATATTCTTCCCAATTTCTATCCGGCTCCCAATTCCCATTCCTTTCTTTTACTCAATACTATTTCCCCAAAATGACACCGGAATAAATTTACCAACAACAACAAATCTTATTTCAAAATGCCCAATTTAGCAGCCAATTTAATAGCCAATTTTACCCCAGTGAACGCTAACAAGTGCCAGAAACCCAATTCAAAGTTCCAGCAACACGATCACCATGCGGAAAAGGCAACCGCAAAAAAACACAAATCCAGTAAATCAAAAGTTGTTGATTTGGATGCAGATGATGATGAAATTAAATTTGTGGAAGCTCCGTCTCAGGCACCGACACGTTGGATGCAGGCCGAGGAGGTACTATTGGCGAAATGTTGGGTTGGTGTTTTGCAAAACGCCGACATTGGAAACGATCAAAACCTTGATTATTTTTGGGGGCAGATTGTTTGAGATTTCAACGAGCAAACAACCGGGATGCAGCGCACAAAGAACATGCTTACGGGAAAATAGGGTCGGATGCATCCTGATGCTCAAAAGTTTCAAGATATTTACAAAGGATTAAATCGTAAGAGTGGGTGGAATGATGAAGATGTTTTGGAAGCTGCGAATGATGAATTTTGTGCGGCACATAAAGGAAGAAAATTTGCTTACCTTCATGGGTGAAAGTCCTCAGAACCCACCCAAATTTTTCTGAGGCACAACCTATTTATGTGGATGATCACACGGAAGTATTCGATCCTGATAAACGTCCTCGATCCGCGAGAAAAGATCGACCCACCAAGAATTTTAGACCTGAGACAAGTGAGGGTACAAGAGGATCGTCGGGGTCATCATCGAAGAAAATACTAGAAAATGCAATGCATCAAAAAATGATCTCATCTAAATCCGTGTATGATGCATGTTCGAGTAAATCCCTGCTAAGGTCCGGAAGGTGTTATCCTTCAGACTAGATTGAGCTCGTTCTTCGAATATCCCGAAATTACAATAAACGTGTTAGCCTCTTCCGGGTGTGAGAACCCAGACCAAGCTCCGGCATGAGAGTAAGTAAAGTGAAATGATCCGGAATGGTAGAGAATGAATATAATAAATAAATAATATTATAATAATCTTAAAGTCTTGTCAAACCCGAGTCCCTTTGGGGGTATTTATACTACTCAAATCTCCTAAAACCCGGAAGGCTAATGGGCTTTGGTCGGGGCCTTGTTGGCCCGAAAAGGACAATCTTCCTGAATTTGGTGAAGCTTTTCTGTTGACTTGTCATTGACCAATGCTTTTCCTTGTAGACCGGTTGTGGGTCTGATGGTTCGGATTCAGGTCAGGTCCAACTATTCAGACCTATTCAAGAAACAAGTCCCCCCAAGTGTTGGTTTCATCGTATACCGATACGATTAAACTAATACTTCTACGAATATGTTGGGCCCGTTATTTCATGGATGGACTTAACCATTGCTAAGCCCACTTCGTTCGTACGTCCCACTAGAGCCTAATTTCCTTTGTCACCTCGTAGAATTGATGCCACGCGTCCTCCCCTGGCTTCGATTGCTAACACCTGTGAATTCACTATACCTTCGCGTCTTTCTAGGTCCCCAGCCTCCCCTATAAATAGCCTCCCCTTCGTCATAATTTACTGTGCGTTTTTTCACTGTTGGAATTTTACTTCTCTCTACCCTTTCGGACTTCCTTCACTCTTCTGACTTCTCAGGTTTATTCTTTGCTTTTCTTGTTAATATCCTTTCGGATCTCCCACGAAACTAATGGCAGATGAAGATCAACCTGGTCCGTCCGGATATCTCCCAATGTTTGAAATGCCAAAATATACGTCCAACCTTTCGGATGATTATGTTGAATATTTGATTAAGAATTACGATATCCCGAGAGGTTTACGTCCTTGTGCTCCTCCGGAGGGGATGACGATGGACCGTCTTTCTTCCGATAGCATAGATTTGTATAAGCTTTTTTTTTTAAACTCTCGGGACTATGAGTCCCCTTCACCACCTTCCTTTTAGCCTTGATCAAAGACTTTGGCGTGCATATCTCCCAACTAGTTCCCTTAGGAATGAACCGAGTTATAACCTTCGATGTTTATTTCTGAAACCTCTCAATTGAACCTAGTCTGACCCTCTTTCGTATTTACTATAGGATCATTAGGCAAGGTCATTGATTCTCGTTTGAGAAACGGTCCGGTAAGACCGATCGTAAACAAATATTTAATGACGCACTCAATTGTCTGAAGAAATGTAAATAGGAGTTCTTTTTTATAGACCGAAGGGTCATCCCGTATTATATGCCGTGGAGAAATGTTGACTCTGAGATATATGACTTCATTCCTCGGGATGTATTTAGGGTAGAGTATACTCTTCTTTTAGAAGAAAAGGTTGTGGATTTATCAAATATCCCGGTTGGCATTCTTTTCATGGCTGGAATATCTCGAACTTGGGAATGTCTGAGACATCTGCCTGGTTTCCTAGATCCGAAATGGAATGGTACTAACCCTTCTTACCATATTTATTTCATCTCAACATTACTTTTGCGTGCATTTGTTCCTTCTTGTTTCGTTATTATTAAATTACTTTTCTTCTCTTTTTTTACAGTTATCACCATGTCCGAATACTTGCGTTTTCCACTTACTTCTCCGGCCAAGATCGTGAAGGGGGATAAGCTTACTAGTACCAACCTCATTAGCCCTCATATCACAAATGCTCTCGAAGCCGGTGAGCAAATAAGAGCCCTTACTCAGGAACAAATAACCGTCGAGAATGGAAGCGAGGTTGTGAAAGCTAATCGTGAAAAGAAAAATAAAGAGGATCTTCGTGCAACTGAAGAAAAGAAGAAGAACAAAGAAACAGGAGAGGCATCCGAGAAGCCTAAGAAGAAAAAGAACGACAAGGGCGATTCCTCCAGACAACCTAAGGCTAAACCAAAAAAAAGGTTGATAAAGCCACCAGTGATTTGCTTTGAAGCATGAAGAGGATGAAGGTGGATATACCAGATACCTCTTCCAGAACTCAATCCAAAAGGAGTCGTACCAGTGTGACGGATAATACTGAAGATGGGGATTCCACATCGCATGGGGAGGTTTTGATTCCTAAACCTCTTAGGTCTATTGATCCGAAACTTATTTCTACTACCCTTGCTGGTGATTCAACTGTTCCTTCTGATGATGGTGTGTCCAAGGAGAACCCTTCCTCTACTCATGAATCCTAGAATACCATTCAAATTTCCTCGAATTCTGAAAAGACTGAGGACATCTCGACCAAAATTTTGGAAAAGACAAAAGAGAAAACCACTTCGCCTGTATTCTCCCCTCTCCGACATGCTTATTATGCGGGGGAAGCTCCAAAGGTGTGTTTTCTCCGGATATTGATGAACCTCCCAAGCATAGGGAAGGTAAAGGCCAAGTTGAACCTAACCATTTTGGTTCAGCTCGTAAGTCCCCTTTCGTCCTTTGTCTTATGATGTGTGTTTATTACTGTCATATTTTTTAGAAAATCCCTTTTTTATATTGCTAGTAAGAGTCTTCTCTGCCGATGAAGGTGCTTCTGGTCCGGGGGGAAGATATGTTCCGAATTGGCTCATAGGTGCTAACAGTCGAATAGAGACCGTGTCGAATGCAAGGATTTGATGATGAATATGGTTCCTCCTGCTATGCAACGAGAGTTGAGCTCCTGTCCTCCGTGCCTTGCATTGGACAGGTGTTGGTTTCAACTTGCCCGAAATACCATGGTGTATGATTTAATGACTTTTTGTGCATATGTGTACTCAATAGTTCTCGGTATCTAATCGAATTGATCACGTTTTAGGGTGGAATTATTGGTGTTGGTCACTAAAAGGGGGAGCTTGATTATCTAAGTCTACAAATAACATAAACCTAAAAGCTATTAAAAATAAAGAAGAACGTCTAACCTCGATTGCTTATCCAGAGTGAATGTTGCACAGTAGAACTTGGTGAAAATAGCTAAAGGTAATTATCTAATTTAAAATAAAGTTGAAAATGTAAATGTCGTTGAGTAAAAATAAAAGCTTTAAAAGTTAAACTAAAAATAAAACTTTTTAAAATAATTGACGAAAGATTAAACTTGATAAAAAGTAAATTTGAAAACTTAAAACTTTTGAAAATGTTCAAAAATTAATCTAGATAAAAATGGCGGGAAAAATTAAAATTTAAAAACTAATTCGGGAACTTAAAATTTTAAAATAAGTCGGAATGCAATATTTTGACCTAAGTCGGAATACAAGTTTGGACCTAGTTCGGAATCAGAATCCCAAACATAATCCGGAATCCTCAATTCTCACTTAATTCAGAATGTTGGATGTTCATGTAATCCGGAATACCTTCCCTGCACTCAATTCGGAATCCTTACTCCCTACCTAATTCGGAATCAATGTTTCTGACTTAGTTCGGAATATGTTACTTCCTGACTTAATTAGGAATCCGCGTCACAAACCTAATCCGGAATCAAGGTTTCGGATGTAATCCGGAATACACGTTCTTGAAGTAATCCGGAATCCACACGTTACTACTAATTCGGAATGCAGCCAAGGTTTCTAATTCGGAAGCCGCATCCACGACCTAATCCGGAATGGGGAGTTCAGATGTAGTTCGGAATGCTGAGGTTGCACTTAATCCGGAATATGAAACAACACTAAATTCGGAATATGGAGCTTTTGCATCTAATTCGGGAAATGGAGATTTGTTACTTAAGTCGGAATGTGGTGTATTGTTTTGGATGGAAAATGAGGTTTAAGTCGGAATGTGTACTGTAGTTAATTCGGGATACTGGGGTTTGTATATAAGTCGGGATAATGTGGTTTTCAACTAGTTCGGGATAAAAGGGTTTCTAAGACCCGAATTAACACCAAATAAGCAAAAATCAAATAAGCACTTATCAAAACTTAAACCAAATCAATTTTTAGAAAAAGATAATAAGACACAATTAAAAATATTAAAAATCAACTTTTTATAAAATAACTTTTAAAAAATATTAAACTACCAAAATCAACTTATTTAAACTAACAAACATAAAAATTAAGCAATAAGCACAATCCAATAAGCAAATCAATCAAACAATCAACAAGATGAAATCAACTACATGATTAATTAAGCAAAACAATAGATTATGATTAAGAAAGGTAGAATGAGAATTTATTAAAAAGCTTGATTATATTAAAGATTAAGATTCAAGATTACAAAATTAAGGTGAAAGATTAAAAAGCTTGAAAGAAAAGCTAGAGAAAAGAAAAGTAAACACACACTAATTACCTACTAAAATAAAAACTAAGGACTAACACTTTTTTTCTAATGACATATGTATAATATATATAGGGGAAGGGAGGGTGTTGTTTCTTCTCTCTTTCTTCTTGTCTTCTCATCTTTTAAATAACTCTTCTTTCTCGACTTTGTCTCAGGATTTGTCGAATGATAAAATGAACTCGTCTTCTAATTTTCTTCTTTTTAGTAGACTTGGTTCTTCGACTTTGCCAAACTTCCGTCTTTAGTCTTTTTCTTCGATAAATCTTGAGAATAGGCCTTTGACTTCCGTTCTTCTTGCACTTTTGATCTTTTGACTTCGTCTTTTGTCTTTTTCTTCGATAAAAGCCCGTGAAAGCCGGTGTTTTCTTCCTTTATCATATTTTTCTCCTAAAACACAATAAATACACAAACCACGCATAATTCTGACTTTTACGACATAAAATATACGTTTTGGTCTTGTTTTTATTATAATTAAGTGGTAAAAGGATAAGTGTTTTCACACTTATTAAATCCCCTACACTTGACAATTGCAATGCCCTCATGCAATGCATTAATTTCAAAGCATAGTTTACATTTTCTATCATAAATAACCTACCTTGGCCTTTATTAAATATTAAACACTAAGGAAACCAAAAATATAGAAATATATACAAAATGCTTGAAAGAAGAACAAGTAAAGAGATCTAAGACTTACATTAGGGCTTTGGTTGTCATGAATGTTTATCACCCTCAAGTCTCACGTTCCCCACACAAAGCTTAAAAACGATATCATTGTTATTATAAGTTAATAAGCTAACACAAACTCATGTGGCCTAATTATTCACTTAGACTCCCTTATTCCTAGGTGTATCTCTTATATTTTATTATTGTCTTGAATGATCACGAGGATGCATTGTTGACTTATTTCGATAGTTTATATAGGCTGAAAATAAGTAGGAAGATTTAATCAATTGTTATCTAAAGGACAAAATCTTTTAAAACTGCTTCTCGGGACCTCTTAAAGTTCATATCTTGGCATAACTCGCTTCACGATTTGAGACCTTTCTCGGACCGATATTTGGCAGTGACTTCATTCTTCAAATCTTGAGAGACGTTCTTGAAATAATGGTCTTCTCTTCATAATAGGAATTTCTTCACTTGAAATTTTTGAGAGATTCTTCATACTTGGACCACGACTTCTTCATTTTTCGCCAATCTTTATTTTGGATTTTGATATACAACGATCCGCCTCCTTTTAGGACTTGGATCTATTTATCCTCATACCTTGCTAGGGTCTTTTCGGATAGACTTCTCCATGATATTTAGGGGAGTATTTGTTTTTCGTCGTGTATCTCGATCCTTCATATTGATTTTTGATAAATGATTCTTCACATCACTTAGGATCTTTAGCAACAAAATGTAGCCCTCATGCCTTGTTAGGGCCTTTTCGGACTCGCCAATATTCGCATCCCGCTTTAATAAGTTATGCCTTGGCTATGAACTCTAATTAATACCGATCAACTTTTAAACGATCTTGGGCTAGAAGCTAAGTAACTTTTAAAATCGTACGACCTTACTTATTGCAATTAAATTTATTAACAAGCGATGGGAGAAAAAGCTCATAATTAACTCACATAAATTCATGAAAGAATACCAAACTTATAATTAACTCTATCATCTATCGTTCTCCACAATTTAAAATCTCAAGAAATGAGACTCGTGGATGCTTAGCCTATTAACTCAAAGTTTTGGGTTTTCAAGTCATCTATAGGATCTTGCAACTTCTTAGACTTTTTCAAGTTTAGAATCTGCGTTTTAAAGTTCCCTTGATAAACGACTTTCTAGGATCAATTATAGGAACTTGCGAAAAGTTCTTGTTCTTAACCCGTAAGAGTTAAGACTTTCGCGTTTTAAAGTTCCCTATATAAATGCCTAGCAAAACTTGACATAAACACGTTAAGGATACTAGCTAGAGTAAACTTCGATAAGTAAACTTGGTTTGAGTCAAAAGATTCATGACGGGCCTAATATATCAAAGACATCTAAACTCATTAAAACCATTTTATCTAACTTTGTTTTTCTTTTGAATTTATTTTTGAAATGAAATATATACATACAATGCGATAACAAACGGAAAGAACATAAAAGAGAATAAATGAAAAATACTACTTGGCCAAAATAGAGCAAAAATTTTGAAAAATGTCGAAAAATTAGATTTTCCGGTTAAAATGAGGACAAATTAATGGAAAAGCCCACTTAACTTCGATAGAAGTCCCCCTACACTTGATATAAACATTGTCCTCAATGTTTAAGCATGTGGGAGTAAACTCCCCTACACTTAGGACATTGTGGACTTTGTTTAAATCTTGCTAAGGAAGAGACAACTAGTGATTTCAATGTGAACATATAAGATATGAAATATTGAATCACGACAGTTTAGGATAGAACCGGGAAGACGGGATCACGGGTCGTCAAATATCATCAAAAGTGCTCTTTGAAGCTTTAATCCCTGCACATCATAAGAAACAAGACAACAAACCCTATGTAGCTCCCCTACACTTATTATGAAAACGGGTAAAAGGATAGATCAACGGGTTGCCTCCCAAGAAGCGCTTGTTTTTGTTAACCGAGTCACGAGCCTGACTCGACCCAAAACTAATTCAAGGTAAATGTTGTGAGGGATGGAATCATCTCATGAGAGATGTCCTCACCAAAGTACAACTTAACACACTGGCCATTCACTTTAAAAATTGGCCCATTTGGTTGCGATAACTCAATGGTGCCACAAATTTTGAACTCTCGAAAAGCTCATTCACTTTGGCGACGGTGAATGGACCAGACCAACGGCTCTTAAGCTTTCCCGAAAAGATTTTCAACCGAGAGTTAAAGAGTAAAACTTGATCACCAATTTTGAACTCTCGGTTTTTGATCTTAGAATCATGAATGAGCTTGGTTTTCTCCTTATAAATCAACGAATTCTTATAAGCTTCATTCCTTAGTTCATTAAGTTCATTGAGTTGGACCTTCCTAAAATCACCGGCTTTGTTGATATCAAAATTAGCCCATTTCAAGGCCCAATAAGCCTTATGCTCCAACTCAATGGGGGAGGTGGCATGACTTTCCGTACACAAGACGATATGGAGTGCAACCAATAGGTGTCTTATATGCGGTACGGAAAGCCCACAAAGCATCATCTAACATATCGGCCCATGAGGAACGATGCTCTCCCACGGTTCGCTCTAAGATTCTCTTAAGTCCACGGTTTGAAATCTTGGCTTGACCATTTGTTTGTGGATGATATGCGTTGGAAAGTCGGTGATTGACACCATACTTAGGCATGACTCGAGCAAACTGATCATTGAAAAAATGAGTCCCGCGATCACTAATGATAGCACGAGGAACACCGAATCGAGCAAATAGTTGTTTCAAAAAGTTCACAACCACCCTCGCATCGTTAGTAGGTAAATCCTTTGCTTCAACCCATTTTGATACGTAGTCAACAGCTATGAGGATGTACTTGTTCCCTTTAGATGATGGAAATGGCCCCATAAAGTCGATGCCCCATATGTCAAAGATTTCACACTCTTGGATGAAATTTTGAGGCATCTCATCTTTATGTGTGATCTTGCCTTGTCGTTGGCAAGCATCACAATGCTTAACCATTTCGTGTGCATCACGATAAATGGTGGGCCAATAAAATCCAGAATCGAAAACTTTCTTCGCGGTGTTATTGGAACCAAAGTGACCACCGGTTGGTCCTTTATGGCAAGCTTCCAAGATTTGTAAAGTTGCGAGCTCGTCAACACACCAACGAAGGATCAAGTCAGCACATTGTTTGAAGAGATAAGGGTCGTCCCAATTGTAAGTTTTCACATCCTTGAAGAATTTCTTCTTTTGCTGGGACGATAACCCTTCGATGAGAATTCCACCCGCCAAGTAGTTTGCAAAATCCGTAAACCATGGGGTCTCATCAAGATTGGAGTTAATAGACATCAAGGCTTCAAGGGGAAAAGTTTCATTAATCTCTTGATTTCGGAGCTCCCCTTGATAAGGATCCTCGAGTCTACTAAGATGATCCACGGCTAGGTTTTCCGCTCCCTTTTTATCACAAATTTCAATTTTGAATTCTTGAAGGAGTAAAACCCAACGAAGAAGTCTTGGTTTGGAATCTTGTTTTGTTAACAAATACTTCAATGCGGAATGATCGGTATAGACAATGGTAGTGGAAAGGACAAGATAGGGGCAGAATTTTTCAAAAGCATACACTACAGCTAAAAGCTCTTTTTCGGTAGTGGTATAATGCATTTGAGCCCCCGTCATTGTCTTGCTAGCGTAATGGATTGGTTGGAAATGTTTGTTGATTCTTTGTCCCAAAACCGCTCCAATAACAAAGTCGCTAGCATCACACATCAATTCAAAACGGAATTCCCAATTAGGGGTAACTAAGACCGCTGCCTTAGTTAATTTATCCTTAAGAAGATTGAAAGATTCGATACACTCTTTAGAAAAGATAAAAGGAGTATATTTTTACAAGAGGTGGGTCATCGGGTGAGCGATCTTAGAAAAATCTTGAATGAATCGACGATAGAAGCCCGCATGACCAAGAAAACTTCTCACACCCTTCACGGTTGAAGGAGGAGGTAATTTAGCAATCGCATCGACTTTAGCACGGTCGAATTCAAGACCGGCTTTGGAGATTTTATGACCTAGAACAATGCCTTCTTTGACCATGAAATGGCACTTTTCCCAATTAAGAACAAGACGAGTGTCTTCACACCGTTTAAGCATACGTTCTAAATTGGCAAGGCAAGATGAGAAAGAATCACCATAGACCGAGAAATTATCCATAAAGACTTCCATAGTTTCTTCAACCATGTCATGGAATATAGCCATCATACACCTTTGGAAAGTCCCAGGAGCATTGCATAAGCCGAAAGGCATTCTTTTGTAAGCAAATGTTCCATAAGGACAAGTGAATGTGGTTTTCTCTTGGTCTTTTGGATGGATGGAATTTGAAAATACCCGGAGAAACCGTCTAAGAAGCAGTAGTAGTTATTACCCGCTAAACGCTCGAGCATTTGATCCATGAAAGGAAGAGGAAAATGATCCTTACGAGTGACATCATTGAGCTTGCGATAGTCTATGCAAACTCGTCAACCCGTGACAAGTCGAGTAGGAATCAACTCGTTGTTTTCATTTGGAACAACGGTTATTCCGCCTTTCTTTGGCACACAATGGACGGGACTTACCCATGGCGAATCTGAAATAGGGTAAATCATTCCGGCATCTAGAAGTTTGATAACTTCTTTCTTGATGACGTCATGAATTTTTGGATTAACCCTTCTTTGGCTTTGGATTACGGGTTTATAGTCATCTTCCATGAGAATTTTATGAGTACAAAAGTTAGGATCAATTCCGCGGATGTCGGAAATTTTCCAAGCAATTGCTTTCTTATGATTTTTGAGCACATCGATAAGTCGATATTTTTCATCCTCTTTTAAGTCCTTAGCAATGATGACGCGTAACTTCTTATTGTGTTCAAGGAAAACGTATTCTAGATGAGACGGTAAATCCTTAAGCTCTAAATCCGGATGATTGTCGATGGAAGGCGTAGTCAAATTCGGATCATCGTTTATGATTTCCATAGGAGAAGGTGGAGAAATATAGTCCTCATTGAGAAGTTTCTCAATGGTACGAATGTATTCATCCCAATTGGAGAGAGAATCGTCATATTTTATGTCCACATCCCCTAAGCTTGCTTCAAATTCTTTCAAAAGAAAATCACTTTCTCCAAATGGAGTCAGTGAGGGAGAAATAGAGGCAACGGTCTCAACAATCAGTAGAGAAGAGAAACCACTTTTACAAGCTGTGACAATCCGTCAATTTATGGTTGATATTTTATCCTTAATATTTATTTGAAAATATTATTTTAATGTTATAATATGAACTCACTTATTTTTGGGAACAAATTTGGATTTACGTCTTGAAGTAGCATCGACTATGTCTAAACCGGAGGATTCTACGTTACGAGCTTACGTTTACATACACCATTTTTGGTGACAGTCCGACATTTCAGAAAATAAATTTATCCGTGAATATTATTTTGAGATTTTAAATTTGTGTTGGTTCATAAACTCACAAATTTACGAGAAGAAATTAGGACTTACGATTTTATTTTAACGTCCTTTACGACTAAACCGGAAATCTTAGGATTACGTATTTACGTTTTCGAACTCCGTTTTTGATGAGACAATTTTTATTAGATTCGTTTTGTGCCGTTGATTCATAATTTATAAAAACGTTTTTCGTAAAATGACCCGAGGGCACGCAAATCGAGGAAACTAAAATCGAGGAATACCCGTAAATTAGTGGGGTGGGACAAAACAAGTTTTGCCCCACCCCACTCAAAGGGACGACTAAATATGGGACACCAACACCCTTAGGTATCAACTTGTGATATACAAGTTCAACACTTGTCTAGTTAGCTTCATTTTGAAGCTTATTCACCCACCAAACTAGCTAAACCATCTAACTAAACCACTTCTCCCATTATTCAACATGCAAACCACACATATTTTCTCTCTTTCTCTCTCTTTGTGCCGTCCAACAAACACCATCAAACACCTCAATCATACAAAAATTAACCACAAAATCTCATGTTATTCATACATAAGTTGAAGCCCTTTTGAAGCCCTATTGATTGGTGGTAATTATAACATCCAAGGAGGAGTTTCTATGGAGTCTTGGGGCTGATTTTCCACAAGGAGTTCTTGAAGAATGGTGGTCTTGAAGATGGTCTTGGTTTATCACAAGTTTCTCCATCAAAATCCATGTCTTGATCATAACCTACATCATCATGGTGGTATAAAGATTGTTCTCCCCATCCTTTTGTTAATTTTGATTATGTAATCATGTATATTCTTCTTAAATGTATATATGTATGATGATAAAAATATTGTGTGGGGATTTGGTGTTGATAATCATGGGTAAAAAGATGAAAAACTATATGTAAAAAGGTTAAAATCATGCTTAAAATGATGGCTGTATAAAAGAGTAAAGAACCATGTGATGAACTGATAAAACGGCATAGATTAATGGATACACAGTAAGTAATATGTCTTGTACACATGTGAGAGTTGGCCATGCAATGGAATCATTAGGATGAGTGAGATATGATCAAAACAAGTTTAGAGTACAAATCTGAGTTCACTGTTTTGGACGATTTTTAGAAAATACTTAGAGGCTGATTCAACAGTAGCTATAGAAGATTTAAATGGAGCACATATCATGTAGTTTATGTCATAAACATTTGAGCTTCTATCTCCATATAGAACTCTAGATATGGCTGTTTTGGTGAACATGAAAGTAAAAATCAGATTTTGGAAATTAAAATATAATAGTATTATATAAGCACTCAAATAAAAATAGTATAAAATGTGAATTAAAACCCACTAACTTATATGATACATTTATATAAATATGTATAAGGATAAATAAATGGACATTTTATAAAAATGGTAGTTTGATAAGTTTTATAAGTTATAAAACTATAAACATGATTTTTACGACTTTTTCGGCTATTACCGTAAAATTAACGTTTTTGCTAAATAAAACTTAGACGGTTGGAACCGTCTAATGTGAACTTTATAAAACTCATATACTGATATATAAACATATATAACAAGTAAAAACCGATAAAACCCGAACTATATAACATACGGACATTAACGGGCTAAGTTAATGTTATTGGACTAATAATACAACAAAATGAGCTAAAACACTTATAAACTTATTTATTGGGCTTAACCCATTTGGGCCCAACATGTAAAGTATAAATACTGATAATACAAGTATGAAATGGATTAATACAAGTTAATGGACTTATAATAAGTTCATTGGACCTAAAACACGTAAATAGGTAAAACTAGTAAACTAGTAAGAAGTTACCAATACGTAAACACTAAAATGAGTAAAAGAGAATATGTAAACCCACTTGATCATCATATATATAAAATCATCATATATATACATAATTGTTATTTTTATAAAGTCATTGGACATGAGTCTAAGACGAGTATTATTTGTCTAGGTTTCCGGGATTGAAGCACGTACCGTACGTCCGAATTGCTGTTAACCCGCCTTCCCACATCAACGTGAGTTTATAGCCTCGCACTCTTTTAAATGTTTTTATGAAATGTTTTATAAACCCACGAGGGAGATAACATGTTAGTTTTGATAAAATAGGACACCATTTGTCCAGATTGTTTGTTTATTGATTTGGACCCGAATGATTGTATGACCCGATGAATGAATATATGACCCGATAAATGAAATGAAATGGATTATTAAAGTTAGGTGATGTCACTAAAAGTCCCATTAGCATGAATTGTGAACTACCGGGATTTGGTAGACGCTTATGCATATAATAGTACTATTTGGGGACGATCACCCTAGTTCACGCCTTGACGGTTGATCCCCGTCGTTCCACATTGACTGGTAAGCGAATTTATGTATGAGAAGATTTACATAGCGTGACCTTTGTGACGACACGCTAATTTAGATGGGCAAATTGAGTTTCGGGCTAGCTACCCGTTGTTTGGTTTAGTAAGGTAACAATGTCATGCGGCTTATAATAATCCAATTAACGAAATCTTGCTTTAAGCATTAAATTACGATATATTGCCTGACTAGCAATACGGGGTCTTACTATTGATATTATGTTCGTGTTTTGGTTTTCATAACCATACTCATATAACGGTTTTTATTTAACTCCATACAACGTTATAAAACGTATTGTATGATATTTTTACGACATTGGTTCGTATAATGATTTTGAAGGCGAAAGCCTATATTATGATTTTGATAAGGATTTGTATAAAATGACTTTGGCTATTTTATTTCCTATTAAAATGAATTGTACAAAATGATTTCCGGTAATAATTTTATACCGATGTTAAATTGATGGATTTTATTAAACTCTATGAATTCACTCGGCGTTATCGCTGACCTTTTCTTTTAACATGTTTTATCTCAGGTACTTGAAGGTAATTCTCGGGAAGACAACAAGAATTCATGGCCCACAATTAAATTATAATTTCCAGTCAAATGTTTTGTAAAACCTGTATTAAATACAATAACTTGGGACCTATGTAAATCTGATGTTTATGAATGGAAATGCTTTATTATTAAACGACGCGAATTTTAAGCGTTGTCTATGATGTGAGTAATGTGTTATCCCGTAACACCAACGAGTCTTCCGTTGTATTGAATTGTGTAAAATTGGGGGTGTTACAATTTGGTACTAGAGCTCTCGTTATAGAGAACGAAAGATTTTTAAAAACCAAGGTTTTGAATAAAACATTTCAAAATCTTTTAACTATAACCATTTTTCTAAAAATGTCTAAAAATCTTTTGACTATAACAGTGCCTAAGAATTCCCGAGTTACCGACAATGCCAGACTGAGAAGTGTTATTTTAATATATATATAACTTGGATTATATATATATATATATATATATATATATATATATATATATATATATATATATATATATATATATATATATATATTGTAATTTGATTACATGATTGTTTGATGATTATTTCAATACGTATACGAGGTATTTATACGACATAGATTGTCACAAGGAACCCTAAATTACCTAGCAAATTAATCTAAGCTATTCCTGTAGGAAATCTAGCTATTCTAGATCTAAACCAAGTTGTGGATATTTATGATCCCAACAAATGGTTGATATTCGTAGAAATGTAGATATTAGTTGATTGTGATATTAAAGAAGAATTGGCGAGATTAAATCTGATATCGATGTCATGACGATCTTTCCTTATAGAGTGGAGTTTGACAAAACGTTACCACCTGGAAAGGTGTCATCTGATTCGTTGTCACCCAATTCTTAAATTTGAAATCGAAAGGGTGAAAGTTGCACTTGAGGCTGTCATTGGAACCATTACCCAAAAGCCTCATGCCACTAGTACCTTTCCGAGAAGTCTAATTGACTGATCGAGTCATTTTATACAAGTGACTCATTTGATAACTATTGATGAAGAAGTTATAGAATCGGAAATTAAGTGTTGATCATATTGAGATTTTATTGCCCTATCAAGGTCTAAGAATAAGGTTGAATGTATTGGAGAATGAGGTAGGATATCGAATTGATATGATTTGGTTGAAACTTGAATAAAGTAAAATTTAACCCGTATGGAATAAGAGATTATTAAGAGGAAGTTATTGAGTCCTGTGATTGAATTATAAGGTTTTAAATGATTGTTAGTTTGTGTTAAGTGTTGTTCCTAGGCCATTGTCCAATGATGAGGATGCCCAGTGTCCAAGAAATAAATCGAAGAAATCTTCTTCTGAAATTGGGACCGATGGATCTTTCGGGACATGTGGAACACCTAATGACTCTCGTAGATTAGTATTCATTGTGGTATCTGAAGGTCTACGTTATTATTGGCCTATTCTACATGATGGATTGAATTGATAAAGTGGGTTGATTAATAGATAAATATAAGGAAGATGAGAAGGGAGATGATGGAGTAGAGAGAGAAAGGAGAGAAAAAAGAAGAATAGAGAGAGAAAGTAAAGATTGAATAATGTGAGATATGAAAATGACCAACCCCTCCTAACATGCTAGGAGGGGATATATATAGCCCACCCTACATGTGGGCTATATGGACTATACATTTACTAAGTGGATCACGAGCCCATTACATAATTATCGTTGGAGCGACCGATCCTTCACAAATACGTAAAACGTATTTCCAACAATCTCCCCCTAAGGGAGGTCGCTCCAAGAGACAAAGTTCTAAATAGTCTATATCTCGTGATCTATGCTAACTAAGATGTGACCGAGACTTTATTGGGAAAAACGTATTTCCAACAATCTCCCCCTAAGGGAGGTCACATCTTTTAAAAAATCTTAAACCTAGCATCTATGCTTGAGTCTTCGATCTTGTTCTTGTGAATATGCTTGATGTGATCTTTGACTTTAGTCTTGAGCATGTTTCCTTGCCTTGCCCTTGTGCATTCTTCACTTGTGATATTTGCCTCTTCGTGACTTCATGTTCCACATACTTATACTTTTAAATTCTTGAAAGCTTCAGATTTTGATACAGCGGAAGACTTCACCTTCAGACTTTCTTGAATTTGTTGAAGTACTAATTGTATGTAGTATAAGCATGTGGTGATGACTTCTTCTGGATTGTACACCGCAATGCCACCTTCTTGTTACGCTGCATAAGACAGTTAGCAACAAACAATATACACGGATGAAATGGCCTTGAACATTTCATTCTAATTCGGTAGCATTTTACCTCTGGTCGGTGAAGACCGTTGGACGATATTAAATATCGTACTTGTGGCAGGTAGTTTCAATAAAGAACCTCCTTGACAAGATTTCGCGGGTAAACCCGTTCTCTTTACTCGACCGTCTAAAGCTTACTGCGAACGTAAAGAGTGAATCATTTGGATAATCTTATCCGCATGATTTGAAGCCGTCAATTCATGTTCCTGGAACAAGTGAAGTTCAATTAAGAACCGCACCATCGTTGCTTTCCAGTTGTCACTAGCTTGATTCATATAGAATCTTGCAAGTTACCTACCAAGTGTTGTTTGATGTTAACACTAGAAGGATTTCCATTCGTCACTGTAAATACTTAAAAGTATTACTCTGAATGTTCTGGCAAGATCACTAAGATATTGCGTAGAGGCCTGGAACGTGTTTAAATTCATTTAAGAATTAAACCACTGTTGCTTTCCAGTTATCACAAGTTTGATTCATAAAAAATCTCACAAGTCACCTACCATGAGTTTTTTTATATTCGCTCAAGAAGGATTTCCATCTTCATAGTAAATACTTTCGTATTACTCGGATGTTCAGGCAAGATCATGAAGATTTTGCGTAGGACTCTTAAGATCTTTCTTACTTTTCACAGTGTGTGAAAAAGCAAGGAAATATGAAAGTGTGTCCTAATGAGATATTTGATGATCTCAAATGGCTCTAGACTCGATCGTGCATTTTGGATTTTTAGTGATCGGAGGCTGGAGAGGAGTGCCACCTTTTCAATACCAATTTATTCGGAGTGAATAAATCAATAGATAATGCGTTGTCTCCGTGTAATTAAAACAAATATCTTTTGAGAGATATCTGAGTTAGCTGGGATGGGTTGTGCATTGCATCACTGGGTCCATGATGTCTGTCTTCAATATTAAGAATCATTAAACAATGATCTTAATAGAATATGTATTGACCTGGTTTCTGCCTAAGTTGTAAGGAGGGCTTCTTTCTTTACACCCTTTATCTTTACAGTTCTTTTTCATTCTTCAACCCCTTCAATGCTTACCAATACGTCATCACTAGCACCTTGTTATGATTGTTCCAGTGCTAACTTAAGTACTTGGTCGGCATTCAGCTACGTTCACAATCTTTCTCCAACTTTCCTAAGGACTACTATTTCTAGCTATGGAATGTCCTTGGGAAGATTCCTCCGGTTCTAGAGGAATCATTTGACTTTAACCTATCCTACCATCCTTATGTCACCACAATCTTAATCATCGTGAATAGAGATGTTTTGGGTAAGTGTATGTCACCATGAAATCCATTTTGAAGTGCAAATCCATTTTGCTCCCCCTTAACATATGCCACGATATCCGAAAACATTTCGCACATGTCGGGATGAGCTAGCACGTTAAGTCAAACCATTTGTGATTAATCATTTCCCATATTAAATCACATTTTCTCCCCCATATTAAAAATATTAACTCAATCAATGTTTTTAATATCAATTGATTTAATAGCGTTTTAAGAAAATTTGGGAAGAAAAATGCAAATCCAATTATCTTCATGAGTTACACAAGCTCCCCCTCAAATTAATGAGGCTCTACTTGAAACGTAAATTAAATACCTTTTAAACACAAGTGTAAGGTATTTATCACGTGCAAAGATCATATATGATAATGAATTCACAATATTAGCAATTTACGAGGTTGGACCTGAATGATGGAGAACATCATATGAAAGAAGCACATGGTTCTTGTTCACGAATGTTGGTCTTCCTCGTAACTTCTGAAGTTATCTCTTGACTCCATGTGTATGATTGATATCGTTGTCTTAACACCAATATGTGAACTTGGCACTCTCGGCATCAAGGATTCTGAATGCTGGACAATTGCTCCCCCTCAATTGTTGACCCGTGTTCTATTGAAAGAGCTGTAGTCACCGTTTGAGTAGTCGCATCGTCGAGTATGTAGATATCAATTGTAAGTTGCTACGGTTGGTGGAGATGATAACTTCGGATTCTGAAGTCAAAGCTTTCCGGTGAAATGCTTGACTTCAAAGTGAAAAGCGGGTTACTATCGGAAATAATAGCAAACCATATGGAGCATGTTTTAAATTGTTTAAACTTCTACTCGAACTTTATTTACAACCCCGTGTCATTATTGAATGACATTTCTAGGTTCGTAAATATTATCGATTCCAGAAGACATGCTCTTTTTATCAAAACGTCTTTGAACACACAATTTTGAAAGATTTAGAAAAACCTTTTGAGAAATTCTTGAAAAATTGTGTTCAATGTTTTGAAAACCAATTACTTGAGCTTAAGATTTGGAATATCTTAGGAAAGCTCAAGTCCGAGAAGTTGTAAACTTCTCGTTGTAAGGATAAGTTACCATCGGCGATAAACTTTCCTTTTATCTGAAGGACGAGTCCTAAGCTGACTTTTACTTAGAAGTCGTTTTCATGAGCTTGAAAACTTTGACTGTTTTAACGGAAAGCTCATGACCGAGAAAGGTTAATTTCTCGTTATAAGGAAAAGTTCTCTTATTTAAAAGATACACTTTCCTTTCTGAGCTTAAAACTTCGAATGTTTTAATACAAGCTCATGACCGAGAAAGGTGAATTTCTCGTTAAGAGGATAAGTTATCATAAAAGATAATCTTTCCTTTATTTTAAGTTCGAGTTACAGTCTGACATTTAACTGTAAGTCATTGTGCATGAGCTTAAAAAACTTGGAATGTTTTCGATATAAGCTCATGCCCGAGAAAAATTAATTTCTCGTTGTAAGGATAAGTTTATCATCGGCGATAAACTTTCCTGCCTTTGAAGAGCGGGTTATTGACTGTCATTTATCTATAAGCCTTAATGCATGAGCTTAAAAACTTGGAATGTTTTTGATATAAGCTCATGCCCGAGAAAAATGAATTTCTCGTTTTTAGGATAAGTTTATCATCGGCGATAAACTTTCCTTTCTTTGATGAGCGAGTTACAGTCTGTGATGTGACTATAAATCTTTGTGCAGTTAAGCTTAACCATGAATCCCCTGAGACACTTGTTTCTCTGATATCTGCTTCTTCAGCAACCAAACTCTGAGAGTATCCTTAGTTGAACGGTATACAATGATTGGACCGCTTCGTTCTTTTGGAACATCAACTTTGGTACCTGCATTCTCATTAGGAATTTGCTTGCTTTGACATGGGTTAGCGATATCAATTTTAGAAGCACGTGGGGGTTCACAGTTGGCTTTACTTGTGTCAGAGGCGACCTGAGTAGATGATTCACTTATCTTAGCTGGCAAACGTTTCCTTTTATAGAAAACCTTAAGTTTAGGCTTAAGTGAAGTATCATCTTTATCAATTTCCTCCCTAGTAGTCTTAGTGGAATCGGAGACTATCCTAGTTAAAGGGCACTCGTTTCCTACAAGAGTGAAAGTTCTACCAGTGGGGCGCCAAACTTTACCAAAGGGTTTGATTTTAGCTATCCACTGGGACTTAATTCTAGCACGGGAGTTCACCTCATCAAGTAATTTTTTGATACAGGAATCATGATTGGCTCTAAAGAAACATTTTCTACATGTTTTACAGGTAGCATATTTAATGTCCGAGTAATTCCTAGATGATTGATCGATGCTCCTAGGAGATGACATGCTACGGTTAGCAGTGTTGGGTAATCTAGAAGGCATGTGACGAGGATTGATATTGCTATCTCTTACATGTGTCTTTTGCATAACTTCCCTTAGACCAGATTTATGGCCAACGTCATTTGAACTAGTTCTAGACGTGGTCTTGGTATTTTTAGGGAAACTAGAGGCAATCATATGATTTGTTCTTGCTAAAGCTGGAGTGATCACATAGGGCCTAGTTGCTGGAGTGACTGGTCTAGAAAGATGAACCAAATCAACTTGGGAGGCAAACCGCGGTCTCGAGGATTGTGGTCGCTCGGATCTAAATGCAGTAGGTTGTCTGACAATCGGTTGTCTGACGAACTGATTTGTAGGCGGTTTCCCCAAGATTGATGGTTTTTCAAGCTTAGTGTCCACACTAGGTCCTCTATTTTTCCTTAACTCGTTTTTCAACGCGGCTATAGCAAAGACCTTTTCCTGTACTTGAGCCTTTAATGTCTAATTCTCTTTAAGTACTCTATCTTGGGATGCCAATTTAGACTCTAGTAACTGAATTTGTTTCAAAAGATTATTCCTTTCAGCTTTAGAATCTAAAACTTTTTGATCCAATTTTCTTTCAAGAACAACGTTTGACTTTTCAAGTTTTTCGAAGTATGTTTCAAATTTTTCCGTTTTCTTAGAAAATTCAAGTTTGGCATCCTCAAGATCTTTTAATTGTTGAGCTACAATCGTTTCGAGCTCTCTAATCTTGGAATCAGAAGCAGTCAATATAAGACAATTATCATGATGTTCTATAGCTTTCTGAACAATCTCTCCCCCATTATGACTTACATCGGATGAATCAGAAGTGGTATTTCTATCACTCTTTCCCATCCCATGTTTGTCATAATTAGGTTCAGAATGCTCAATATGCGGCATGTTATCAGCATTTACATCATAAACAACATTACATTGTACCATGTTTGCAGGCTCTTCGTCATAAATGGGTAAGGTGTCATCAAAAGAGATCTCGTGAACATTCCCTGACGTGCCACTGGTATCATGTTGTCCTCCTGATTCCGTGCTCTTGGCCTCGTTAGGCTCAAAGTTTTCAACCGTATGACCATTTTCCTCTTGCATCGAAGAGTCTTGCACTCCATTATCATACCCTTGCTGAAGTCGAGATCTTTCATAAATCGAAGACGAGAC
The DNA here is from genome assembly GCA_025667525.1 of Glebionis coronaria. Lineage (NCBI taxonomy): Eukaryota > Viridiplantae > Streptophyta > Magnoliopsida > Asterales > Asteraceae > Glebionis > Glebionis coronaria. Next base: position 126,031,326 of record CM046875.1, read on the forward strand.
CGATGACATGAGTTTCAAAATTGTATCACGGAAAACTCGAAGCTCGGTATGTGTATCTCGAAGAAATGATTGGCAAATCACTGAACTTTCAGGCTTGATGATATTGAATTCGAGGAAAGGCGTGAGTTGTGTCACAAGATCCTTATATGCAAGTGCCGATGCAGAGTGATTGAAGTTGTCATTGTTGAGTTGCTCGGCAAGTTGGGTCAAAGTGGTGAATATTGAGTCGAAGAATATATGACGATCTTGTCCAAAGATGATCACAAATTCGCTCCCTCCTTGAATCCTCGAAAGAGTGACAAGATGAGACTGAAGCATTTGAAATGAAGTGATGCCACTTTTCCTAACTTTGTTTTGCATTGAATGCGATTCTCCCTTTTGACATGTCGAATCGAACGAATCCATTGAATATCGATTAAAAATGACATGGATAAAAAATTTTAAAAAAATAAAAATTTACCGAAGTTTTTTCAATACTAATACCCGTAAATAATTTCAATACTCCGTTTACTTTGAACAAAGTAATAATAAAAATATCTGAACCCACTATGTATGCATACTCGAAAATGTTATTATCAAAATAAAATTAAAATTTAAAATTAGATATTAAAACGAAATCAAAAGAAAAACAGGATTTTAAAAGTACTAATAAAAATCAGATAACAAAACAAAAACAAGATTTCGAAAAGAAATGAATAAAAAACAGATACACGCGTCCAAGAAAAAAATCAAAACAAAACAAAAAATTCAGAACGTGTAACCCACTCTCTTCTCACAAACATCAAACACGTGGCTAAACCTTGTATATAAAAAACAGTTACCCCACCTTGTTTCTTCCGCCCAACTTTATTATGAAACCACAGATCCAAAAAATTGAATCTAAAATCCTAGTTTCCTCGGCCCTAATTAAATCGTCCAACCAAAAAAAAAAAAAAAAAAACTGATCCAAATATTAATTTCTATCAATTAAGTTTAAATCATCAAAACCCACAATCAATTAATATAGCCAAAATTGAATCGTGTCTATGAAAAGAAAATCACAAGGCGTGAGCACTCTCAAATATTCAAGATCCGAAAAGGGGTCTCGGGTATGTATTTAATTATGTTTGATTGTTGGTTTGAGTCTTTCTATCATCTGTAAGAGTCTTTCTGTCTTGTGTGGGTGAAGAGACGAAAGTCTTTCGTTTTCTTTGTGGGTTCGAAAGTCTTGTCGAGAGTTTTGATTTTGAGTGTGTGTTGGGATTTAAGAAGGTTTGGGTAAAATGATGATTTGAGTTATTGAGTCAAGATCGATGATTGTGTGTTGAATGAGATCTTGATGTAAAAATAATGTGTAATAGTCAAAACAGTTTCGAAAAAACTAGAGTGTTTGGTTTGTTTGGATCGATGAGATGTGTTTGTGTGTTCGAGGTTCAGTCGGGGTTGGTTGGTTTGACCGAGAGAGGTGAGGGTGAGGGGTTCGAAACTAGGAGGAAGTGGGTGTGTAGAAGTCGAGGGTGAGTGAAAAATTCGAGAGTGTGAGGTGGGGTAATACGAGAGGTTTGGAGACGACGGTGTTGGGTGAGACTGTGTTTGTTAAACGAGGGTGTTTGTTAAAGAGTTTGTGTATGTTATGTTGTGTGAGTCAAGATGAAGTTTTGAGAGTTGACAGTCTGGTGGTCTGTTAAGCGAGGGTGAGTCGAGTGAGTGATAGAGTTGGTTTCCCGTTTTGTTGAATTCGTAAGAGTCGAGACCAAGTGATGATTTTGTGAGTCGAGAGTTGTGAGTCTGTGTGTCGAGAGAAGAGTAGTCGAGTGTGAGGTTGAGTTTGTTTTCCGTTATGTTTGAATTTACAATGCTTCGTTCGGAACTTCCGTTCGTCCGGAACTTTCGTTCGTCCGGAACTTTCGTTCGTCCGGAACTTTCGTTCGTCCGGAACTTTCGTTCGTCCGGAACTTTCGTTCGTCCGGAACTTCCGTTCGTCCGGAACTTTCGTTCGTCCGGAACTTTCGTTCGTCCGGAACTTTCGTTCGTCCGGAAGTTTCGTTCGTCCGGAAGTTTCGTTCGTCCGGAAGTTTCGTTCGTCCGGAAGTTTCGTTCGTCCGGAAGTTTGTTTGTCCGGAAGTTCGTTCGTCCGGAACTTCGTTCGTCCGGAACTACGTTCGTCCGGAACTATGATGGTGTTGAAAAATTGATGGGACAGAAACAGTTGGCTCGAAAAAAAGACCAGAGAAGACCAAGACAAAATGACAAAAAATGACAGAACTGAATATCAAAAGATTAAATAAGAGGATAAGATTTGAGTATAAAAAATAAAATTAAAAATAAAAAATTAAAATTAAAATTTGACTATAAAAAATATAAATAAAAAAATAAAAATAAAAGGTTCAATTAAAATTTTCAATTAAAAAGTCAATCAAAAGAAAAAAAAAATCAAACGAGTTTTGTAATCAAAATCCAAGGATAAAAAGATAAAATTAAGCATTTTTAATTAAATAAAACCCGCAAGATTTGTAAAAATACATACTTTTTAAAATTTGATTATAAAAATATGAGATTTTTGAATAAAAATTTGTGATTTTTATATAAAATAAGTAAATCAAAGATTTAATTATGATTTAAAGCATAAAAATACAAACTTTTTAAAATTTAAGCTAGAAAAAAAAATCAAAACCCACCAAAATCAATAAAAAATAAAGGCAAGAATAAACCAATCAAACCTTGGCTCTTGATACCAATTGAAGGTCTACGTGATTATTGGCCTATTCTACATGATGGATTGAATTGATAAAGTGGGTTGATTAATAGATAAATATAAGGAAGATGAGAAGGGAGATGTTGGAGTAGAGAGAGAAAGGAGAGAAAAAGAAGAATAGAGAGAGAAAGTAAAGATTGAATAATGTGAGATATGAAAATGACCAACCCCTCCTAACATGCTAGGAGGGGATATATATAGCCCACCCTACATGTGGGCTATATGGACTATACATTTACTAAGTGGATCACGAGCCCATTACATAATTATCGTTGGAGCGACCGATCCTTCACAAATACGTAAAACGTATTTCCAACAATCTCCCCCTAAGGGAGGTCGCTCCAAGAGACAAAGTTCTAAATAGTCTATATCTCGTGATCTATGCTAACTAAGATGTGACCGAGACTTTATTAGGAAAAACATATTTCCAACAGTATCTTTTAAAAATAATCCCTAACTTAACTGAGACATCAGTTGGTAGGATGAGATCTTGGAATTGTATGACATAGTGACACATAATGTGTTACGGTACAATTTGACTTGTTTGTGATTAATGAAAAGACTACCTTTGATTGCTAAATTCTACATGTATCGATGATATCTATCTTTTATTGCTTCATCCTAATGTTCGCATTGGTGATGCAACCATTGAACAAGTACTCATCTTGAATTGAGTTACGTTGTGGATTATTCTTTTGAGTGCCATCGAGATCATGAACCTCATGATTATTTGGCTAAAGCTCATTTCCTATCATATTGTAGTTAGTTCTTGGTGAACAAGCTTTCATCACTCTTCTGCAGATCACTCATTGTTTTTATAAGATAAAACCGTATCCCTTGAGAAAAATTGAATTTTCATCACTATAACACTACTATAAAATGGAGTTAAAGTAACACTCATAAAGTGTTGTATTATGTGTTAAAAATGTTGCCTTATGCATAATGTGACACTTTATCAAGTGCTATGTTATGCAACGTCGCCTTAGGTATAAGTAACACTTTCAATTGGAATGTGCAACACTTTTTAGATGTGTTGCTTATGTTTAGAAAATATGATACTTTAAAGTGCAACACTTTTACACTCAAACACAACACTTTTTAGACTCAATTGTAACACATTGAAACTGAACTGCAACACTCATTAGACTAAAATGCAACACTCTCATACCAAAGTGCAACGGTTTTTACACTAAATAGCAACAATTTTTTTAATCAAGTGTAACACTTTTCCAAATGAAACGCAACATTTTTTCACTATTACAACTAATTATGTAACACTTTTTCCTATGAAATGTAACACTTCTACTTGTTTTCCTTCATTAAAGGCGACACGTTTATAAATAATTAGTAACAATATTATTTTTCACCCAATACAATGCTCAAAATACTGTGTTTGTATCATACATATTCTTCTTCGAAAAGGACTAATAATACATGAATAATTAACATTTGTTCAATCATAAGAATAATAAAATACCACATATAAGATCGTATTGTACTTTGACAAAATCATCCAAAATAAGATAGCCAACATAAAAGTTCTAGTGAACAAAAGAAAAATCAATCAAACTACAACCCTAACACCTTGACTTCATCTTTTTAAATCTCCACATACATCTTGATGTGCTATAAAACGACGTAACCTGGTCAAATGAAAACGATAGAAAATTCTGTTAGTTTATATATATTCAAATCTAAGACAAACAAATAATTTACAATAAATTATATACCAACAACATTTAAGATAACTCTATTAGAGAAAGATCGTTAGATCACATTGCAACAATATGAGTAAAATTTCAATATACTGTAATATCAAGAAGTATAAAATTTGTGGATCTTTAGATTATATATAATATCCTAAATGCAACTACATAAAGCATGTTTTACAGGTGGCAAACGGTTCGGGTCAGATCGGGTCGTGTCGAGTCAGGTCGTGGGTCAAACAGGTTATAGGTCGCAAGGGGTCAAACATGTCATGCTTAAAGATTGGGTCGAAATGGTCATGGGTCAATCTTGGCTGAAGATAAATGTGTTAGGCTTTAATTATTTCTTGAAGAAAACTAAAAAAATAAAAATTATTCAGAAACAAGTGGAACAAAATGACGTGTTAAATAAGTGAATAAACTGGACACCTAACACGTAATGCCCTTCAAACGTTACAAATGTGCAATACCACAATACTTCTGTGTTCTTTGTACAAGTTTATTATGAAGAAAACGTTTCTACTAACAGAATACATTTTAAGTTATAACTAACACATTTCTTACCAAGCGTGTGCTATATTGTGGTTTGCTACATTCTTTCTACTAGAGTGTGTTCTGCAACATCAGTTATGCTACTATATGTTCTATAAAAAAAATTGTGAGTCAATTGCTGGGAATATTTCTAAGTGTTTTGGGCTCTTGGTACGTTTAGCTAAGTACTTGTGTTGTGCAGGGAGTATGTTTGGCAGTGTACTATAGGTTATTTTCTAGGGTCTACTGTGCTAGTTCCTATGCACACAAGTCGTTTGTCATTGGTTTATTCAGAACCTGCTAGTGCTACTGTTATCCTTTGTTCCTTCACATAATGTGTTTGGCCAAAGGCCATTTTGGCTTGAATCATTGGTTTTGTATGATCTTCCTTTTGCCGTTGATAGGTTTTGGTAGTTTATTTCTTAGTGTTTGTGTTGTATCAGCTTCATTAACATCTAAAGTAAGGTAGTTATGGTATACATTTGTTGTTATTACGTTTAAACCATGGATTTAAATTTGTATTCATTACACTAATTCAAATAATCTAAAAACGATACACGTACCGTGTAATAGTCATCGCCTATGTCTTCATTCTCATCGTCTTCATAGTCTAGCTTCTCTCGATCTCTTTCATTCAAATCTGTAATCATAAAAATGTAATTATGACGAAAAAAAGGTTTACAAATGCCCTATTATCTTGTTATATTATTTTTTTTTTGATGATTGTGGCTACTATATCATATCCATACGTTGAAATCTTAAGTCAACCTCATCCTCGTCGTCTTCATTAACAAGTTGTCGCCTTGATCCACTTGAGATGATTGTTGTAGCAGATTTGAGCTTTGTTGCATTCTTTTCAACACAACCCATTGCATTTGTCACCCTCTTGGAGCTATTGTTGGCCTTACTCTTCCTGCACAGATTGATCCTCCAAAAATTTCTTATGTTGTTAAATAAACTTAATTGGTTGAATGAAAAGAAAATATACTTGCACTGGGTGTCAAAGAAAAAGATGTGTCAAAAGACGACGCCTCAAAATTCTTAAATCTCGTCCTAAAGAAGCTCGTTTGGAAATTAGGTAGATTATTGTCTTAATAACGACCCCTACATTGACAGTTGACCACGAAGTCAAAAACAAAATGTTCACTGATATATACTAGACCAGCATACTTGGTAACAAGGTGAATATTGAGACAAAAGCACCCATAATTTTTCAAAGAAGCAATACTTGAGACCAAAGAACACAAACTAGCAAATAGTTTATGTAAATAACAGTAGTTAGAAACGACGCCTAGAGTAAAATAATTAAAGAATACAAGGTTCTGTAAATATACTTAAATATCCCATCTGTAGATGAAAAAAACACACATGTTTTTAAGCTGTCTAAAAATAGTTTTTAGATGTATCTATGTATGTCAGTCTGTAACCCATTAAAATTCGGTGCTTTATAAAAGGTTGTGACAGGGAAGCGGAAAACACATTTCTTGATCTTCTATTATTTTACATCCATACACCTTTAAGATATTTTTATCTAGAGTAGTGAACAAGGTACACTTGCACGCATTAGGCGCCAAAAAGAACACTTAAATAACTTTATGTATGTTGTATAAGGAATATGATCTTCCTTAAACACATTTCTAAACGAAAATTAAATAACAAAACAAATGTCAAAAGGCAGATATTGTTATCCCCAATATATTCTACGTGCATATTACTTTTAATATATGTTCACTTAGGGTAAAAAGAAATTTGCCTAATATATCAATTTAGAGACCAGATCATAGAGAAAATAAGTGTTGAAGAAATGGACAATGAAAATATTCATAACAAAACTTATCAATTTACCGCCAGACATGTTTTGTACTATGGTATCACATTTATTACCTTACATAAATGCCTCCACATAGCCACCTTGATGTGTCAATATTTTCCTAAAACCCGTCACACAACTAGGACGCAACGTCCAAACTGGAGGTATTAGTATAAAATTCAATACATTAGTAGAATACAGAGGATTGAATTCATTATTTAGTATAATCATAGTGGATAAGGGTGTGTGTCGTTATGGATATACCGAACATAATTAGCAATCCCAACACTAGTAATTGCATCAGCATCACATAAGCAACATCGGCATCTGCAACCGCATCAGCAACACATAAACAACTCGCAACAGTAGACCCTTTATCAGCAACACGCATTAGCTTATGTGGATAAGCTGACAACAAAAGACACAGTTAGAAACAAACACATAAGATAGCAACAGCCAACTTAATCGAAATTAGCCATTCTTAAATGTAACTACTATTAGCAGAAATCTTTAAAACGTGCTAACATCAATTCTTAGGTTTTCTTTTTAAATTAGGCATCTTTGGCATGTATATACATTTCCACCAATACAATAACATTATGATAAAAATGATACTAATTATAATTACGTATATAAAAAGTGATTGTGTGCAAATACGTATTACTCTAGATATCTCAAAGACTCTTATTGTTTCTATCTTTGCCAATCTCAGTGAAATGACATGTCCATCAACACTCAACAAGTATACACTTGAATGTGAATATAGTCTTTTGTAGTTTTATTCCCGACTGATGTTTTAGTTGAAGCTATAAAACAAACAGTTGGTGTACATATAAAATCAACATCTATAAAGTATAATCAATAGATTAAGCTATAAGATGAACACTTTTAGATCGAAAAGTTTGTAGTGTTTAAGAATATAGACATGTTCCTATTGATGATTTTGTATTTTTGGGATATAAATGAACGCAAATAAAAAGATGATCTGTACATATCCAAATATAAACCTTAAGAACACACAAGAATAACATATAATCAAGACATTAAAAAGTCATGAAAAGGCTATTACCTTAAGACAGAGGAAAGGAATTAAAGAGTGTTGAAACTACAAGCTTTCACCGTTACTGGCCTGATCCTTCAAAAGAAATAAGTTATTTGAATATAATAGATAACAAGCAGAATATCATATTAAACCATTGCATCGAAGCAACAAGTAAGTTATATATATATTGAAGAAATGAAAAGGTAACCAGGATAAGAGAAGGTATAAGAAAAAGGGTAACTATTGGATGGTGACTAGTGGTGGTTTTCGGTTGACCACAAAGACGAGATAGGTATGAAAAAGATTAAGAAAACTAGTTTTGGGAATAAAATAATTAGGAAAAATAAGTAATATTTGAGATAAAAAAATTGTGTAGGAGGGATTGTTTGAATTTGGCAAAAATTTAAGCGCGCTTATGAAAAATTAGAGGCGGAAAAAATTGAGCAAATCTTTATAAAAAATTACTACAAAGGGAAGGCAACACTTATATAAAGTGTGACAATTTTAAAACAAAATATGTAAAATTTGAAAAGAAGTGTTGCATAAAATCTTTAAATGCGACACTTATATGGTAAAATGTTGCTTTATCATTACTGAAGTGTAAAAGGCAACAATTTAAAAAGTGTTGCTTCTAAAATGCTACAATAGCTTCGTTTTCTTGTAGTGTAAGGATTATTCAAAGTGAGATTTATAAATAATCGTTATCGAAATGAAGTTGTTTATAAAACACCTTGGAAAACTTAATTGTTTTCATAACAAAGAAAATCTTTGTAAATTTATTTTTGATTCTTATTTAAGAATTAAGCATGAAAATGTTTTTATTATAAACATGATGATAAAGTTTTGACGAACTGAGTATTGCATCGTTAATCTTGAAATTGTATATAGTTGCGCGCCTACATACAATTTAGAATGGACCATGCAAGGCTGATTAGTAGTCACCATAAAACTGATTAATAAACACTAAATTTTCTTTGAAGATTGTGAAAGATTAAAATTTATGAGATCTGCAAGAAGTGAAAAAAAATAAGGACATACTGTTAGGGACACCTACATATGTGCCCGTACTATTTATTCTTCTGAATCAAATTTACTCATCTGTGGAAATTATCTTATTTGACAATTGACAATTCTTTCTTGTCCAATTCTCCCGTAGTGAGATTCTTATGAAAAGTATCCGATTACCGAGTGTTGATACCCGACTGGATGTATCGACGTTCCTATCGTTTCTTTTGATTAGATTTCATTTGAATGACCTGGGTAACGATCCGAGGAGCTTTCGAATGCGTACTCAAATTATGAAAACATGGGATATATTCATATTCGTTAAATGTTTTCTTCTGTATCTGATTTGAAATTCTCTCGCGTAGATTATGCGTTGACCTTACTCTTTTAATGGTAGTTGTGTCTCCATATATCCTTGAATTTGTGAAAGATTATGAGTTATTATTAGTCTTTTGAGAAGTTCACATCTTATCAACGGTAATGAAACTGGAAAGTTGATAATTCCAGTAGAATGAACTGATTGATTATGACATGACGACATTGTCTTAATTGATGGGAACTCGAATAGAATTACCCTAAATGATAAGATGTTGATTATTAAAAGTGATCTAAATAATTCTTGATGGATGACCATATCCTGCATTTAGACTTGAAATTATACCGTGAATGGTTGTGAACTAGTCATAGATATTGTAATCTAGAAGAACTTAATATGAATTTATTAAAAGATGTTTCCGATATCTGAAATTTTAAAAGGTATTTATTGGTGAATTACCTAGACTTTCCCCATTAAGGCAAGTTGAAATTGGTATTGATTATATTCCCGGTGATGCACCTGTGGCGTGTGCATTGTACGTCCGCACCATCTGAATTAAAAGGAATTACCGTACAACTGAGAGAGTTGTCGGAGAAACATTTTATTCTACCAAGCTCGTCATCAGGAAGAGCTATGGTATTATTAGTTGATATATTTATAGATTACTGTGAACTAAGTAAATTGAAATTCAAAAATGATATCGATGACTCGAAATGGAAGATTTGTTCGATCATTTACAAGGTTCTAGCGTATGTTTTAAAGATTTGATCCATGGCATGGTTATCATCAACTTCGCGTCCGCGAAAAAGATTATCTATTCCAATCATTACATCCAGAACTTGTAATGAACATTATGAGTTTCACGTGATGTCGTTTGGATTGACTAATACACACGTAGCATTCATAAATTTAGTGAATCACGTGTGAAGGCTGTAATTTGATAAATTCATGCTTGTGATCATTAAGGACCATTTGTTTGTTTATAAGAATAAGAAAGAGTTAATACTTATTTATATATTGTCCTGAATTGGCCGAACAATAAAAACATGTACCTTGAATAATTAACATGTGATTTAAGACTTAATCCTTTATATTAAATGACCGTTTGATTAATGATGGTAAGATATATATATATATATATTGACTCTTTAAAAATTTAAAGCCCTTTTAAGACTTTGGGTTTTACCAAAAAGAAAGTGCAAATGTGTTTTGACAAATGTTTTATCGAAAAGAACTTTGGAGGGATTATTCCCTTATACCCAGAACATTTAACTAAACTCCTGTTTAGGGGTAAATGTTTGTGTATACCTCAAGAAAATCTAAGAAGGATTGAGGAAACTGTTAAACCATGACTTGAAATTTGAAACGATAATTTACGCTTTTCAACTAAGAAAATTTTGACCAAAATATAAACAAAGATTTTTCGAACATTTACGAATCCTATTAATTATTTTTGATAAATCAACAAAAATCGTGTTAGTTAAATTTAAAATTTATTTTGAACATTTTCATATAATTGGACGGACTAAGAAATTTAAAATCTTTACATTTACGTTTCATAAGATTTTAATAATTATTATCTAATTAATTGTAATAATTATCGACGCTTTAGACGCCGGATTGAGTAAAACATATAAAAATAATAGTTGAGACGAAACTAAAACTTAGAAAATATGAAGAAAGGTGAATGTAGATATCGACACATAATATAGAAAGGATAATATAGATAATAAAAAGGGGTTCACGGCTAATGTGAACCATTAAAATTGAGAAGCCGATGGCGTTACATGTATAATAGGCCACTTGTGGTTGCCTAAATATGGAGGATTGTGAGATACAGTTATGTTGGAATCTCGTAAGTATAAGTATTCTATTCCTGTCATTTCTGATTAAATGTATCTTTATCTGAAGAAGTTGTACTAATGGCAAATTATGAAGGCAGAAGTTGCTTCATACATTAGTAAACGTCTAACTATTGCAAAGGTCATCATCTGAATTTGATTCGATTTGGGTCATCGTCGATAGACTGACCAAATCTGCTAATATCATTCTCGTTAATGATAGATTCTTGATGAAGAAATTGACTCTTTATATCTAAAGGAGTTATGTAAGCATGGTGTGCCTGTATCGATCATCTCTATCAAGATCCTCACTTCGCATCGAATTTCTAGAGATTTGCTCAGAAGTCATTGAGAACGAATCTTGATGAGAGTACTATGTACGACCCTAATCGAAGGGATGAGGTAAAGTAACGATACAAAATACTATAAGTGTTGTTTTATGTTTGAATGATTGGCCTTTGGTAATGAATTGTAAAATCGTCTTCCTTTGGAAAGATTATCGTTGATAATCATCGTATTAGGATCGAGATCGAATCTTGTGAGGATATATATTAGAGCAGCTGTAAGCAGGAGTTGGGATGAAGACACCCAACATACACCCATTGTGAGTTGGACATGTCTTTTAGGTTTAAGGTTTCCTAGGATGGCGAACCTAACCTTACAAATTACTCGACCCGCGAGACCTGAAATGATTGTTGAAATTAGGATCTGAATATTGATTGCCGGTAGTGGGAAACAGGTTATGTGAATATGAAATGTAGATCTTGAAGTGCCAGATGGGTAGCGAAGTTATGCCAAAAATATTAACCATGGAAAAATGAATTAATGATCTGAAACATCATGGGATATAAGTCCCCGTTGTATGGGACCATTGAGATGATGTAAAAGATTGGTTTGAAAGGTATATAAGCTGGATCTACCCTAGGACTTCAAGAGCTGCGTGAATTATGTTTCGTATATCGAACTTGATAAAATGCCTATCAAGTGAAAATCTGACTATTCCTTAATGACTTTTAGATCGGTGAAAAGTTGCATTCATCAAAAACCCGTGAACATCATGGATAGAGAAAGTAAGTCAACATTAATCCTGATCTTATTCCCGTAGTTATGTTTGATGAAACTCGCGTATTGTAATGAATTTCACTTGTGAGAAAAGACGAATGTGGAGGAAATACCCACATGGCTTTAACTCTATAAGAAGCGAGTAGTAAGATAAGATGATCTTTGAGGACAAAGATCCTGTTTAGGGGTAAATGCTGTGACAATCCGTCAATTTATGGTTGATATTTTATCCTTAATATTTATTTGAAAATATTATTTTAATGTTATAATATGAACTCACTTATTTTTGGGAACAAATTTGGATTTACGTCTTGAAGTAGCATCGACTACGTCTAAACCGGAGGATTCTACGTTACGTGCTTACGTTTACATACACCGTTTTTGGTGACAGTCCGACATTTCAGAAAATAAATTTATCCGTGAATATTATTTTGAGATTTTAAATTTGTGTTGGTTCATAAACTCACAAATTTACGAGAAGAAATTAGGACTTACGATTTTATTTTAACGTCCTTTACGACTAAACCGGAAATCTTAGGATTACGTATTTACGTTTTCGAACTCCGTTTTTGATAAGACAATTTTTATTAGATTCGTTTTGTGCCGTTGATTCATAATTTATAAAAACGTTTTTCGTAAAACGACCCGAGGGCACGCAAATCGAGGAAACTAGAATCGAGGAATATCCGTAAATTAGTGCGATGGGACAAAACAAGTTTTGCCCCACCCCACTCAAAGGGATGGCTAAATATGGGACACCAACACCCTTAGGTGTCAACTTGTGATATACAAGTTCAACACTTGTCTAGTTAGCTTCATTTTGAAGCTTATTCACCCACCAAACTATCTAGACCATCTAACTAAACCACTTCTCCCATTATTCAACATGCAAACCACACACATTTTCTCTCTTGCTCTCTCTTTGTGCCGTCCAACAAACACCATCAAACACCCCAATCATACAAAAATTAACCACAAAATCTCATGTTATTCATATATAAGTTGAAGCCCTTTTGAAGCCCTATTGATTGGTGGTGATTATAACATCCAAGGAGGAGTTTCTATGGAGTCTTGGGGCTGATTTTCCACAGTTCTTGAAGAATGGTGGTCTTGAATATGGTCTTGGTTTATCACAAGTTTCTCCATCAAAATCCATGTCTTGATCATAACCTACATCATCATGGTGGTATAAAGATTGTTCTCCCCATTCTTTTGTTAATTTTGATTATGTAATCATGTATTTTCTTCTTAAATGTATATATATATATGATGATATATGATGATAAAAATATTGTGTGGGGATTCGGTGTTGATAATCATGGGTAAAAAGATGAAAAACTATATGTAAAAAGGTTAAAATCATGCTTAAAATGATGGCTGTATAAAACAGTAAAGAACCATGTGATGAACTGATAAAATGGCATAGATTAATGGATATACAGTAAGTAATATGTCTTTTACACATTTGAGAGTTGGCCATGCAATGGAATCATTAGCATGAGTGAGATATGATCAAAACAAGTTTAGAGTACAAATCAGAGTTCACTGTTTTGGACGATTTTTAGAAAATAGTTAAAGGCTGATTCAACAGTAGCTATAGTAGAGTTAAATGGAACACATATCATTTAGTTTATGTCATAAAAATTTGAGCTTTTATCTCCATATAGAACTCTAGATATGACTGTTTTGGTGAACATGAAAGTAAAAATCAGATTTTGGAAATTAAAGTATAATAGTATTATATAAGCACTCAAATAAAAATAGTATAAAATGTGAATTAAAACCCACTAACTTATATAATACATTTATATAAATATGTATAAGGATAAATAAATGGACATTTTATAAAAATGGTAGTATGATAAGCTTTATAAGTTATAAAACTATAAACATGATTTTTACGACTTTTTCGGCTATTACCGTAAAATTAACGTTTTTGCTAAATAAAACTTAGACGGTTGGACCCGTCTAATGTGAACTTTATAAAACTCATATACTGATATATAAACATATATAACAAGTAAAAACCGATAAAACCCGAACTATATAACATACGGACATTAACGGGCTAAGTTAACGTTATTGGACTAATAATACAACAAAATGGGCTAAAACACTTATAAACTTATTTATTGAGCTTAAACCATTTGGGCCCAACATGTAAAGTACAAATACTGATAATACAAGTATGAAATGGATTAATACAAGTTAATGGACTTATAATAAGTTTATTGGACCTAAAACACGTAAATAGGTAAAACTAGTAAACTAGTAAGAAGTTACCAATACGTAAACATTAAAATGAGTAAAAGAGAATATGTAAACCCACTTGATCATCATATATATAAAATCATCATATATATACATAATTCTTATTTTTATAAAGTCATTGGACATGAGTTAAGACGAGTATTATTTGTCTAGGTTTCCGTGATTGAAGCACGTACCGTACGTCCGAATTGCCGATAACCCGCCTTCCCACATCAACGTGAGTTCATAGCCTCGCACTCTTTTAAATGTTTTTATGAAATGTTTTATAAACCCGCGAGGGAGATAACATGTTAGTTTTGATACAATAGGACACCATTTGTCCCGATTGTTTGTTTATTGATTTGGACCCGAATGATTGTATAACCCGATGAATGAGTATATGACCCGATAAATGAAATGAAATGGATTATTAAAGTTAGGTTATGTCACTAAAAGTCCCATTAGCATGAATTGTGAACTACCGGGATTTGGTAGACGCTTATGCATATAATAGTACTATTTGGGAACGATCACCCCAGTTCGCGCCTTGACGGTTGATCCCCGTCGTGCCACATTGATTGGTAAGCGAATTTATGTATGAGAAGATTTACATAGTGTGACCTTTGTGACGACACGCTAATTTAGATGGGAAAATTGAGTTTCGGGCTAGCTACCCGTTGTTTGGTTTAGTAAGGTAACAATGTCATGCAGCTTATAATAATCCAATTAACGAAATACTGCTTTAAGCGATAAATTATGATATATTGCCTAACTAGCAATACGGGGTCTTACTATTGATATTATGTTCGTGTTTTGGTTTTCATAACCATACTCATATAACGGTTTTTATTTAATTCCATACAACGTTATAAAACGTATTGTATGATATTTTTACGACATTGGTTCGTATAATGATTTTGAAGGCGAAAGCCTATATTATGATTTTGATAAGGATTTGTATAAAATGACTTTGGCTATTTTATGGCCTATTAAAATGAATTGTACAAAATGATTTTCGGTAATAATTTTATACCGATGTTAAATTGATGGATTTTATTAAACTCTATGAATTCACTCGGCGTTATCGCTGACCTTTTCTTTTAACATGTTTTATCTCAGGTACTTGAAGGTAATTCTCGGGAAGACAACAAGAATTCATGGCCCACACTTAAATTATAATTTCTAGTCAAATGTTTTGTAAATCCTGTATTAAATAAAATGACTTGGGACCTATGTAAATCTGATGTTTATGAATGGAAATGCTTTATTTTTAAACGACGCGAATTTTAAGCGTTGTCTATGATGTGAGTAATGTGCTATCCCGTAACACCAACGAGTCTTCCGCTGTATTGAATTGTGTAAAATTAGGGTTGTTACACAAGCGCCTTTGAAATGTTATTCACAAGCCTCATCAAGTACGTCAATGAAATTGACGCTCTCGTGTTCATAAGGTTTCTTAGAAAGCTTACCCATGTTGAAAACGATTTTGTTGTCACCAACTCTCATGATTAATTCGCCCGCGGATACATCAATAAGAGTGCGACCGATCCTCAAGAATGGACGTACAATGATTAATGGAACACGGGGATCCATCTCGTAGTCAACGACAACAAAATCCGCCGGAAAGGTGAATTTGTCGACACTGACGAAGACATCTTCGACTATCCCCACCGGATAAGAAACCGTACAGTTAGCTAATTCCAATGTCATTCGTGTGAGGACTAGCTCGGGTAGAGATAATTGTTTCCAAACACTTAATGGCATTAAGTTGATACTAGCACCTAGATCGGCTAGGGCCATACAATTCTCTACCTCGAGAAAGTTGCAAGGAATGAGAAAGCGACCCGGATCACCAAGTTTGGTTGGTAATTTCCTTAAGAGAACCGCAGAGCAATTCTCATTAAGTTGGGTCTGAGCGATATCAAGGAGTTTTTCCTTATCACTGAGAAGATCTTTAAACATTTTAGCATATTTAGGCATGTGAGCGAGAGCCTCAGCAAAGGAGATGTTAAAATTCAATTGTTTAAACATTTTAAGAAAGTTTGAAACTTGAATATCATCCTTGTTCTTCAACTTCTCTTTCCTCAACCTTGAAGGATAAGGTATGTCGGGTTGAGATAAAGGCTTTGTAATGGAATTCTCACTCACATCCTTGGGTGGTGGAGGGGTGGAAGTAGAAGGTGGAGGAATTGGTGAAGGGGGCTCATTGTCCTTTGTCACAATCACCGGTGTAGGTGTAGGAATCTCGGGTTCCTTTAAACCTTTGCCACTTCGGGTGGTGATTGCTTTCATCTCCCCTCTTGGATTAGCAACGGTATTACTCGGAAGAGAACCCGAACCAGAGGTTTGACTACTTGGGAAGAAACTAGCCATCATATCCCTTAAGTTATTCGTTTGACTGCTTAAAGAGTTTCGCATGTCATTCCTAAGCTCGGCTTGAAGATCATTCCCTTGTTTCGCCATGTCTCCCTTCAAGTTGATGATTTGACTCTGAAGATTCTTCACCAGCGCGTCATTAGTCCTCATATACGTTTCAACCTCTTGATTGTATACCGTGGGTTGGTTGGGATGGGGAATTTGGTAAGCGGGTGGTTGATAAGTGGTTTGTTGATAAACTTGATTATTTCCTTGAGGTGGATATGGGTTTCTTTAGGTTTGATATTGGTAGGAGCTCGAGGTTGGTTTTGATTGTTGTGATTAAAGTTCTTTTGGTTTTGAGGAGGAAAACCGGGAGGTGAAAGGAAGTTGTTTGAACGATAACTTAGCAAATTGCGGTCACCTTGAGGACGAGCTTGATAGCCTCCCGTGGAAAAGTTACCGTTAGCCGCATACACGTTTTCCGGATTGTCATGAGTAGAAGGACAATCGGTGTATGAATGAGAACCCCCGCAAATCTCACAAGAAGTTGCTACAGCTTTAGCTTGTTGAAATTGGTTCGTAGCCATGGTTAAGAAATTTTTGTTCATCTCGGCTATTTGGCGGGTAAGTTTGGTTATCTCGGGGTTTGATGAAGTAGAAGAAACATTGGCCCTCGGGTGATTTCTTGAAGATGCAGATGAATCCCAATTTTTGTGATGAGTGGTCATATTCTCTATAAGCTCTCTACAGTCCTCTGGTCTTCTCTTCATGAATGTACCACCGGCGGCAGCATTAATCGTATCACGATCACGAAAGGTTAAGCCATTGTAGAAAGTATCAATCAAAGTGACGGGGAGCATATTATGGTTCAGACAACGGTCGATCAAGACATTGTAACATTCCCAAGCATCGAAAAGCGACTCATCAGGTTCTTGAGTGAAACCACTAATTTGATTGTGAAGACTAGTGACCATGGATGGTAGAAAGTAGCGCGACAAAATTTTTTGAGTCATTTCGTCCCATGTATGAATTGAGTTTTTGGGAAGACGATCAAACCATTTTTCGGCATGGTGGGATAAAGTGTGTGGAAAAAGATGAAGGCGAAGAAAATCCATGGAAACACCTGGCAATTTCATGCTTTGAGTGACGGTTATGAATTTATCGAGATGTTTGTTGGCATCATCATCCGGTAAGCCTCGAAATGGACAAGCGTTTTGAACTTGTTGGATCATGTGATGCTTCAACGAAAATTTGGGAGCCGTGATTTGCATCATCGTAATCGGTCCTCCTCGTCCGTTCATTGTTGGTTGACATAGCTCCTCCATGGTACGAAGGTCGGGTGGAGGGACATGGTTGTTGTTGTTGTTGTTGTTATTCAAATTGGGGTGAGGTGGGTTGTTATTATTATTATGCACACCGCCATATCTAAGTCTCTAAGAGTCTCGGGCTCAGAATAGACGAAGATCGATTACGCATACACTACTACAATATTTTTGGTTTTCTTTTTTAATCTTTTTTTTTTGTATTTTTGAGAATTTTATATTTTTTAGGATTTTTTGAAAAATTTTATGCTTGAAAATAACGTTCCCAAAAGAACGGTTCCCAAAATCTAATTTTTCTCACTAAAAACCGTTAATCTTTACGAAAAGAGCCGGCAGCGGCTCCATTTGATTTAATGACTTTTTGTGCATATGTGTACTCAACCGTTCTCGGTATCTAATCGAATTGATCACGGTTTAGGGTGGAATTATTGGTGTTGGTCACTAAAAGTGGGAGCTTGATTATCTAAGTTTACAAATAACATAAACGTAAAAGCTATTAAAAACAAAGAAGAACGTCTAACCTCGATTGCTTATCCAGAGTGAAGCACAGTAGAACTTGGTGAAAATAGCTAAAGGTAATTATCTAATTTAAAATAAAGTTGAAAAATATAAATGTCGTTGAGTAAAAATAAAAGCTTTAAAAGTTAAACTAAAAATTAAAACTTTTTCAAACAATTGACGAAAGATTAAACTTGATAAAAAGTAAATTTGAAAACTTAAAACTTTTGAAAATGTTTAAAAATTAAACTAGATAAAAATGGCGGGAAAAATAAAATTTAAAAACTAATTCAAGAAATTAAAATTTTAAAATAAGTCGGAATGCAAAATTTTGACCTAAGTCGGAATACAAGTTTGGACCTAGTTCGGAATCAGAATCCCAAACGTAATCCGGAATCCTCAATTCTCACTTAATTCGGAATGCTGGATGTTCATGTGATCCGGAATACCTTCCCTGCACTCAATTCGGAATCCTTACTCCCTACCTAATTCGGAATCAATGTTTCTGACTTAGTTCGGAATATGTTACTTCCTGACTTAATTCGGAATCCGCGTCACAAACCTAATCCGGAATCAAGGTTTTGGATGTAATCCGGAATACACGTTCTTGAAGTAATCCGGAATCCACACGTTACTAATTATTCGGAATGTAGCCAAGGTTTCTAATTCGGAATCTGCATCCACGACCTAATCCGGAATGGGGAGTTCAGATGTAGTTCGGAATGCTGAGGTTGCACTTAATCCAGAATATGAAACAACATTTAATTCGGAATATGGAGCTTTTGCATCTAATTCGGGAAATGGAGATTTGTAACTTAAGTCGGAATGTGGTGTATTGTTTTAGAGGGAAAATGAGGTTTAAGTCGGAATGTGTACTGTAGTTAATTCGGGATACTGGGGTTTGTATATAAGTCGGGATAATGTGGTTTTCAACTAGTTCGGGATAAAAGGGTTTCTAAAACCCGGAATAACACCAAATAATCAAAAATCAAATAAGCACTTACCAAAACTTAAACCAAATTAATTTTTAGAAAAAGCTAATAAGACACAATTCAAAAACTTTAAAAACTTCAAATAATCAAAATATTAAAAATCAACTTTTTATAAAATAACTTTTAAAAAATATTAAACTACCAAAATCAACTTATTTAAACTAACAAACATAAAAATTAAGCAATAATCACAATCCAATAAGCAAACCAATCAAACAATCAACAAGATGAAATCAACTACATTATTAATTAAGCAAAACAAAAGATTATGATTAAGAAAGGTAGAATGAGAATTTATTAAAAAGCTTGATTATATTAGAGATTAAGATTCAAGATTACAAAATTAAGGTGAAATATTAAAAAGCTTGAAAGAAAAGCTAGAGAGAAGAAAAGTAAACACACACTAATTACCTACTAAAATAAAAACTAAGGACTAACACTTTTTTTTACAATGACATATGTGTAATATATATATGGGAAGGGAGGGTGTTGTTTCTTCTCTCTTTCTTCTTGTCTTCTCTTCTTTCTCGACTTTGTCTCGGGATTAGTCGAATGATAAAATGAACTCGTCTTCTAACTTTCTTCTTTTTAGTAGACTTGGTTCTTCGACTTTGCCAAAGTTCCGTCTTTAGTCTTTTTCTTCGATAAATCTTCAGAATAGGCATTTGACTTCCGTTCTTCTTGCACTTTTGATCTTTTGACTTCGTCTTTTGTCTTTTTCTTCGATAAAAGCCCGTGAAAGCCCGTGTTTTCTTCCTTTATCATATTTTTGTCCTAAAACACAACAAAAACACAAACCACACATAATTAGACTTTTACGACATAAAATATACGTTTTGGTCTTGTTTTTATTATAATTAAATGGTAAAAGGATAAGTGTTTTGACACTTATTAGTGTAACACCCCCATTTTTTATCATATAGCAGCGAAAGCTAATATGGGGTATTACTTTCAAGGTATCGAAGTCACAATAATAGAAAATGCTCAAAGAGTCATTTTATTAAAAACTTGTTATCATTCATTATTCAGATTTAAATAAAACAACTGTACATACACTGTACATCACAGGTTTTTCCCAAAGATCTAGTTTTATTGGAATGATAACTTTTCAAGACACCACCATCCGCAGCACGCTAGTCTTTATTCACTTGAAATATATGCTTACAAAATCAACCCAACGGTTGAGTGAATTCATAGGTTTAAACAATATTTGAATACAAGTATGACTCCGGGCCTACAATGTTATACATCCTATATTTTTAAAATCATCAATTCTCATTTATTATTGCACTAGCTCATACCCCGCTACTTGACATATCAGAAAACCAACAAATTGCCCTCATGCATGTAGTTTACCGGACTCTTGAGTTTAGTAAAATAAAGCATGTATGTTTAGCCTAAGTAGGAAACTATTGGCATTGGAGCAAGTGCGACTTGCCCAAATAGGAGATGTCAGTCTCCAATAGTACTATTCATAATATTAGCGTTCATTTTCTAGAAATGATTAACGGTTACGATTAAAAAGGGACTTAATGGAAATGTGTAAACGTAGTGTCAATAATAATATCAGGCAGCATACAAAAACACTTGTATTCGAGTTTTAGCATATCCCCCTCACGAGTTTTCAAATCATTTGTAAACTTTCAAAAGTGAGGCTATGAACTCACCTTAGCCTATAGAGTCTTGAATTATTATGAAATAACCAATCACAACTTTCTCACAGAACCTAAGTTGACACATAAATATGTATATGTATCAAGTCATATTATGTGAGTTCATTTTATTTGTATAGTATTTTATATTTCTCTTTGATTCACATATTTTAGTTTTATAGTATCATTGTCCGGGCCATTATACTCAGAAGCCATTCTATAAACGTTTCAGGAGGGAGGGCACTTCAAATCGTAAACCCAACCACTTAGTTAGAATGTAATATCGAGATGAGACATCTTGTAAAAAATTTCCTACTAACATGACACATTTTATATTATTTACATTTTATGTTTTTATTTTCAATATTGGCAAAAATGCCCTTATAGTTATATTTTGCAATTTAACCCCTAAAGTATATTGTTTCATTATTTGCACTTTAAACCCTCAATATTTAACCTTAGGGTCTCAAATGTTCTAATATTTATTATTATATCTTTAACTTTCACAAAATAACACTTTTGGCCCAAAATGTCAAATAGTTTCAAAAATGACAGTTTTGGTCCCAATACTTGTAAAAATCATATAACAACTTCAAAAATGTACCAAATGATCTAGGATTTTAAAACAAAGTTTCAAAATACATTTATAATCATAATAAAAACATTTTTCCAGAATTATAGCTTTTGAAATGGATTTCAAGTCATTATTTCATGTAAATTATAAAACTAGGGTTTTAAGACATCTTTAGCTTATAACTTTCATTTAAAATGATCAAATGATCTAATTTCCTTTGAATTATATTTATAACATTATTTTGGAATTATCAAAAGTCTTAACATTTCATTATAACAAGATAAAATCTTGGTTAACATAGAAATTACCTCGGTAGCTCCAAAATGGCTCCTTATGGCATTCCTATGAACACAACTTGCTATCAAAGTTTCAAGAGCTTCAATGGCTTATTTCTAGACCTGGTTTCTGGTCATCTAAGAGTCCTAGAATGTTTGTAGAAGTTTAATTGAAGAATGGGTAGGAGATACTTGAGAAAGGGGGGGGGGGGGGGGGGGAGTTCTTCCATGGAGAGTTCGCCTCTATTTATACCTATTTCAATTCTTAGGCTCCAAGTTTCTAGCCTCAAACATGTAAAAAGGATAGATTAGGGACTAAGGGATGCTAGTGAAGGTATTTGCAAGTTTGTATTGTCTAGGATGAAATATCTAAGTCTTATGGGAAAAAATGTATCACGGCATACTCTTGATAAGAATGGTGATGTGTAGCATTTAAGTAGCTTATGCACCTACTTGTTGGCACTCCATAATATCTAGGGACATACTAAATATCTGATTTGACGTTTGAGTTTCGGAGGGAAGAGTTTAAATTAGGTTTTAGAGGGAAAAAGTAAAATCGGGTCCTAAATTAGGGCTTGTAACTTATACTTTGTAATTTTTGGTGATTGAGGATATAGGAATGTTATTAGTGAAAGATTAAGTCTTAATTATGGTTTAGATATTCTATTTAGAAGATTTGGTTCCTTGGTTTGAAGTTTAACAAAGGTTTGATGTGAAATTGGGAAGAAAACTTATGTAGATTAGGGTTTCTAATGATCTAGGTATAAATCTTAGTAAAACTCATTAGCCTCCTCTTATATACTGATGTAAACTCAATTTAGGTCATAGACATTGTGTTTTAGGTGTCCAATAAGTTCCCATACTTGGTTTAATAGTTTATTCTAAGTAAACATGTCTAAAGGGTTAAAATACCTATTTTGACCTAATTTACAAGTCATGCATTGCAATATTGTACCTTGTGCTTAAGGATACTTGTACATTGTCTTAACATAATCTTATAACCTTAATGAAATACTATAAGTGTTTATAGACTATTTCTAAAAGATTAGGTAATGATTCTATGTAGATTTCTTAATACAAGGGTTTCTAGGTTACTAATCATAACTTTCTATTTTGGATGATTAGTGTTTATATCATAATGTGAGCTTAGTCTAGGTCATATATAGTATGTTTATGACTTCTAGGGTTACTACATTCTTATTTTAAGGGTTTATATATGTTAATCATATCTTAGGGATAATTAAGTAAGCTTAACATCCAATGCTTTGATAACTTGTACTTTATGCTTTATTAATTTGTAACTTGGATTGAGATAATTGTATTAACTTATTATGATACATAGTTGAGTTTTATAATTAGTTGCAAAAGATTAGACTTCAATTTAGTGTGAAATGGTTTTATATATGCTAATCTTGGTTACTAGGCCATATACTTGTAATTAGCTTGAGATTAGCTTGAGATTAGTGAATATTAGTTTTTTTGTGATTAATTACCTTTTCTTTATATGATAGATTATAACTAGTATATTGTATTTGGTAATTGTACATAGATATTATGTAGTTATATTGCTTGAAACATTGGTTTATAAAGTAATTTCTAGAGTTTCTATGGTTCTTTAGTAATTTAGGGTATCCTTGTTATATTTTAATTATTCTTATTCATAGTATATACATATCATTACTTTTAAAACTCAGACTTGATACATACATATTGTTCACAACATATAGTAATATTTTGAAGTGGCAATTGAGATAGTGAGAACCCATATATTCCATAATTCGGTCATATATCATAGCAAAATGCAAAAATTTCTTTAAAAAATCTCATCTTTATTTATTTATCAAATGGAAAATTACATATTTATTGATATTACATTAGCCAAAACTACTGGATGTTATAGTCTCTTCCCCTTATTTAAAATATCGTCTCGAGATTTAGCTAAAACTTGGGTTACATAAGAAAATAGATACGGATATTTAGCTCGAATTTGATCTTCACGTTCAAAAGTATACTCAGGTCTTCGTTTCGAGTTCCATCGTACCTTAACTATTGGCATACGTCTATGCTTCAATCGTTTGATCTCTTTATCCATGATTTCTAAAATTTAACTTATCATCGAGTTGAAGTTCTTTCATCCGTATGATGACAGATTCATCGGATAAGCATTTCTTTAAATTTGAAACATGAAAAGTATTGTGAACATTACTAAGCTCTACAAGAAGCTCTAGTTTATATGCCACAGGGCCAATTCTTTTGGTTATTTTGAATGGTCCTATATACCTTGGATTCAGTTTCTTTTTCTTTTCCGAATCGGATAACTCCTTGACGAGGTGAAACTTTCAACCTAACACGATCTCCAGCTACAAATTCTAAAGGTTTACGTCTAGTATTAGCGTAACTCCTTTGTCTATCTTATGTAGCTTGTAATCTCTATCGAATTTGTGAAATCTTTATAGTAGTTTCATGTATTATTTCGGGACCTGTAAGTTGAACATCTCCAACTTCAGCCCAGCAAACATGTGATCGACACTTTCTTTCATAAAGTACTTCGAAAGGCGCTTCTTTAATACTAGCATGATAACTATTGTTATAAGAGAATTCTACTAGAGGTAGATGCTTCTCCCATCCTTTTCCAAAATCTAATATGCAAGCTCTAAGAATATCTTCGAGAGTTTGAATTGTCCTTTCACTTTGTCCATCTGTTTGAGGATGATATGTCGTACTCATGTCTATTTGAGTTCCTAAGGCATTTTGTATCGATCTCCAAATACAGATTTAAAGCGACTATCACGATCTGAGATGATAGATACAGGCACTCCGTGTTAAGAGATTATCTCCTTAATGTAAAATCTCGTAAGATTTTCCATACTATCAGTCTCTTTAATAGGAAGAAATTGCGCAGATTTAGTAAGACGATCGACAATAACTCAGATGGTGTCATGTCTATTTGATGTCTTAGGTAACTTAGTTACAAAATCCATCGTAATTCTTTCGCATTTCCATATTGGAATCTCTGGTTGTATCAACAGTCCGGATGCCTTTTGATACTCAGCTTTAACTCTTGCACATGTTAAACACTTGCTAACGTATTCTACTATGATTGCCTTCATATTAGGCTACCAATAGAGTTTCTTCAGATCTTGATACATCTTATGAGAACCAGGATGGATAGAATACTTCAATTTATGAGACTCGTGCATAACAAAATCTCGGAAATTACCATAGGCCGGTAACCAACTATGATTCTTAATACAACGAATTCCATCTTTACGAACTTCAAATTCTTTATCCATTCCTCTTAACTTCTCTGCTTCTACATTCTCTACCATAAGTGCTTCTTCTTGAGCATAAAGAATTTGGGTAGGTAACTTCGGGAAAAGAGTTATCATTAATGACTTAACTCGTAACGGCTTAACTCGCTCCTTTTGACTCAAAGCGTCAGCTACTACATTGTCTTTTCCTTGATGATAACGGATTTCATAATGGTAATCAGCAAGCAACTCTAACCAACATCGCTGTCTCATATTCAATTTCTTCTGATGAAGAATATATTGAAGACTCTTATGATTAGTAAATACTACACACTTCATACCATAGAGGTAATTTCTCCAAATTTTAAGAGCAAATATCACCGCTCCTAATTCTGGATCGTGAGTAGTATAATTCTTCTCATTAGGTTTAAGTTGCCTTGATGCATAAGCAATAACTTTATTCCTTTGCATAAGCATTGCTCCCATTCCTTGAATAGATGCATCACAGTAAACGACAAAGTCATCGTTACCTTCTGGTAATGCTAGGATAGGTGCTTCACACAACTTTTATTTCAATAATTGAAAAGCTATCTCTTGATCATTTCCCTAGACAAACAATTTGTTCTTCCGAGTCAATTCGGTCAAAGCTTTTCGATAATATCCAGCTAATCCTATGAATTGTATTATCTCTGTTGGCGTAACAGGTCTAGTCCAAATCTTTACCGCTTCAATCTTTGCAAGATCCACACGAATACCTTGGTTATAAATGACATGCCCTAGAGATTGCACAACATTGATCCAAAATTCGCACTTCTAAAACTTAGCATACAACTCCTCCTTCTTAAGTAATTTGAGAATTATACCAAGATGCTTGGCATGTTCTTCTCTATTACAAGAGTAAATAAGTATATCATCGATAAACACGATTACAAATTTATCCAAGTAAGGCTTACACACTCTATTCACGAGGTCCAAGAAAACAGCTGGTGCATTGGTTAAACCAAAAGGCATCACTTGAAATTCATAATGTCCGTATCGCATCCTGAAAGCAGTTATAGGAATATCGTCTTCCTTAACTCTCAGTTGATGATTAACCTGAACGTAAATCAATCTTCGAATATATGCTCGATCCTTGAAGTTGATCAAATAAATCGTCGATTCTGGGTAATGGGTAACGATTCTTTATAGTATGTTTGTTCAACTCACGATAATCGATACACATGCTAATAGATCCATATTACTTTTTGACAAATAAGACTGGAGCTCCCCACGGCGATATACTTGGTCGAATAAAACCTCGATCAGTTAACTCTTGAATTTGACTTAACAACTCTTGCATTTCTGAAGGTTCTAATCAATAAGGCGCTTTAGCAATTGGTGTTGCTCCTGGTATCAAATCGATTTGGAATTCAACTTGACGCACAAGTGGTAAACCTGGTAATCCTCGATAAATACTTCGGGAAATTCTCTAACTATCGGAATATCTTCTAGTCGCTCCTCTTCTTCCTTCTTATCTACTACCTGAACTAAGAAAACTTGTCTATCTTGGGATACGTACTTATTTATCTTTAAGCATGATATGAGATTTAATCGAGTTCTACTTCGATCACCATGGACAATCAAAACTTCACCGTTAATAGGAATATTAACGGATTTCTCGTCACATACCATTTTAGCATGGTACTTAGATAACCAATCCATCCCAATGAATACGTCAAAACTACCGAGCTTAATGGGTATAAGGTCGATTTCAAAGGATTGACGTAATAAAGTAATGATACATCCTCGAATAACGGTTTAGTGCTAATTATTTTTCCATTGGCTATTTCTATATCATACTTAGTATTCAAAGAAATAGTCAGAACATCTAATTTAGCAGCAATTTTAACAGATATGAAACTTCTATCAGCTCCCGAGTCAAATATTACTTTAACCAGACGTTGATTTAGATGAAATATACCTGTAACCGCATTCTGATCTTGTTGAGTATCGTTTTTGCAAATAGGCTTTTCCTCTGCTATTGCTCTTTTTACGACACTCATTCGTAAAATGCCCGTTTTCTCCGTAGTTATGACAACCTTAGTTATAGGAATTTGATTACTTCTAGTGGCTGTTCCTTTATTTCTGCAGTTTCTTGTCTGATGTCCAATCTTTCCATAGTTCTGACACTTGATAGTGCAATATCATGTGTGATGTAAAGAACATTTCTAACATAGGGGCAATCCTCCTTTATAACCATTGCTTGACGCTACATCATAAACTTTAGAAACATCATTTCTTTTGCTCTGCTGTTGACGATTATTGCCTTGATTATAGTTGCGGTAATTATTCTTCTGGAAATTACGATTAACATGAAAGCTCCTCCTATCATCAAACTTCCTTTTATTATTAACTGCCGCTTGTACTAGAGTATATCTTATCACTTGATCCATTAATATTTGAGTAATGGTGATAACTTCCTCTAAAGTTTGGGATTTAGAGGCGGTAACATTCCCTTCAATACTTCTAGGCAATCCTCCAATAAAAGATTCCATCAATTTTTTAGTATTAGGAATCATATTAGGACATAATAATGCTAATTCCTGAAATCTTCTGTTGGAAATTCACTTTATGTGACGACATTTAAGAATTCCCATTAGCTATCATAGTCACACACGCAGGGACTAGATTAGGCAACTATGTATAGTTTAACGTGTGTGACTATAAATACCCCTCTAAGGTGGGGTTGTTGTTTGTGTTTTCCTTTTCTTATTTTTCAATTCAACTAGTTTTATTTTCTCTTTACACACACAACCCTCTATCTCTCTCCATCATGTCTATTCATCTTTACCACCATAACCCTAGACCATCAGATCTAGTAAAAACCAAACTCACAATTGGCATCAGTGCTATGGTTCAATCCTTGGATCGATGTGTTTTTGTTATTGATTTGGTGGTCACTTTTTTTCTAAATCTATCAAGTTTTGTCTTGTTGGTTTCTTTTCATAGTTTATTGTCAAATCTCAGTCCATGGTCTCATCAATCTGGTCTAAGTTTTTATTTTATTTTATCACAGTTTTAGATCTGGAAATCATCATTAATGGTCAAGTCAAAGTATTATCTTTTTTCTGGTTTCCTCTATTTTTTGAGATCTATGTTCTCGCGATCTGGTCTTTTCTAGACCTGTTTTCAAGATATGAACCCAGAAACGAGATCCTGAAAAAAGGGGAATCGTACCATCAGGATAAGGTTTTTTGATCTATTGCGAAATGTTCGCTTGTTAAACATTGCGAAATGTTCGCTTGTTAAACATTGCAAAATGTTCGCTTGTTAAGCATTGCAAAATGTTCGCTTGTTAAACATTGTGAAATGTTCGCTTGTTAAACATTGCGAAAGTATTGTTTATAAAACATTTTCTATTATTCCGAAAATGATACAATACTAAAAACTTACCGAGACTAATTAAGAGCTTAACCAACATTAAATCTCATCATATCTCAATCAAACACCGACTCGATCTAATCCCATCGTCTCATATACAACACATCACCTCCATCTCATAATCTAGATCCTAAAGACTCGAAAACAAAATGAATAAAGATCTCAGATTTATCATTTTTTGGTTTTATCTATTTAAGATACACCAAGATCTTTAAAGATCTTAATTAAATGAATCTTGTCATCATTGATCTATATCGAAAGCATTGCCTTCTTTTGATTTTCGAACACAAAAGTAAAATCAAGAACAAGAGTGTTCTGATTTTTATGTTTTTGATTCGATTCATTCACAAAAAACCAACATGCAATCAAAAATACCTACCCGAGACCTTATTCAATTGATCTTGAAGCCATATAATTCGATCACAGTTATAACGAGTCCTTTAAGTAGGATCATGTAGAATCATCAAGAAGAGAAAGGGTTTATATGAATTGATGTGTTAGTTCTTGGTCTCGACTAACAAGAAACATATGGTGATGACTGCTTTGTGGGGTTTGTCCTTCGATGTTAAATTTGAGATCAGAGATGATAGATGGAGTCATGGAGGCAATGGATTAATATTTGAGGTGTGATATGAGACGAATGAAAATAAAGAGACGGAGAAGTGTTGGAGATTAGGTCTAGGATTAATATGAGGATATTTAGGGTAAAGGAAAAGTTATATACTTCCCTAATCTCATTTTTTGGAACAAGTATCCGAAATGTATTATGGGCTGAGTTACTTTGGGTCGTGTATTAACAATATAGACCCATAGAAAGTGTCAACGACCGAAATGTGTTGGTACACATTAATCGTTCACTTTGGCAATCAAATTAAAGCTTCATGGTACTAGAGAGTTATGTTGTCATGTGATTCACACATTTGGTATTAACCATGTTGGCACAATTTGATTTGTTTTGTATCTTTTGGACCGTATTGTATTTAATTTAGTTGGCGAGTCGATCACTATATTAACCGAAGGCATAAAGTGGGTCGATTATTTTTGCAATTGAATTCGGGATAATCTATATACCCGTGTATACCAATTGTTTGAAAGTTGAAATGTTGAAAGTTGAAAAACTTTACATGGAAATGTTAAAAACTGCGTGTTTTATTTTAGAAAATATATGGCAATATTGAATAACTGGTAATCGCTGGGATTTTGATGATATTCACAAACATGGAAATTATACAATACAACGTATCAACCCATTTTATAGGAATTCGTATGTTTAAAATATAATCATTGGTGATTAAGGCTGCAAAACATTACACACCATCCATTTATGGAAATTGAAGTATATGAGTAAATGTTGACAAAAAATTTATACGGAGACTAAAATTTTAAAATAGGAAACTATATGTGACAATCTAACATTTTCAGGTAGTGAAATATTTTCTCGTATAATATTTTGAAACTTATTTTTGTGTTGGTTGACGAACTCACAATTTACAGATTTAAATTTGGGCTTACGTGCATAATTTGGCGTCCTTTACGACTAAACCGGAAACCTTAGGATTACGTATTTACGTTTTTGAACTCCGTTTTTGATGAGACAAATTTTATTGGATTCATTTTGTGACGTTGATTCATAATTTATAAAAAGGTTTTTCGTAAAACGACATGAGGGCACGCAAATCAAGAAAACTAGAATCGAGGAATACCCGTAAACTAGTGAGATGGGATAAAATACATTGTCCCACCCCACTAGCTAGCATGGGACGACATAACATGACACGACAACCATATGTGGCATCATGTTAAGCTACATAGTTACAAGTGTAACTAAGCTTACACCTTAAGCTTACTCTTTCCACTTCCACTAGCTAAAACCATCAACACTTCTCATTACCATCTTTCCATACATGCAAACAACCACAAATCCTCTCAACCACTTCACCCTTGCCGTCCACTTTCCAGCTACAAACACCCCTTTTGATCTTTTCTAGCAATGAAATACATGTTATCTAGCTCAATCATGGAGTTATCTTGAAGCCTTGGTCATTTGGTGGCCATATTAACAACATAGAAGGTGATTTGCTTGTGTCATAGGGCTGATTTCTCAACCATTGTTCTTGGTGTTTGATGATCTTGGAGTTACTTGTGGTGTTCATCAAGTTCTTGTCTTCCAAAAACAAGAAATACACTTGGTTGGTAAAGAAGATCATCCTCTCCATTTTCTCTTGTTATTTTTGTAAAGAACAAATGTATTTTCTTTCTTATTGTATATGTATATGATGAATATATGATGATAAAAATGTTGTGTGGGGATCAAGTGTTGATAAATATGCTTAAAAAGGTTAATAACCATAAGAAATAAGGCTAAAATCATGCTTATTTAGTTGGCTGTATAAAAACAGTATATAACTAAAACTTGAACTGATAAACTTGCATGGTATGATCCATTTACAGTAAGTACAATATGTTATACACATGTGAGAGTTGGCCATGCAATGGAATCATTATAATGAGTGAGATATGATCAAAACAAGATGAGTATGCAAATCTGAATAATCTGTTTTGTAGGGACTGTTAAGCATAGATAAACTTAAAATGAGCAGTAGCTATAACTAAGTTAAATGTAGCACATAATATGAAGATCATGCCATCCAAAAAATGAGCTTCTAATTCATTATAAAACTCTAGATATGATAAAAATAGTGAATATGAAAATAAAAATCAGATTTTGAGAATTAATGTTTATTATTATTATATAAGCACTCAAATTTTATTATATAAAATATAAAATAAAAACCCACTAACTTATGAAACTTATTTATATAAATATGTAAAAGGTTAATTAAATGGATAAATTATATAAATGGTAATGGAATAATACTTATAAGTAATAAAAACTATAAACTTTATTTTTACGACTTTTTCGGCTATTACCGTAAAATTAACGTTTTTCGCCAAATAAAACATAGACGATCAAACCCGTCTAATGTAAAGTTTTTAAAAGTCATATACTGATATATAAGTAACTAATACAAGTAAAAACCGATAAAACCCGAATTATAGGACATACGGACATTTACGAGCACTAAGCATATTGGACTAATAATTGGACTAAATAAGATAAATACTTATAAAAAGAACTTATTGGGCTTAACCCATTTGGGCCCAACATGGAAAGTATAGATACTGATAATATAATTATAAAATGAATTAAAACAAGTTAAAGAACTTATAATAAGCTTATTGGACTTAATAGATAAATAGTTAAAACTAGTAAACTAGTAAAAAGTTACCAAAACGTAAACACTAAAATGAGTAAACAAGGATATATAAACCCACTTGATCTTCATCATATGTACAAAATCATCATATGTATATTGTTATTTTGATGAAAGTCATTGGACAAAGTCTAAGACCGATTATTATTTATATAGGTTTCCGTGACCGAAGCACGCCCGTAGCCAATAATCCGCCTTTCATTATCAACGTGAGTTCATAGCCTCACACTCTTTTAAATGTTTTATAAAATGATTTGTAAACCCGCGAGGGAGATAACATGCTAGATTTTATAAAAATAGAACACAAGTAGTCCCGATGGTATGCTTAATGATATGGACCCGAATGATGCTATGACCCTATAAACGAGACTAAAAGGATTATTAGTAGTTAGGTTATGTCACTTAAAGTCCCATTAGCATGAATTGTGAACTACCAGGATTTGGTAGACGCTTATGCATTTGATAGTACTATTTGGGGACGATCACCCCAGTTCGCGCCTTGATGGTTGATCCCCGTCGTACCACATTGATTGGTAAGCGAATTTATGTATGAGAAGATTCCATAGCGTGATATTTTGTGACGACACGCTAACTTAGATGGGCAAATTGTTTGTCGGGTTCGCGGATCGCTGTTTTCATAGTAAGGTAACAATGTCATGCGGCTAGTAATAATCCTAATCAAAATAAAATGTATCCTATACATAATGTAATCTAATAACGACGCTAATAACGATGAATATATTACCTATTATGGTAATATTGAGGCTACGGTCTCATGGACGGTTTAAGATGTATGCTTGATTTATATATTGCCTGACTAGCAATATGAGGACTTACTTCCGATATTATACTTGTGTTCTGATTTTAAATGATTGTTTTATATAACGGTTTTTATTAAACTCTATGAATTCACTCGGCATTCGCTGATATGATTTTTTCATGTTTTTATCTCAGTTGCTTGAAGGTAATCCGGATGGAGATCGACTCTGATGGCCCACATAATATTAAAAAATGTTCATTCGATCTATGTTTTGTAAACTTAATGACTAGTATAATTTGGGACCTGTTGTACACTTTAAAACTTTTTATCAAATGAATGTATGTTGAACCTTGTACAACCATTTTTATGTGTTGTCTATGATTGGAGTTATTGTGCTATCCCGTAACACTCTGAAAGACCCTTCACCTGTACCGATACGAAAATTGAGAGTGTTACAGTTTGGTACCAGAGCTCTCGTTATAGAGAACAAAAGATTTTAAAAACCAAGGTTTTGAACAAAACTTTTCAAAATCTTTTGACAATGAACATTTGAGAAAATATTTGAAAAATCTTTTGACTATAACGGTGCCAGAGATCTCCGACGTTACCAACAAGCCCTATTGAGAAGATATATATTTTGATATATATAATTTAATTTACATATATGTATATATCGTGATTTCATTATGTAATTGTTTAACTAGTATGTTATCCTAATACGAGATATATATATAAATGCAGATTGTCATGGCTGACCCTAATATTCCTGTAGAAAACCATGCTATTCCCGAACCTAATGTAGATGATGATCCTTATTTATACTTAGTAGATTATGATATGGATGATGAGGAGGAACCATTTGAGGATCCCGAGCCCAAGTTAGGACTAGGAGATCAGATTGCCCCTCAGGTTGACTTGGCAGAGAATGAGATTGAGAATGTTGATATAGAGAATGATGAGGAGATTGGGTTAGATAATCTAGATGATGAGATTGACGACGAGGATGTCGAGGATGATATTGGTATAGATGTTGAGATTGATGATGATGAGGAAGCCGAGCTTATTTATCCTTATGATGTTCCAGAGGGCGAGCCTTTACCCCCACCAGTTTATTTGTCTGATTCTGAGGTTGAGTTACCTAGGGATGAAATGTCTGAATCGTCTGAATCTGATTCTGAATCAGAGGAGGACGAGGATGACAATGCACCTGACGGTACTGATGGTATTGCTACTCGTAGATGTGAGATAGGAGAGTCGTCTAGTGCTCGAGAGGCTACTCATATTGATGGTCTTGCACCATGGGCCTTGAGACGTGATCTAGATGCTTCCCGTGTTAAGAGTTGTATGACAGAGGTCGGATTAGGTGTTGTTCAGACTCAAGTTGCTTATTTGGAGTCGAAGACCAAGGTTGGTGAGAAAGAGCGAGAATTGCTTAGTTTGGATTTGACTGATGTAGAACGTGGTTTGAATGAGGATTTTAGGAGGTTATCAGTGTTGGAAAGTGGTGAGTTTGCTGAAATGAAGAGAAAGGTGAATTCTATGGAGATTCAGTTGAGTGTAGCTCGTGCGATGCGTGAGAAAGCTGAAAAGGAGCTGAATATATCCGTGGGTTGGAACAGTAGATTTTATGCTGACATGGTTGAAAGAGGAGTGATCCGTAAGCGCCCAGCTGAAGATGTGTCTAGTGATCGTCCGACGAAGATTCAGAATACGATGGATGATGGACCATCTGGCGGTTCTCAGTAGACCAGTCTGTATTTAGTAGTGACCTTTGTATCTTTTGTGCTTTTGTAGCTTTGACTGAACCGACATGTTAGTAGTAGACTTGGCACGAATTTTGAGTGTATATAGTGCTAGAACTTTGATATGGGATGTACTAAGACAATACTTTTGTTTCAAATCGAATGAAATATGTATCTTGTCTTGAATTCCATATTGTGCCTTATTTGTATCTTGATTATGAATTCAATCCATATTATATGAATCCTTGTTGGGTGAATGCTTAATACTTTGAAATTGTGAAATTATAGAACTATGCCGCCCAAGAAGGCTGTGACTGAGGATGATGTACGTAGGATTATTACGGAGCAAGTTACCGCATCTATGACTGAATTTATGGCAAATACTAGAAATGAAGCTGGCGGTAGTGGAGCTGGCGGTAGTGGAGCTGGCGGTAGTGTAATTGGTGGTACTAATGTGAATGTGAATGCTAATAATGTGAATGCTAATGCTGGAGGAAATATAGGAGGACTTGGAACTAATGCACCTGAAGTTGGTGGCTGTACTTATGTGACGTTCATGAAGTGTGAACCTCTACCTTGTAATGGAACTGAAAGTGCTGTAGGATTAAGCCAGTGGATTGAGAAGATTGAGTCGGTGTTTCGAATTAGTAAGTGTAAGGAGGAAGATAAGGTGACTTTTTCTATGGCTACTCTTAAAGGTCGTGCGTTGACTTGGTGGAACGGGAGAATTGATTTCATGGGTCTTGATGCTACTAATGCTACTCCTTGGGCTGAAATTAAGAAGTGGATGACTTTGGAGTTTTGTCCTCGTAGTGTGATCATTAGGTTAGAACAAGAGTTGATTCGTTTGAGAATGAAAGGTGTGGACATTGATAGTTACACGAACCGATTCCATGAGTTGGCCTTGCTATGTCCTCGATTGGTTGAACCCGAAGAGATCCGAATTGAGCAATATATTAAAGGGTTGACCAGGAATATCCGAGGGGACGTGACATCATCTAAACCACTGACCATTGATGATGCTGTTCGAATGGCTTACCAACTCATTGGACAGATAATTCAGGATAGGGAAGATGAAGCCCGTGTTGGTGAGAAAAGAAAGGGAGACGGTGATCGTGTAGATAGAGGTGATAATAGGAAGAATTTCAATCGCCATCAGAACCAGAGAAAGGGGAATGCAAATGCTCTTACCTACAATAGCGCAACGATGATAGATGTCCTAAGTGTGGCAACAAGAGGCATGCTGGCGACTGCTGGAAGTGTCGAAATTGCGGAAAGCTTGGACACAAGGTTGAAAGGTGTAAGAAGGGAACCATTTGCTTCAACTGTAATGAAGAAGGTCATAGGAAATCGGAATGCCCCAAGTTGAAAGCGATTGTACCTGGAAGAAACCCCCAGGGTGGTATCTATCAACTTGGAACAATTGAGGTGAAGAAAGAGGATCCAAATGTCGTTACCGGTACGTTTTTACTCAACAATCATTATGCTGTTGCTTTATTTGATTCGGGTGCTGATAGGAGCTTTATATCCACTAAATTTAGTGCCCTTATTGACATTGAACCTGTTGAGATAAGTACTAGTTACGAGGTGGAATTGGCTGATGGTAAATTAGTGAAAACTAATAAGCTATTAGAAGGATGCTCTCTAAATCTCTTGAACTATTCCTTTCCGATTGATTTGATGTTGATAAAATTAGGTAGTTTTGATATTATTATTGGTATGGATTGGTTGTCGTCGAATAATGCTACTATTTTATGTGGAGAGAAGAAGGTTAAGATTCCTCTTAGGAATAGGACGTTAGTAATTGATGGTAGTCGAGGTGAATCCCGTTTGACAATCGTTTCATGCATTAAAGTCCAAAAGTACATCAGGAACGGTTATGAGTTATTCTTAGCTCAAGTGACCGGGAATGAGTCTAGGGAGAAACGATTGGAAGATGTACCTATTATTTGTGAATTTCCTGAGGTATTTCCTAAAGATTTACCCGGACTTCCACCGATAAGGCAAGTAGAGTTTCGAATCGATTTAATTCCTGGTGCTGCACCGGTGGCACGTGCGCCTTACCGATTAGCCCCTTCTGAATTAAAGGAGTTATCTGAGCAACTTAAGGAGTTGTCTGATAAAGGTTTTATTCGACCGAGCTCGTCGCCTTGGGGAGCTCCAGTCTTGTTCGTTAAGAAGAAGGATAGATCTTTCCGTATGTGCATTGATTATAGGGAAATGAATAAGTTGACAATTAAAAATCGATATCCTTTACCTAGGATTGATGATTTGTTTGATCAACTACAAGGATCTAGTGTGTATTCTAAGATAGATTTGCGGTCAGGATATCACCAACTTCACGTCCGTGAAGAAGATATTCCTATAACTGCATTTAGAACTCGTTATAGACACTATGAATTTCAAGTAATGCCATTTGGGTTAACTAAGGCACCTGCGGTTTTCATGGATTTAATGAATCGAGTGTGCAATCCCTAATTGGATAAATTTGTGATTTTGTTTATTGACGATATTCTGATCTATTCTAAGAATGAAGATGAACATAGAGAACATTTAAGGATTGTTTTGAATTTGTTGAAGGATGAAAGGTTGTATGCTAAGTTTTTGAAATGTGATTTCTGGTTAGATTCTATGCAATTTCTTGGTCATGTGATTAACAAAGATGGAATTCATGTTGATCCTGCAAAATTTGAAGCTATTAAGAATTGGTCTGCACCGACAACGCCAACGGAAGTGCGACGGTTCTTAGGATTGGCTGGCTATTATAGGCGATTCATTAAAGAATTATCTTTGATAGCTAAACCCTTGACTAAGCTTACCCAGAAGAATAAATCTTTCGTTTGGGGAAGTGATGAAGATGGAGCATTTCAGACATTGAAGCAAAAATTATGTAGTACGCCAATCTTATCATTACCCGATGGGAGTGAGGATTTTCTAGTGTATTGTGATGCATCTCTTAGAGGCTATGGAGTTGTTTTGATGCAGAGAGAGAAAGTGATAGCTTATGCTTCTAGGCAATTAAGGAAGAGTGAGGAGAATTATACTACTCATGATCTTAAGTTAGGAGCTGTAGTCTTTGCTCTTAGGTTGTGGAGACATTATCTGTATGGCACCAAGTGTACGGTATTCACTGATCACAAAAGCCTACAGTATATTCTCGATCAGAAGGAATTGAACATGAGGCAACGAAGATGGATAGAGTTGTTAAGTGATTATGATTGTGATATAAAATATCACCCAGAAAAAGCCAATGTTGTTGCCGACGCGTTAAGTAGGAAAGATAGAGAGCCTCAGGGTACGTTCTCTAGTCTTGACCGTGCACAATAATTTGCCTGAGCAAAATAGAAATGCGCAAATAGAAGCTTGTAAGAAGGAAAATTTTGTTAATGAAGGGTTCCGAGGAGAAGGAGATCCTTTAGAGGTTAGAGCTGATGGAGTGAAATGCTTAAGAGGTCGTATATGGATACCTATGTTTGGAGGCTTAAGAGACTTGATTATGTTAGAATCCCATAAATCTAATTATTCCATTCATCCGGGATCTGATAAGATGCACCATGATTTGAAGAAGTTGTACTGGTGGCCGAATATGAAAGCTGACATAGCTATGTATGTTCTTCAATGCTTGACTTGTGCCAGAGTTAAAGCTGAACATCAAAAGCCATCAGGACTACTTCAACAACCAAAGATTCCTGAATGGAAGTGGGAGCGAATTACGATGGACTTTATCACCAAGCTTCCTAAAACATCATCTGGAAACAACTCGATTTGGGTTATTGTCGACAGACTGACCAAATCAGCACACTTCATTCCGGTTAAAGAGCAGTTCCCACTGGAGAAGCTGACTCGTATATACCTTGAGAATGTTGTATGCAAGCATGGAGTGCCTGTATCGATCATTTCAGATCGAGATCCTAGATTCGCATCGAATTTTTGGAAATCTCTCCAAAGATCTTTGGGAACGAATCTCGACATGAGCACTGCTTATCACCCCCAGACTGATGGGCAGAGTGAAAGGACGATACAAACACTAGAAGATATGTTGAGAGCTTGTGTGTTGGACTTTGGTAAGAATTGGGATAAACATTTGCCGTTAGCAGAGTTTTCGTATAACAATAGTTACCATTCTAGTATTAAGGCTGCACCGTTTGAAGCTT
The DNA here is from genome assembly GCA_025667525.1 of Glebionis coronaria. NCBI lineage: Eukaryota > Viridiplantae > Streptophyta > Magnoliopsida > Asterales > Asteraceae > Glebionis > Glebionis coronaria. The sequence continues at coordinate 126,069,896 of CM046875.1, forward strand.
TATATGGTAGGAAGTGTAGATCTCCTGTATGTTGGAGTGAAGTTGGGGATACCCAGCTCACGGGACCGGAATTGATCCGGGAGACTACGGAGATGATAGTTCAGATTAAGAATAGGTTGTTGACTGCCCGTAGTAGACAGAAAAGTTACGCGGATGTGCGGCGGAAGCCAATGGAGTTTAAAGTGGGCGACCGAGTAATGTTGAAAGTATCGCCATGGAAAGGCGTTATCAGATTTGGAAAACGAGGGAAATTGAATCCCCGTTATATTGGACCCTTTAAGATTTTATCTAGAGTAGGTCCGGTGGCTTACAAACTAGAGTTACCCCCAGAACTTCATGGTGTTCACAACACATTCCATGTATCTAATCTGAAGAAATGTCTTGCAGTGAGTGATGAGAAAATTCCGTTAGGTAAGGTTCGAATAGATGGGAAGTTGCATTTTATCGAAAAGCCCGTAGAGGTTATGGACCGTGAGGTAAAGCAACTGAAACAAAGTCGGATACCTATTGTTAAGATCCGATGGAATTCAAAGCATGGACCGGAGTATACTTGGGAATGAGAGGATGAAATGTGGAAGAAATATCCGCACCTCTTCGATTTCAATAAGAAACGGACATCCAAATGAAATGGATCACGAGGACGTTGATCCCTTTTAGGAGGAAAAGCTGTGACAATCTAACATTTTCAGGTAGTGAAATATTTTCTCGTATAGTATTTTGAAACTTATTTTTGTGTTGGTTGACGAACTCACAATTTACGGATTTAAATTTGGGCTTACGTGCATAATTTGGCGTCCTTTACGACTAAACCGGAAACCTTAGGATTACGTATTTACGTTTTTGAACACCGTTTTTGATGAGACAAATTTTATTGGATTCGTTTTGTGACGTTGATTAATAATTTATAAAAAGGTTTTTCGCAAAACGACCCGAGGGCACGCAAATCGAGAAAACTAGAATCAAGGAATACCCGTAAACTAGTGAGATGGGATAAAATACATTGTCCCACCCCACTAGCTAGCATGGGACGGCATAACATGACACCACAACCATATGTGGCATCATGTTAAGCTACATAGTTACAAGTGTAACTAAGCTTACACCTTAAGCTTACTTTTTCCACTTCCACTAGCTAAAACCATCAACACTTCTCATTACCATCTTTCCATACATGCAAACAACCACAAATCCTCTCAACCACTTCACCCTTGCTGTCTACTTTCAAGCTACAAACACCCCTTTTGATCTTTTCTAGCCATGAAATACATGTTATCTAGCTCTATCATGGAGATATCTTGAAGCCTTGATCATTTGGTGGCCATATTAACAACATAGGAGGTGATTTGCTTGTGTCCTAGGGCTGATTTCTCAACCATTGTTCTTGGTGTTTGATGATCTTGGAGTTACTTGTGGTGTTCATCAAGTTCTTGTCTTCCAAAAACAAGAAATACACTTGGTTGGTAAAGAAGATCATCCTCTCCATTTTCTCTTGTTATTTTTGTAAAGAACAAATGTATTTTCTTTCTTATTGTATATGTATATGATGAATATATGATGATAAAAATGTTGTGTGGGGATCAAGTGTTGATAAATATGCTTAAAAAGGTTAATAACCATAAGAAATAAGGCTAAAATCATGCTTATTTAGTTGGCTGTATAAAAACAGTATATAACTAAAACTTGAACTGATAAACTTGCATGGTATGATCCATTTACAGTAAGTACAAGATGTTATACACATGTGAGATTTGGCCATGCAATGGAATCATTATAATGAGTGAGATATGATCAAAACAAGATGAGTATGCAAATCTGAATAAGCTGTTTTGTGGGGACTGTTAAGCATAGATAAACTTAAAATGAGCTGTAGCTATAACTAAGTTAAATGTAGCACATAATATGAAGATCATGCCATCCAAAAATGAGATTCTAATTCATTATAGAACTCTAGATATGATGAAAATGGTGAATATGAAAATAAAAATCAGATTTTGAGAATTAATGTTTATTATTATTATATAAGCACTCAAATTTTATTGTATAAAATGTAAAATAAAAACCCACTAACTTATGAAACTTATTTATATAAATATGTAAAAGGTTAATTAAATGGATAAATTATATAAATGGTAGTGGAATAATACTTATAAGTAATAAAAACTATAAACTTGATTTTTACGACTTTTTCGGCTATTACCGTAAAATTATTGTTTTTCGCCAAATAAAACTTAGACGATCAAACCCGTCTAATGTAAAGTTTTTAAAAGTCATATACTGATATATAAGTAACTACTACAAGTAAAAACCGATAAAACCCGAACTATAGGACATACGGACATTAACGAGCTAACTAAGCATATTGGACTATTAATTGGACTAAATAAGATAAATACTTATAAAAAGAGATTATTGGGCTTAACCCATTTGGGCCCAACATGGAAAGTATAGATACTGATAACATAAGTATAAAATAGATTAAAACAAGTTAAAGAACTTATAATAAGCTTATTGGACTTCAAATAGATAAATAGTTAAAACTAGTAAACTAGTAAAAAGTTACCAAAACGTAAACACTAAAATGAGTAAACAAGGATATATAAACCCACTTGATCATCATCATATGTACAAAATCATCATATGTATATTGTTATTTTTATAAAAGTCATTAGACAAAGTCTAAGACCGATTATTATTTATATAGGTTTCCGTGACCGAAGCACGCCCGTAGTCGATAATCCGCCTTTCATTATCAACGTGAGTTCATAGCCTCGCACTCTTTTAAATGTTTTATAAAATGATTTGTAAACCCGCGAGGGAGATAACATGCTAGATTTTATAAAAATAGAACACAAGTAGTCCCGATGGTATGCTTAATGATATGGACCCGAATGATGCTATGACCCTATAAACGAGACTAAAAGGATTATTAGTAGTTAGGTTATGTCACTTAAAGTCCCATTAACATGAATTGTGAACTACCGGGATTTGGTAGACGCTTATGCATTTAATAGTACTATTTGGGGACGATCACCCCAGTTCGCGCCTTGATGGTTGATCCCCGTCGTACCACATTGATTGGTAAGCGAATTTATGTATGAGAAGATTCCATAGCGTGATTTTTGTGACGACACGCTAACTTAGATGGGCAAATTGTTTGTCGGGTTCGCGGCCCGCTGTTTTCATAGTAAGGTAACAATGTCATGCGGCTAGTAATAATCCTAATCCAAATAAAATGTATCCTATACATAATGTAATCCAATAACGACGCTAATAACGATGAATATATTACCTATTATGGTAATATTGAGGCTACGGTCTCATGGACGGTTTAAGATGTATGCTTGATTTATATATTGCCTGACTAGCAATATGAGGACTTACTTCCGATATTATACTTGTGTTCTGATTTTAAATAATTGTTTTATATAACGGTTTTTATTAAACTCTATGAATTCACTCGGCATTCGCTGATATGGTTTTTGCATGTTTCTATCTCAGGTGCTTGAAGGTAATCCGGATGGAGATCGACTCTGATGGCCCACATTATATTAAAAATGTTCATTCGATCTATGTTTTGTAAACTTAATGACCTGTATAATTTGGGACCTGTTGTACACTTTAAAACTTTTAATCGAATGAATGTATGTTGAACCTTATACAACCATTTTTATGTATTGTCTATGATTGGAGTTATTGTGCTATCCCGTAACACTCTGAAAGACCCTTCCGCTGTACCGATACGAAAATTGAGAGTGTTACACTATATATCATTTATTCTCACAGCCTAAAACCATACATAAACATAACACAAAACCTTAAAACTAAGTATTCTCTCATTTTTATTCTCTACCTAAAACAACCACACGCTGCACTCCTTTTTCTCTCTAACTAATTATCTCCATCTCTCCCTAAGTACCCATAAAGCCTATCTTTGTTGCCACTGAAACTGCCGCCAGAATAACAACCTCTCTCGTTTGTTATAGTGTTCTGGGTAGTTTTGGTTGGCGGTTTGATTATGGTTTCAGTGTGTTTGTTTGTTCTTTACTTTCATATCTTGCCAGGTAGGCGGTCATATTGTTAGTTTTAGCACCATCATATCGTGATAGGTCTTGTTTCGGGTTTTTAATACGTTAGATCTGTGACTGTAAATCTCTAACTCTTTTAGTATATTAGTTTTTTGCAGTTTCAGTCGTAGATACATATTGTTTAGTGGCTTTTCGATGTCTCTATTTTCAAGATTTAATTATTGAGGCCGGTGATTGTGATGAATTGATGGTGTACTTTGTTATGTATAATAAAAATGGAAAACTTGTCTTTTTATTTGGTTGGTTTTAAACTTTTGTAAATGTTTTTTCGATTAGATATGACTTCTATCATTTTACGAATATGATTTCTTTTTATTTTTTACCTGTAGCTTTTGACATTTATATACATCTTCTGAATTGTGTGGGTAATTTTTAGCCATGATTACTACTGACATCATGTATCATATTCTTAGACTTTTCACTTGACCAACTTTGTTATGTGATATTTCTCGAAGTTGTGCAATGGATTTGCTATATTTTTACAATATAACAAGTCTGATAAATTAAAAGGATGGTAGTGTGGTAAAATATGTCAATATTTAATTGTATATAAGGTTGGTTTTTGTGTGATTTTTGCGAAAAGTATATAAACGACAAAAAATTATCATGGTAAACATAAATTATTAACTTTTTGTTGTGGTCAATCTTTTTGGTATTTAAGCTTATGTGTTTTAGTCGAAGGTTGTTTTTGTTGGTGGTTTCGTACCATAGATTGACGGATGGAAAATTAGTTTTTTTCCGTTTGGTATTGTCAATGATCTCTTTTTAGTGACGAGATATATTATTTGGTGTTTTAAGGGTTTGTGTTGTTCTCAAGTGATATTTTAGATCTGAAATTTAAAGCCAATGACGACGCATGAATGTGTGCCGGAATAGGTAGCTTAGGAGTATTCAAGACTTAGAAATGTGACTTTGTCTATCAAGTCATTCACAAAAACTTTTTTAGGAAATTTTTTTACCACAATGCAAAAAAGTCTCAAAAATAACTTTTTGACATTATAGACACCCATGTTAAACAACTGAACTATGTATTGGTGTTGCCATGCTCAAGAGTACTTTGCTACTGATCATGTTTGAATTTACTACCATTAAAACGCCATCAAAAAAGGAACACTCGCCCATAGTCGATGATTTGGAATTTTGGTAAAGGTATACATTGTTGCCCCTATAAAACCATGTCATCACAAAAAAAATAGTTAGTGAATGAAGTTTCCTTATGGAAACAAATATATCTTTTTGCAAAGAAAGGTTTTTGCCGCAATATCAAAAAACCAAAAATCAGTGTCGCTAAACAATTTCTGCCGCTATGCGCGGGTACTCGTCTAGTCGATTATATATCCGAATGTTGAAAAATTAATCATGTTTGGTTAATTGGTTTACGGTGTTATTGGATTGAGCCGGGTATTTCAAAAGAACTGAGTAGTAAAATATTTTACGAGACCAAGAAAAATGGCTAATTTTGAGTTTTAGTGGCTACGGATTTGATCGGGTATTATTATTTGAAATTGAAGACGGATTTTTCGAAGGCGTGCTCTTATTTTATCTTTGAAAGACAACTTGTTCGTGCTTAATCTTAGGATGAAGACTTGATTATCTAGTTTCCGGGATCGGGGTGGTTGGTTGATGACTTGGATAACTATCACTTAAAGGAGCTACATTGTTGTACTCAGTGTCACACGCATAGTCAATGTGGATAATTTCAAGAGGTGTTGTGCTTATATACTTCTTCAGTAATGTATTGAGTACTTAGAAATTTCTCAAGCATATTTCTACACCGCTCCTCAATCAACAATAATTTTGCAAGCTTAAGTCACAAGATCGAGGGATTCTTATTCAGTTTCACGTTTGGTATATCTGGTTCATTCCATCAGTAGTCACTTCAAATTGCCTACAAGGGGGTTCGTAAAGATAGCCATAGAGAGTTTATGAGTAGAGATTTTCGATCAACAACTGATTCTCTCCGAATATAATTAACCTTATTTATTATTCTCACGAGATTTTTAGGTACATGTGTGTACGATTTATTGTTGGTTCCGAGGTTTCGAAACAATCAAAGGGGAAGAAGAAGACATATTGAACGACAACGAGTACACGTGATGAAATTTACACCTTCTTTTTATTTGAAGGCATTCCGGGGAGACAAATGTCATAACCGCAAAGAAAAATCAGTGTTAACTCGTGGCGTTTAGTGCATCTTTTAACTTAAATAGGGGAAGAGATGAAAGAAACAGTCTATAATGGTTAAAAGAGGTAAACTATTGTTAGATGATTAATTGTTTGGTTGTTTCAATTATACATCATCATTATCCTATATGGAGAGATATGCATTTCCGGGACTTAATTGACTCTGGTGCATCTCCGAAAGAAGATATGTGCATTTTCGGGACTTAATTGACTCTGGTGTTACGATGTCAACTTCATGAATGGGAAAAGTGACTACTTCAGTATTTGGGCTTCATACATGGGATTAGTTTCTTTTCTTCAACTACGTGGGGGAATAAATGTCTTGATTCTTTCTAGTATGCATAACTTGAACTTTCAGGGGGAAGAAAAATTCAGAAGAATTATTCAAGCGCGAGAGAGACGTTGTTGATCTAATTGGGTGCCCCAAAATTACAATCACTCATAGAAACATTATCATTTCATATGATGGGGTTTGCTTGTTAAATTCCGATGTGCGCTTAATCATTCTAAGCTTTATTGAAACTTTGAAACTGCTTATGAGGATTGTCGGTTTAGGGGGAAGCTTTTAAAAGCTTCCCCATCAATTTTATGTGGCATGAATTAGGGGGAAGTTAATTCAGAAGCTTCTCCTTAACCAGAAGTATATGGGTTACTTAGCTCGTATCGTCATAGTATTTCTACTACAAGTTACTACAAAGATGAGTCGTTTTGAAGTGAAGACTTAAAGTCTAAGGCCTCACAAGACATCATCAGCATTGGAAGCTTCATGAAAGCTTTTGTTCATAATCATTATGTACTTGTTAGGAAAAAATATTGTAAGGAATTCTACACGTCGTCCCATGGAGGAAGATTGTTAGAAAATTACTTTATGTGACGACATTTAAGAATTCCCATTAGTTATCATAGTCACACACGTAGGGACTAGATTAGGAAACTATGTATAGTTTAACGTGTGTGACTATAAATACCCCTCCATGGCTTCCAAGGAGGGGTTGTTGTTTGTGTTTCCTTTTCTCATTTTTCAATTCAACTGGTTTTATTTTCTCTTTACACACACAACCCTCTATCTCTCTCCACCATGGTTGTTCATCTTTACCACCATAACCCTAGACCACTGGATCTAGTAAAAATCAAACCCACATCTTTGGATATAAACATTAAGATTATTCTCCTTCATTGCTAGATTATAGAATTCCTCCTCCATCTTTTTAAATTCATTGCGAGGACAATACTTCTTAATTAGCAGACTCTTAAATTCATTCCAAAGAGTCTGATAAGCTTGTTCTATCCCGATTGGTTGAGCATAAGCATTCCACCAAGACAAAGCTTCCTCTATCAGCGTACACGTAGCAAACTTTACTTTACAATCTTCAGAACAGTCACTGTGAACAAATACTGATTCAGTTCTCTTGAACCAGCGAATAAGTCCAACAGCTCCTTCAGATCCTTTATAATTAAAAGGGTGACAATTTATGAAATCCTTGTAAGTACACTTCTTTTCCATATGAACTTCTCTTCTAGCAGCATTTCCATTACTTGAATTAGCTATATTGGCGGCTTGTGCTTGCAAAGCTGCAGTCACACTCTCAGCAACCAATTGCCTTATTTCTTCTGGTGTCATATTCATTGTTGTAGATGTTGTTGATCTCGTATGAGCCATTCGACCAACATTTACAAGCACTTAATAAGAATGATATTGTTTTTGGATTTTCATACGTTCGAGTTTGGAATCAATTTAACATATCATAAAATTACAATAATTTCTAATTCCTTCGTCGAATTCATATATTTGAGGATTCAGAATAAAAATGATAACTTCTAATCCTTTCAACGAATTCATATATGAGGATTCATAATGCGAATGACGATAAAGCCTAAAATAAAATGAGAAGAATTTTTGAGAACAAAAGCACACTTCTTTATTTATTAACAACTTATCGTTCATATTTACACGATAAGCATCTCTATTACATAAAGAAAACTATACATTTTTACAAACTGAAACTCGATTCCTAAGCTTAATTCCTCATTTTGATCTCCTCAATTCTGTCCAAAATATATCCGGAGTCAGATTGTTGAGTTGTTTTAAGTTCATCGATGAGTATTTCTAAATTATGCCCAGTCCTCGTAAGTCCTTCTTTCAGATCATAATTCTCCTTCTCTAGTCTTGCCATATTTATCTCATAAGCATGCATTCTTCTACTCAGTCTAACATTATGGCGTCGAATAACGTCCACTTTATATTCCAACTAGCTAAAATGCTCTTCAATCTCCTTTGGTCCTCTTATTAAATTCCTAATATTCTTCTCCACGATTCTAAAAGCTTCTAAGGATATTTCATCGAGATGACTTGCAATTACAGATAATTACTTGGTGTGTCTTTCCATAATCCGTGCTCTAGAATCCTCTTTGGTTTCATAAGGCTCTTCACGACTTCGATTGGGAGACGAGAATATATCCTTATCTAATAGAAATCGAGACGTAGGCGAAGGCATACTATTCGTCACTTCATTTGATGCAAAAAAGATTCTTGTACTCTAAGACTATCATAAAAATACAAAGTCGGAACACGCACATCCGTGGGAGATGAGGTGAACATCGGAATTTCTCTTTCGTCATCATCGGAAACGATACTATATGTGAAAGAAGACATCCTTGTAGTTTTATATAATATAATAACATCAGATATGCTATTTAAAAGGGATAAAACTCTTACACTGGCGCTGACGATGGCTGATGGTCTTGGAATTAAAAATCTCAGATATAGTTTAAGAAAAATCCTTATTCTCTATAACCGTAAGCTCTGATGCCAATCTGTAACACCCCTCTTTTTTACCATATAGAAGCGGAAGCTAATTTGGGGTATTACTTTCAAGGTATCGAAGTCACGATAATAGAAAATGCTCAAAGAGTCATTCTATTAAAAACTTGTTATCATTCATTATTCAGATTTAAATAAAACAACTGTACATACACTGTACCTCATAGGTTTTTCCCAAAGATCTAGTTTTATTAGAATGATAAATTTTCAAGACACCACCATCCGCAGCACACCAGTCTTTATTTCCTTGAAATATATGCTTACAAAATCAATACAACGGTTGAGTGAATTCATAGGTTTAAACAATATTTGAATACAAGTATGACTTTAGGGCTACAGTGTTATACACCCTATATTTTTTCAATTCATCAATTCTCATTTATTATTGCACTGGCTTGTACCATGCTACTTAACATATCAGAAAACCAACAAGTTTCCCTCATACAGGTAGTTTGTCGGACTCCTGAGTTTAGCAAAGTAAATCATATCTGTTTAGCCTAGGTAGGAACTTATTGGCATTCCAGCAAGTGCGACTTGCCCAGATAGGATATGTCAGTCTCCAATAGTACTATTCACAATATTAGCGTTCATTTTCTAGAAATGATTAACGGTTACGATTAAAAAGGGACTTAATGGCAATGTGTAAACGTAGTGTTAATAATCATATCAAGCAGCATACAAAAACACTTGTATTCTAGTTTTAGTATATAACCCCTAACGGGTTTTCAAATCATTTGTAAAGTTTTAAAAGTGAGGCTATGAACTCACCTTAGCCTATAGAGTCTTGAATTATTCTGAAATAACCAATCACAACTTTCTCACAGAATATGAGTTGACACACAAATATGTATATATATCAAGTCGTAATCTCCGAGTTCAATTTCTTTGATAGGATTTTATATTTCTCTTTGATTCACATATTTTAGGTTTTTAGTATCATTGGTCGGGCCATTATACTTAGAAGTCATTCTATAAACGTTTGAGGAACGAGGGCACTTTAAATCGTAAACCCAACCACTCAGTCAGAACGTAATATCGAGATGGAACATCTTTGTACAAAGTTCCCTACTAACATGACACATAGTATATTATTTACATTTTATGTCTTTAATTTCAATATTGGCAAAAACAACCCTTATAGTTTATTTTGGCATAATTACACTTTTAACCCCCAATGTATATAGTTTCATTATTTGCAATTTAAACCCTCAATATTTAACCTTAGGGTCTCAAACGTTCCAGTATGTATTCTTATATCGTTAACTCTCACAAAATTACACTTTTGGCCCAAAATGTCAAATAGTTTTAAAAATTACAGGTTTGGTCCCTAAACTTGTAAAAATCATATAACAACTTCAAAAATGTACCAAATGATCTAGGATTTTAAAACAAAATTTCAAAATACATTTATAATCATAATAAAAACATTTTTCTAGAATTATAGCTTTTGAAATGGATTTTAAGTCATTATTTCATGTAAATTACAAAACTAGGATTTTAATACATCTTTAGCTTATAACTTTCATTTAAAATGATCAAATATTCTAATTACTTTTGGATTATCTTTCTAACATTATTTTGGCATTCTAAAAAGTCTAAGAATTCATTATAACAAGATCAAAGCTTGGTTAACATAGAAATTACCTAGGTAGCTCCAAAATGGCTCCTTATGGCTTCCCATGAACATAACTTGCTATCAAAGCTTCAAGAGCTTCAATGGCTTCTTTCTAGACCTGGTTTCTGGTTTTTGAAGGTCCTAGAATGTTTATAGACGTGGAATTGGATAATGGATAGGAAATATATAAGAAACAGGGTGCAAGTTCTTCCTTGGAGAGTTCGCCTCTATTTATACCCATTTCAACACTTAGGCTCCAAGTTTCTAGCCTAAAACGTGTAACAAGAATAGATTAGTGACTAAGGGATGCTAGTGATGGTCTATTCAAGTTTGTAGAGTCTAGGATGAAAATATGTAAGTCTTATGGCCAAAAATGTATCACGACATACTCATGATAAGAATGGTGATGTGTAGCCTTCAAGTAGCTTATGAACCTACTTCTTTGCACTCCAAAATATCTATGGAAATCCTAAATATTTGATTTGAGGTTTTAATTTTAAAGGGAAGAAGTTTAAATTAGGTTTTGGAGAAAAAAGTAAAACCGGGCCCTAAATTAGGGCTTGGAACTTATACTTTGTAATGTTTGGTCATTAAAGACTTAGGAATGTGATTACTGAATGATTAAGGCTTAATTAGGGTTTATACATTATATTTACAATATTTAGGTCCTTGGTTTGAATTTAACAAAGGTTTGATGTGAATTTGGGAAGAAAACTTATGTAGATTAGGGTTTCTAATGATCTAGGTTTAAATCTTAGTAAAACTCATTATCCTACTCTTAGATACTGATGTAAACTCAATTTAGGTCTTATAAATTGTGTTTTAGGTTTCTAATAAGTTCCCACACTTGGTTTAATAGTTTATTCTAAGTAAACATGTCTAAAGGGTGAAAATACCTATTTTGACCTAATTTACAACTCATGCATTACAATCTTGTACCTTTTGCTTACGAATACTTGTACATTGTCTTAACATAATCTTATACACTTGTCCCAAAAGATTAGGTAATGATTCTATGTCGATTTTTTAATATAAGGGTTTCTAGGTTACTAATCCTAATGACTTTCTATTTTGGGTGATTAATAAGTGTGAAAACACTTATCCTTTTACCACTTATTTCCAATAATAACAAGACCAAAACATGTATTTTATGTCGTAAAAGTCGAAATTATGCGTGGTTTGTGTTTTTATTATGTTTTAGGACCAAAAGATAAAAAAGGAAGAAAACACGGGCTTTCACGGGCTTTTATCGGAGAAAACGAGAAAAGACGAAGTCAAAAGATCAAGAGTGCAAAAAGAACGGAAGTCCAAGGCCCATTCTGAAGATTTATCGAAGAAAAAGTCTAAAGATGGAAGTTTAATGAAGTCGAAGAACTCAAGTCTAATTATAGAAGAAGATTATAAGACGAGTTCAATTTACATCGACAAATCCCGAGACGACGTCGAGAAAGACAAAGGGTTTAAATCGAGTCGAGACGAGAAGAAAGAAAGAAGAGACAACACATGCACACCTCCCCATTTTCCCTATAAATACCCTCCTAAACACATTAGGAGGGTGGGTTAGCTAGTTTTATTTTTCTTTCTTTAGTTTAATTTTTAGAGAGAGAAAGTGTTTAACTTTCTCTCACTAGAACTTCATCTTTTCTTTCTTTTCATGTTTAAGCTTTGATTTGATCTTGTATTTTGGGAATCATTAATATATAAGTTCAAGTTAAGCTTTTTATTTTTAATCTTCTTCTACCTTTCTTTATTTTGATCTTGATTAGTGATAATCTTTGATTTTGTTTTAATCTTGATGCTTATGTGATCAAAAAGTTTATCTTTTTGATCATACTTAAGTCTTTATACGATTAATCTTAAGGCTTGTTATGCTTTTTGGCTTATTTAGTATTTAGCTTATTTTTTTTAAGTTTTCTTAAAAGTTTAGTGTTTTTAAAGTTTTTTTTGAAAAGTTGATTATTTAAAGTTTAAAAAGGTTCTTAATTTATGCTTATCAGTTCAGTTTATTATTAATTCGATCAAGTTTTGGTTTGAGCTTATTCAAAATAGCTTAAAACTTAGCTTTTTCTCGAATACATACCATCGGAAAGGGTAAACCCCTTTCCGATTAGACATTCCGATCAACAAGATCGGAAAAGGGCTTTACATTCCGATTACTTCATTATTATTCCGATCACAAGATCGGAAAAGGGTTTTGCTATTCCGATTGGGATTCCGACCAATATTCCGATAGGGTATTTTTCCTACATTCCTATTTGGCCTCATTCCGACCATACATTCCGATTGTAGCATTTTCAACATTCCGATTGGACTTTCTGACCAGCTTTCCGATAATATTCCGATTGCTTTCCGACAAGTGCTTTCCGATCAGATTCCGACCAGACATTCCGATGGTTTAATCTTAACTTCGTTTTACCAAGTTTTCAAGTTTTAATTCATTACGTTTTAATTTCCAAAATTTGCACGCTTACCGAAATCTCTATTTTTACCAAGTATTTTTCTAATTTTGTTTTTTTAAGTTTTCAATCATTTATTCTTAACTCGTCATTTTAGTTTAATTTTTAAAGCTTTTATTTTACTTAATTACGTTTCGCATTTACTTTTTAATTAGTTATAGACAACGACAACCTTTTCATTTTCCACCAAGAACGACTGAGTCGCACTAATTAACGGTAATCAACTCGAGAAGACTTGGAACGAAATTATTTTATACTTGGTTGAAAAAAGCCTTGTATTAAATGGCGCTGCTGCCGGCTCTTTTCGTTAAGATTAACGGTTTTTAAGTGAGAGACGCGTTGGATTTTGGGATCCGTTCCTCTTTGAACGTTATTTTTCTTGCTTAAAATTTTCAAAAATCCTAAAAAATATAGAATTTTCAAAAATACAAAAAAAACCAAAAATATTTCTTGTATATTTTTCTTTTCCTTTTGTAGGTGTGCATGCGTACTCGTGCTCGTAAGAAGAAAGTAGCTCAAGCCGAAGTCATTACTCCACCTATTGTCACCATGGACAATCAACCAATGATCGAGCTTTTGCAATCGCACGTATAGGGCAACACCGATGCTATTGTCATACCTGAGATTGGAGCCAACAATTTTGAACTCAAATCCGGCTTCATTCAAATGGTCTCTGCTCAACCTTTCTTGGGACGTTCGCTTGATGATCCTCATGACCATATAAAAAGGTTTCTTCAACTCACCAATACGGTTAAGTATAATGGGGTTTCACAAGAAGTGATTCGCTTGCAACTTTTTACTTCTCCTTAGAGGGACAAGCCTGGAATTGGCTTGATAAGGAACCGCCACAAAGTATTCTTACGTGGACGGATTTGGAGTCTAAATTCATCAACTATTTTTTCCCACCCTCACGTACTACCGCTTTGCGGAACGAAATCATTACCTTTGAACAAAAGTACGGTGAGACATTTAGTGAATCTTGGGACCGTTTTAAGGAACTTTTAAGAAAGTGTCCTCAACATGGTTTCACAAAAGTACATCAAATTAATACTTTTTACAATGGTTTAAGCATGAATGACCAAGATTCACTAAATAGTGCTTCGGGGGGGTAATATTTTGGTTAAGTCTTCTAATGCCACTTGGGATATTATTGAGAACAAGTCTAGAGTGCAAACCAAGAGTGTTCGGACTAATGTGGCTAGTGCTAGCACTAATGAGAGTGACAAGAGAATTGATAAGCTTACTTCGCTTGTTGAATCACTTGCTCTCCAAACCGCCAACAACACCAAAGCTATCAATGCCCAAGTTAATGCTATGAGTCAATCATGTGAAATATGTGGGGGATCTTACTCATACACCGATTGTCCTTCGACTCATGACAATCCGGAAAATGTGTATGCCGCCAACGGTAACTTTTTTACGGGAGGCTATCAAGCACGTCCTCAAGGTGACCGTAATTTGCTCAGCTATCGCTCAAACAAATTTCTTTCACCACCCGGTTTTCCCCCTCAAAACCCAAACAACCTTAATCGCAACAATCAAAACCAACCACGTGCTCCAAATCAATATCAAAACCAAAGAAACCCATATCCACCTTAAAGAAACAACCAAGTTTACCAACAACCTGCTTATCAGCCACCTGCCTACCATGCTTTTCCTCCCAACCAACCCACCGTATTACACCAAGACGTTGAAACTTACATGAGGACTAATGATGCGATAGTGCAAAATCTTCAGCGGGAAATGGCCAACATGAAAGCTGATATGGTGAAACAAGGGAATGATCTTCGCGCCAATATGCGAAACACTTTGGCTAGTCAAACGAATGACTTAAGGAACATGATGGGTGAATCTTAAGATCCATGACATTATCAAAAAAGAGGTTATCAAACTTCTTGATGCGGGAATGATCTACCCTATTTTGGATTCACCATGGGTTAGTCCCGTCCATTGTGTGCCTAAGAAAGGCGGAATCACCGTTGTGCCCAATGAAAACAACGAGTTGATTCCTACTCGTCTTGTTACAGGGTGGAGAGTTTGTATAGACTATCGCAAACTCAATGATGCTACGAGAAAGGATCATTTTCCTCTTCCTTTCATGGACCAAATGCTTGAACGTCTAGCGGGTAATGACTATTACTGCTTCTTAGACGGTTTTCCGGTTATTTTCAAATTCCCATCGATCCTAAAGACCAAGAGAAAACCACATTCACTTGTCCTTATGGAACATTTGCTTACAAACGAATGCCTTTCGGCTTATGCAATGCTCCTGGGACATTCAAAAGGTGTATGATGGCTATCTTCCATGACATGGTATAAGAGACTATGGAAGTCTTCATGGATGATTTCTCGGTTTATGGTGATTCTTTCTCTCATTGCCTTGCCAATTTGGAACGCATGCTTAAGCGGTGTGAAGACACTCGCCTTGTTCTAAATTGGGAAAAATGCCATTTCATGGTAAAAGAAGGCATTGTGCTTGGACATAAAATCTCAAAAGCCGGTCTTGAAGTAGACCGTGCTAAAGTGGATGTCATAGCCAAATTGCCTCCACCTTTAACCGTGAAGGGTGTGAGAAGTTTCCTTGGTCATGCGGGCTTCTATCGTCGATTCATTCAGGATTTTTCTAAAATCGCTCGCCCGATGACCCACCTCTTGGAAAAAGATACTCCTTTTATCTTTTCTAAAGAGTGTCTTGAATCCTTCAATCTTCTTAAGGACAAGCTAACTAAGGCACCGGTCTTGGTTACCCCCAATTGGGAGCTACCTTTTGAATTGATGTGTGATGCTAGCCACTTTGCTATTGGAGCGGTTTTGGGCCAAAGAGTGAACAAACACTTCCAACCAATCCATTATGCTAGCAAGACAATGACGGGGGCTCAATTGCATTATACCACTACCGAAAAAGAGCTTTTAGCTGTAGTGTATGCTTTTGAGAAGTTCCGCCCCTATCTTGTCCTTTCCACCACCATTGTCTATACCGACCATTCCGCGTTGAAGTACATGTTAACTAAACAAGATTCCAAGCCAAGACTTCTTCGTTGGGTTTTGCTCCTTCAGGAATTCAAAATTGAAATTCGTGACAAGAAGGGAGCCGAAAACCTAGCAGCGGATCATCTAAGTAGACTTGAGGATCCTTATCAAAGGGATCATCCAAACCACGAGATCAATGACTATTTTCCCCTTGAGACCTTAATGTCTATCAATTCCAATCTTGATGACACCCTGTGGTTTGCGGACATTGCAAAATACTTAGCGGGAGGCATTCTCAAGGAAGGGTTAACGTCCCAAGAAAAGAAAAAGTTCTTTAAAGACATTGAACACTATTTTTGGGACGATCCTTACCTTTTCAAACAATGTGCAGATCTTGTCATTCGTCGATGTGTTGATGGGCCGACAGCTTTATAAATCCTTGATGCTTGCCATAAAGGACCCACCGGTGGTCACTTTGGTCCCAATTACACCACGAAGAAAGTATTCGACTCTGAATTCTATTGGCCTACCATTTATCGTGACGCTCACGAGATGGTTAAAAAATGTGATGCTTGCCAACGCCAAGGCAAGATCACACATAAAGACGAGATGCCTCAAAATTTCATACAAGAATGTGAAATCTTTGATGTATGGGGCATCGACTTTATGGGGCCGTTTCCATCATCTAAAGGGAAC
This sequence comes from Glebionis coronaria, assembly GCA_025667525.1. Lineage (NCBI taxonomy): Eukaryota > Viridiplantae > Streptophyta > Magnoliopsida > Asterales > Asteraceae > Glebionis > Glebionis coronaria. The sequence continues at coordinate 126,086,723 of CM046875.1, forward strand.
AAGTACATCCTCGTAGCCGTTGACTACGTATCAAAATGGGTTGAAGCTAAGGCTCTCCCTACGAACGATGCGAGGGTGGTTGTGAACTTTTTGAAGCAGCTTTTTGCTCGATTCGGTGTTCCTCGTGCTATTATCAGTGACCGCGGGACTCATTTTTGCAATGATCAATTTGCTAGAGTCATAGCTAAGTATGGTGTTAATCATCGTCTTTCCACCGCCTATCATCCCCAAACAAATGGGCAAGCCGAGATTTCCAACCGTGGATTGAAGCGAATTCTTGAACGTACTGTGGGAGAGCATCGTTCCGCGTGGGTCGATAAGTTAGACGATGCTTTATGGGCTTTCCGTACCGCATATAAGACTCCGATTGGTTGTACACCTTATCGTCTTGTGTACGGGAAAGCATGACACCTCCCTATCGAGCTGGAACATAAGGCATACTGGGCCTTGAAGTGTGCTAACTTCGACATCAACAAAGCCGGCGATCTTCGGAAGATTCAACTCAACAAGCTAAATGAATTGAGGAATGAAGCTTATGAGAACTCGTTGATCTATAAGGAGAAGACCAAGATCATCCATGATGCTAGGATTAAGAACCGAGAGTTCCACGTTGGCGATCAAGTCTTACTTTTTAACTCTCGGTTGAAGATCTTCTCGGGCAAGTTGAAGAGCCATTGGTCTTGTCTATTCACCGTCGCCAAAGTCTTCCCCTATGGCACCATTGAGCTTTCTCAGCCAAATGGGCCCAATTTTAAGGTGAATGGCCAGCGCGTGAAGTTGTACTTTGGTGAGGACATCTCTCATGAGATGATTCCATCCGTCACCACGTTTCCTTTGAATTAAATTCTGGGTCGAGTCAGGCTCGTGACTCGGTTAACAAAAACAACCGCTTCTCGGGTGGCAACCCGTGATCTATCCTTTGCCGTTTTCATAATAAGTTTAGGGGGAGCCCGTATGTGTAAGTTGTCTTGTTTCTTATTCTGTGCAGGGATTTAAGCTACAAAGAGCACTTTTGATGACATTTCACGAACCGTGATCCCGTGTTCCCGTCTTCCTGTTTCTATCCTAAACTGTCGTGATTTAATATTTCATATTTTATATGTTCACATTGAAATCACTATAGTTGTCTTTTCCTTAGCAAGATTTAAACAAAGTGCACAATGTCATAAGTGTAGGGGAGTTTACTCCCACATGCTTAAACATTGAGGACACTGTTTATATCAAGTGTAGGGGGGGACTTCTATCGAAGTAAGTGGGCTTTTCCATGAATTTGTCCTCATTTTGACCGGAAAATCTGATTTTTCGATATTTTTCAAAATTTTTAATCTATTTTGGCCTTGTAATTTTCCTTTGCTATCGTTAATTACTTTCTTTGCTAGAATAAATTTTCAATAAAGTGGTTTTAAATTTTTTAAAGTCGTGAATATTTTGACTCAACCCGAGTTTACTTATCTAAGTTTACTCTAGCTAGTATCCTTAACGTGTTTAAGTCAAGTTTTGCTAGGCTTTTATATAGGGAACTTTAAAACGCGAAAGTCTTAACTCTCACGGGTTAAGAACAAGAACTTTTCGCAAGTTCCTATAATTGATCCTAGAAAGTCGTTGATCAAGGGAACTTTAAAATGCGAATTCTAAACGTGAAAGAGTCTAAGAGTTTGCAAGATCCTATAGATGACTTGAAAACCCAAAACTTTGATTGAATTGGCTAAGCATCCACGAGTCTCATTCCTTGAGATTTTAAATTGTGGAGAACGAGAGATGATAGAGTCAATTATAAGTTTGGTATTCTTTCGTGAATTTATGTGAGTTGATTATAAGCCTATTCTCCCATCGCTTGTTAATAAATATAACTACAATAAATAAGGTTGTACGATTTGAAAAGTTACTTAGCTTCTAGCCCAAGATAGTTTAAAAGTTGCTCGGTATTAATTAGAGTTCATAGCCAAAGCATAACTTATTGAAGCGGGATGCGAAGATTGGCAAGTCCGAAAAGGTCCTAACAAGACATGAGGGCTACATTTTGTTGCTAAAGATCCAAAAGTGATGTGAAGAATCATTTATAAAAAATTAATATGAAGGATCGAGACACACGACGAAAAGCAAATACTCCCCAAAAGATCATGGAGAAGTCTATCCAAAAAGGCCCTAACAAGGTATGAGGATAAATAGATCCAAGTCCTAAAAGGAGGCGGATCGTTGTATATCAAAGTCCAAAATAAAGATTGGAGAAAGATGAAGAAGTCGTGGTCCAAATATGAAGAATCTCTCAAAAACTTTAAGTGAAGAAATTCCTATTATGAAAAGAAGACCATAATTTCAAGAACGTCTCTCAAAGATTCGAAGTATGAAGTCGCTGCCAAATATCGGTCCAAGAAAGGTCTCAAATCGTGAAGCGAGTTATGCCAAGATATGAACTTTAAGAGGTCCCGAGAAGCAGTTTTAAAAGATTTTGTCCTTTAGCTAACTATTGATTAAATCGCCCCACTTTATTTTTAGCCTAAATAACTATCAAAATAAGTCAAACAATGCATCCTCGTGATCATTCAAGACAAAATTAAAATATAAGAAATACACCTAGGAATAAGGGAGTCTAAGTGAATAATTGGGCCACATGAGTTCGTGTTAGTTTGCTAACTTATAATAACAATGATCTCGTTTTTAAGCTTGGTATGGGGAACGTGAAACTTGAGGATGATAAACATTCAAGACAGCCAAAACCCCAATGCAAGTCTTTGATTTCTTTACGTGTTTTGTACATATTAATATCTTTTTAGTTTCCTTAAAGTTTAGTATTTAGTAAAGGCCAAGGAGGGTTATTTATGATGAGATATGTAAACCGTGCTTTAAAATTAATGCATTGCATGAGGGCATTGCAATGGTCAAGTGTAGGGGATTTAATAAGTGTGAAAACACTTATCCTTTTACCACTTATTTCCAATAATAACAAGACAAAAAAGTGTATTTTATGTCGTAAAAGTCGGAATTATGCGTGGTTTGTGTTTTTATTGTGTTTTAGGACCAAAAGATAAAAAAGGAAGAAAAAACGGGCTTTCACGGGCTATTATCGAAGAAAACGAGAAAATACGAAGTCAAAAGATCAAGAGTGCAAAAAGAACGGAAGTCCAAGGCCTATTCTGAAGATTTATCGAAGAAAAAGTCTAAAGACGGAAGTTTAATGAAGTCGAAGAACTCAAGTCTAATTAGAGAAGAAGATTATAAGACGAGTTTAATTTACATCGACAAATCCCGAGACAACGTCGAGAAAGACAAAGGATTTAAATCGAGTCGAGACGAGAAGAAAGAAAGAAGAGACAACACATGCACACCTCCCCATTTTCCCTATAAATACCCTCCTAAACACATTAGGAGGGTGGGTTAGCTAGTTGTATTTTTCTTTCTTTAGTTTAATTTTTAGAGAGAGAAAGTGTTTAACTTTCTCTCACTAGAACTTCATCTTTTCTTTCTTTTCATGTTTAAGCTTTGATTTGATCTTGTATTTTGGGAATCATTAATCTATAAGTTCAAGTTAAGCTTTTTATTTTTATTCTTGTTCTACCTTTCTTTATTTTGATCTTGATTAGTGATAATCTTTGATTTTGTTTTCATCTTGATGCTTATGTGATCAAAAAGTTTATCTTTTTGATCATACTTAAGTCTTTATACGATTAAGCTTAAGGCTTGTTATGCTTTTTGGCTTATGTAGTATTTAGCTTATTTATTTTTTTTAAATTTTCTTAAAAGTTTAGTGTTTTTAAAGTTTGTTTTGAAAAGTTGATTATTTAAAGTTTAAAAAGGTTCTTAATTTATGCTTATCAGTTCGGTTTATTATTAATTCGATCTAGTTTTGGTTTGAGCTTATTCAAAATAGCTTAAAACTTAGCTTTTTCTCGAATACATACCATCGGAAAGGGTAAACCTGTAACACTCTCAATTTTCGTATCGGTACAGCGGAAGGGTCTTTTAAAGTGTTACGGGATAGCACAATAACTCCAATCATAGGCAACACATAAAAATGGTTGGACAAGGTTCAACATACATTCATTCGATAAAAAGTTTTAAAGTGTACAACAGGTCCCAAATTATACAGGTCATTAAGTTTACAAAACATAGATCGAATGAACATTTTTAATATTATGTGGGCCATTAGAGTTGATCTCCATCCGGATTACCTTCAAGCACCTGAGATAAAAAAACATGCAAAAATTATATCAGCGAATGCCGAGTGAATTCATAGAGTTTGATAAAACCGTTATATAAAACAATCGTTGAAATCAGAACCCAAGTATACTATCAGAAGTAAGTCCTCGTATTGCTAGTCAGGCAATATATAAATCAAAGCATACATCTTAAACCGTCCATGAGACCGTAGCCTCAATATTACCATTATAGGTAATATTATTATCGTTATTCATATCGTTATTGGATTACATTATTGTTTATTTGAATTATTACTAGCCGCATGACATTGTTACCTTACTATCAAAACAACGGGCCGCGAACCCGACAAACAATTTGCCAATCTAAGTTAGCGTGTCGTCACAAAAATCACGCTATGTAAATCTTCTCATACATAAATTCGCTTACTAATCAATGTGGTACGACGGGGATCAACCGTCAAGGCACGAACTGGGGTGATCGTCCCCAAATAGTACTATCATATGCATAAGCATCTACCAAATCCCGGTAGTTCACAATTCATGCTAATGGGACTTTGAGTGACATAACCTTACTACTAATAATCCTTTTTATCTCGTTTATAGGGTCGTAGCATCATTCGGGTCCATATTATTAAGCATACCATCGGGACTACTTCTGTTCTATTTTTATCAAAAACTAGCATGTTATCTCCCTCGCGGGTTTACAAATAATTTTATAAAACATTTAAAAGAGTGCGAGGCTATGAACTTACGTTGATAATGAAAGGCGGATTACCGGCTACGGGCGTGCTTCGGTCACGGAAACCTATATAAATAATAATCGGTCTTAGACTTTTGTCCAATGACTTTATCAAAATAACAAATATACATATGATGATTTTGTACATATGATGATGATCAAGTGGGTTTATACATTCTTATTTACTCATTTTAGTGTTAATGTATTGGTAACTTTTTACTAGTTTACTAGTTTTACCTATTTACATGTTTTAAGTCCAATAAGCTTAGTATAAGTTCTTTAACTTGTATTAATCCATTTTGTACTTGTATTCTCAGTATTTACACTTTACATGTTGGGCCCAAATGGGTTAAGCCCAATAAGTACTTTTTATAAGTGTTTAACTTATTTAGTTAAATTATTAGTCCAATATACTAACTTAGCTCGTAAATGTCCGTATGTCCTATAGTTCGGGTTTTATCGGTTTTTACTTGTATTAGATACTTATATATCAGTATATGAATTTTAAAAACTTTACATTAGACGGTTTTGATCGTCTAAGTTTTAATTGGCAAAAAACGTTAATTTTACGGTAATAGCCGAAAAAGTCGTAAAAGTCATGTTTATAGTTTTTATAACTTATAAATATTATTCAACTATCATTTTTATAAAATGTACATTTATTTAAACTTATACATATTTATAAAAATGAAATTCATAAGTTAGTGGGGTTTAATTTCATATTTTATACTATATTATTTGAGTGCTTATAGTAGTATTAAACATTAATTCTTCAAAATCTGATTTTTAGTTTCATCTTCATCATTTTTATCATATCTAGAGTTTTACAATGAGTTAGAAGCTCATTTTTTGATGGCATGAACTTCATATTATGTGCTACAATTAAGTTAGTTATAGCTACTGCTCATTCTATGTTTAACTATCCTTATCAGTCCCTACAAAACAGACTATTCAGATTAGCACACTCATCTTGTTTTGATCATATCTCACTCATTTTGATGATTCTATTGCATGGCCAACTCTCACATGTGTATGAAATCTTATAATTACTGTAAATGGATTCCACCATGCAATTTTATCAGTTTAAGTCTTGGTTACTTACTGTTTTTATACAGCCAACAATTTAAGCATGATTTTAGCCTTGTTTCTTATGGTTATTCAACTTTTTAAGCATATTTATCAACACTTGACCCCCACACAATATTTTTATCATCATATATTCATCATATACATATACAACAAGAAAGAAAATACATTTGATCTTTACAAAAATAACAAGAGAAATTGAAAGGATGATCTTCTTTACCAACCAAGATTATATCTTGTTTTTGGAAGAAAACAACTTGATGAACACCAAATATATCTCCAAGATCATCAATCACCAAGATAGTTTGTTGAGAATTAGCCCTAGGACACAAGCAAATCACCTCATTTGTTGTTAAAATGGCCACCAATCAATCAAGGCTTCAAGGTTTCTCCAAAATATGGCTAGATAACATGTATCTTGTGGCTAGAAAAGATTAAATGGTGGTGTAGGGTGGTGGAGTGGGACAGAAATGGGGTCGAAAGTGAGAGAGTTTTCAGTAGTTTGCATGTATGAAATGGAAGGAAATGGTAATGGTTAGTGGTTTTTCGGGATGAGTGGCTTCAAAATGAAGCTAAGTTTACAAGTGTAAACTTAGTTAGTGTAAGGATGCCACATCTTTGATGTAGTGTCCTCCTTTGGGCCGTCCCTTTTAGTGGGGTGGGATAAACTAGTTTTGTCCCATCCCGCTAATTTACGGGTATTCCTCGATTCTAGTTTCCTCGATTTGCGTGCCCTCGGGTCGTTTTACGAAAAACGTTTTTATAAATTATGAATCAACGGCACAAAACGAATCTAATAAAAATTGTCTCATCAAAACCAGAGTTCAAAAACGTAAATACGTAATCCTAAGGTTTTCGGTTTAGTCGTAAAGGACGCTAAATTATGCACGTAAGCCCAAATTTAAATCCGTAAATTGTGAGTTCATCAACCAACAAAAAATAAGTTTCAAAATATTATACGAGAAAATAATTCACTACCTGAAAATGTTAGATTGTCACAGCTTTTCCTCCTAAAAGGGATCAACATCCTCGTGATCCATTTCATTTTGATGTTCGTTTCTTAATGAAATCGAAGAGGTGCGGATATTTCTTCCACATTTCATCTTCTCGTTCCCAAGTATATTCCGGTCCATGCTTTGATTTCCATCGGATCTTGACAATAGGTATCCGACTTTGTTTCAGTTGCTTTACCTCACGATCCATAACCTCTACGGGTTCTTCGATAAAATGCAACTTCCCATCTATTCGAACCTTATCCAATGAAATTTTCTCATCACTCACTGCTAGACATTTCTTCAGATTAGATACATGGAATGTGTTGTGAACACCATGAAGTTCTGGGGGTAACTCTAGTTTGTAAGCCACCGGACCTACTCTAGTTAAAATCTTAAAGGGTCCAATGTAACGGGGATTCAATTTTCCTCGCTTTCCAAATCTTATAACGCCTTTCCATGACGATACTTTCAACATTACTTGGTCACCCACTTTAAACTCCATCGGCTTCCGCCGCACATCTGCGTAACTTTTCTGTCTACTACGGGCAGTCAACAACCTATTCTTAATCTGAACTATCATCTCCGTAGTCTCCCGGATCAGTTCCGGTCCCGTGAGCTGGGTATCCCCAACTTCACTCCAACATACAGGAGATCTACACTTCCTACCATACAAAGCTTCAAACGGTGCAGCCTTAATACTAGAATGGTAACTATTGTTATACGAAAACTCTGCTAAAGGCAAATGTTTATCCCAATTCTTACCAAAATCTAACACACAAGCTCTCAACATATCTTCTAGTGTTTGTATCGTCCTTTCACTCTGCCCATCAGTCTGGGGGTGATAAGCAGTGCTCATGTCGAGATTCGTTCCCAAAGATCTTTGGAGAGATTTCCAAAAATACGATGCGAATCTAGGATCTCGATCTGAAATGATCGATACAGGCACTCCATGCTTGCATACAACATTCTCAAGATAAATACGAGTCAACTTCTCCAGTGAGAACTGCTCTTTAACCGGAATGAAGTGTGCTGATTTGGTCAGTCTGTCGACAATGACCCAAATCGAGTTATTTCCAGATGATGTTCTAGGAAGCTTGGTGATAAAGTCCATCGTAATTCGCTCCCACTTCCATTCGGGAATCTTTGGTTGTTGAAGTAGTCCTGATGGCTTTTGATGTTCAGCTTTAACTCTAGCACAAGTCAAGCATTGAAGAACATACATAGCAATATCAGCTTTCATATTTGGCCACCAGTACAACTTTTTCAAATCATGGTACATCTTATCAGATCTCGGATGAATGGAATACTTAGATTTTTGGGATTCTAACATAATCAAGTCTCTTAAGCCTCCAAACTTAGGTATCCACATACGACCTCTTAAGCATTTCACTCCATCAGCTCTAACCTCTAATGGATCTCCTTCTCCTCGGAATCCTTCATTAACAAAATTTTCCTTCTTACAAGCTTCTATTTGCGCATTTCTAATTTACTAAGGCAAATTATTGTGCACGGTCAAGACTAGAGAACCTACCCTGATAGGCTCTCTATCTTTCCTACTTAATGCATCGACAACAACATTGGCTTTTCCTGGGTGATATTTTATATCACAATCATAATCACTTAACAACTCTATCCATCTCTGTTGCCTCATGTTCAATTCCTTCTGATCGATAATATACTGTAAGCTTTTGTGATCGGTGAATACCGTACACTTGGTGCCATACAGATAATGTCTCCACAACCTAAGAGCAAAGACTACAGCTCCTAACTCAAGATCATGAGTAGTATAATTCTCATCATTCTTCCTTAATTGCCTAGAAGCATAAGCTATCACTTTCTCTCGCTGCATCAAAACAGCTCCATAGCCTCTAAGAGATGCATCACAATAAACTATAAAATCTTCACTCCCGTCGGGTAATGATAGAATTGGCGCACTACATAATTTTTGCTTCAATGTCTGAAATGCTCCATCCTCGTTACTTCCCCAAACGAAAGGTTTATTCTTTTGGGTAAGCTTAGTCAAGGGGTTAGCTATTAAAAAAAATTCTTTAATGAATCGCCTATAATAGCCAACCAATCCTAAGAACTGTCGCACTTCCGTTGGCGTTGTCGGTGCAGACCAATTCTTAATAGCTTCAACCTTTGCACGATCAACATGAATTCCATCTTTGTTAATCACAAGACCAAGAAAATGCACAGAATCTAACCAAAAATCACATTTCAAAAACTTAGCATACAACTTTTCATCCTTTAACAAATTCAAAATAATACTTAAATGTTCTCTATGTTCATCTTCATTCTTAGAATAGATTAGAATATCGTCAATAAACACAATCATAAATTTTTCCAAGTAGGGCTTGCACACTCGATTCATTAAATCCATGAAAACCGTAGGTACGTTAGTTAACCCAAATGGCATTACTTGAAATTCATAGTGTCCATAACGAGTTCTAAATGCAGTTATAGGAATATCTTCTTCACGGACGCGAAGTTGGTGTTATCCAGACTGCAAATCTATCTTAGAATACACACTAGATCCTTGTAGTTGATCAAACAAATCATCAATCCTAGGTAAAGGATATCGATTTTTAATCGTCAACTTATTCAGTTCCCTATAATCAATGCACATACGGAAAGATCCATCATTCTTCTTAAAGAACAAGACTGGAGCTCCCCAAGGCTACGAGCTCGGTCGAATAAAACCTTTATCAGACAACTCCTTAAGTTGCTCAGATAACTCCTTTAATTCAGAAGGGGCTAATCGGTAAGGCGCACGTGCCACCGGTGCAGCACCAGGAATTAAATTGATTCGAAACTCAACTTGCCTTATCGGTGGAAGTCCGGGTAAATCTTTAGGAAATACCTCCAGAAATTCAAAAATAATAGGTACATCTTCCAATCGTTTCTCTCTAGACTCTTTCCCGATCACTTGAGCTAAGAATAACTCACAACCGTTCTTGATGTACTTTTGGACTTTAATACATGAAACGATTTTCAAACGGGATTCACCTCGATTACCATCGATTACTAACGTTCTATTCCTAAGAGGAATCTTAACCTTCTCTCTGCATAAAATAGTAGCATTATTCAACGACAACCAATCCATACCAATAATAATATCAAAACTACCTAATTCTATCAACATCAAATCAATAGGAAAGAAATAGTTCAAGAGATTTAGAGAGCATCCTTCTAATAGCTTATTAGTTTTCACTAATTTACCATCAGCCAATTCCACCTCGTAACTGGTATTTATCTCAACAGGTTCAATGTCAATAAGGGCACTCAGTTTAGTGGATACAAAGCTCCTATCAGCACCCGAATCAAATAAAGCAACAACATAATGATTGTTGAGTAAAAACGTACCGGTAACGACATTTGGATCCTCTTTCTTCACCTCAATTGTTCCAAGTTGATAGACACCACCTTGGGGGTTTCTTCCAGGTACAATCGCTTTCAACTTGGGGCATTCCGATTTCCTATGAGCTTCTTCATTACAGTTGAAGCAAATGGATCCCTTCTTACACCTTTCAACCTTGTGTCCAAGCTTTCCGCAATTTCGGCACTTCCAGCAGTCGCCAGCATGCCTCTTGTTTCCACACTTAGGACATCTATCATCGTTGCGCGATGTGTTGTTGGTAAGAGCATTTGCATTCCCCTTTCTCTGGTTCTGACGGCGATTGAAATTCTTCCTATTATCACCTCTATCTACACGATCACCGTCACCCTTTCTTTTCTCACCAACACGGGCTTCATCTTCCCTATCCTGAATTATCTGTCCAATGAGTTGGTAAGCCATTCGAACAACATCGTCAATGGCCAGTGGCTTAGATGATGTCACGTCCCCCCGGATATTATTGGTCAACCCTTTAATATATTGTTCAATTCGGATCTCCTCGGGTTCCACCAATCGAGGACATAGCAAGGCCAACTCATGAAATTCGTTTGTGTAACTATCAATGTCCACACCTTTCATTCTCAGATGAATCAACTCTTGTTCTAACCTAATGATCACACTACGGGGACAAAACTCCAAAGTCATCCACTTCTTAATTTCAGCCAAAGGAATAGCATTAGCAGCATCAATACCCATGAAAGCAATTCTCCCGTTCCACCAAGTCAACGCACGACCTTTAAGAGTAGCCATAGCAAAAGTCACCTTATCTTCCTCCTTACACTTACTAATCCGAAACACCGACTCAATCTTCTCAATCCACTGGCTTAATCCTATAGCACCTTCAGTTCCATTAAAAGGTAGAGGTTCACACTTCATGAACGTCACATAAGTACATCAACCAACTTCAGGTGCATTAGTTCTAAGTCCTCCTATATTTCCTCCAGCATTAGCATTCACATTATTAGCATTCACATTCACATTATTAGCATTCACATTCACATTAGTACCACCAATTCCACTACCGCCAGATCCACTATCGCCAGCTCCACTACCGCCAGCTCCACTACCGCCAGCTTCATTTCTAGCATTTGCCATAAATTCAGTCATAGATGCGGTAACTTACTCCGTAATAATCCTACGTACATCATCCTCAGTCACAGCTTTCTTGGGCGGCATAGTTCTATAATTTCACAATTTCAAAGTATTAAGCATTCACCCAACAAAGGATTCATATAATATGGATTGGATTCATAATCAAGATACAAATAAGGCACAATATGGAATTTAAGACAAGATACATATTTCATTGGATTTGAAACAAAAGCATTGTCTTAATTACATCCCATATCAAAGTTTCTAGCACTATACATACTCAAAATTTGTGCCAGGTCTACTACTAACAAGACAGTTTAGTCAAAGCTACAAAAGTACCAAAGATACAAAGGTCACTACTAAACACAGACTGATCTACTGAGAACCGCCAGATGGTCCATCATCCATCGTCTTCTGTATCTTTGTCGGACGATCGTTAGACACATCTTCAGCTGGGCGCTTACGGATCACTCCTCTTTCAACCATGTCAGCATAAAATCTACTATTCCAACCCATAAATATATTCAACTCCTTCTCAGCTTTCTCACGCATCGCACGAGCTACATTCAACTGAATCTCCATAGATTTCAACTTTTTCTTCATAGCAGCAAACTCACCACTTTCTAACACAGATAACCTCCTAAAAGCCTCATTCAAACCACGCTCTACATCAGTCAAATCCAAACTAAGCAATTCCCTCTCTTTCTCACCAACCTTAGTCTTCGACTCCAAATAAGCAACATGAGTCTGAACAACACCTAATCCAATCTCTGTCATACTACTCTTAACACGGGACACATCTAGATCATGTCTCAAGGCCCATGGTGCAAGACCATCAATATGAGTAGCCTCTCGAGCACTAGACGACTCTCCTATCACACGTCTACGAGTAAAAATACCATCAGTACCGTCAGGTGCATTATCATCCTCATCCTCCTCTGATTTAGAATCAGATTCAGACGATTCAGACATTTCATCCCTAGGTAGCTCAACCTCAGAATCAGACAAATAAACTGGTGGGGGTAAGGGCTCGCCCTCTGGAACATCATAAGGGTAAATAAGCTCGACTTCCTCATCATCATCAACCTCATCGTCTATACCTATATCCTCCTCGACATTCTCGTCGTCAATCTCATCATCTAAATTATCTAACTCAATCTCATCACCATTCTCAATATCAACATTATCAATCTCATTTTCTACCATATCAACCTGAGGGGCAATCTGATCTCCTAGTCCTATCTCGGGCTCGGGATCCTCAAATGGTTCCTCCTCATCATCCATATCATAATCTACTAAGTCTAAATAAGGATCATCATCTACATTAGGTTCGGGAATAGCATGGTTCTCTACAGGAATATTAGGGTCAGCCATGACAATCTGCATTTATATATATATCTCGTATTAGGATAACATACTTATTAAACAATTACATACTGAAACCACGATATATACATATATAAAAATTAAATTATATATATCAAAATATATATATTCTCAATAGGGCTTGTTGGTAACGTCGAGATCTTTGGCACCGTTATAGTCAAAAGATTTTTCAAATATTTTCTCAAATGTTCATAGTTAAAAGATTTTGAAAAGTTTTGTTCAAAACCTTGGTTTTTAAAATCTTTTATTCTCTATAACGAGAGCTCTGGTACCAAACTGTAACACTCTCAATTTTCGTATCGGTACAGCGAAAGGGTCTTTTAGAGTGTTACAGGATAGCACAATAACTCCAATCATAGACAACACATAAAAATGGTTGTACAAGGTTCAACATACATTCATTCGATAAAAAGTTTTAAAGTGTACAACATGTCCCAAATTATACAGGTCATTAAGTTTACAAAACATAGATCGAATGAACATTTTTAATATTATGTGGGCCATCAGAGTTGATCTCCATCCGGATTACCTTCAAGCACCTGAGATAAAAAACATGCAAAAATCATAACAGCGAATGCCGAGTGAATTCATAGAGTTTAATAAAACCGTTATATAAAACAATCGTTGAAATCAGAACCCAAGTATAATATCAGAAGTAAGTCCTCGTATTGCTAGTCAGGAAATATATAAATCAAAGCATACATCTTAAACCGTCCATGAGATCGTAGCCTCAATATTACCATTATAGGTAATATTATTATCGTTATTCATATCGTTATTGGATTACATTATTGTTCATTTGGATTATTACTAGCCGCATGACATTGTTACCTTACTATCAAAACAACGGGCCGCGAACCCGACAAACAATTTGCCCATCTAAGTTAGCGTGTCGTCACAAAAATCATGCTATGTAAATCTTCTCATACATAAATTCGCTTACCAATCAATGTGGTACGACGGGGATCAACCGTCAAGGCGCGAACTAGGGTGATCGTCCCCAAATAGTACTATCATATGCATAAGCGTCTACCAAATCCCAGTAGTTCACAATTCATGCTAATGGCACTTTGAGTGACATAACCTAACTACTAATAATCCTTTTTATCTCGTTTATAGGGTCGTAGCATCATTCGGGTCCATATCATTAAGCATACCATCGGGACTACTTGTGTTTTATTTTTATCAAAAACTAGCATGTTATCTCCCTCACGGGTTTACAAATCATTTTATAAAACATTTAAAAGAGTGCGAGGCTATGAACTCACGTTGATAATGAAAGGCGGATTATCGGCTACGGGCGTGCTTATGTCACGGAAACCTATATAAATAATAATCGGTCTTAGACTTTTTTCCAATGACTTTATCAAAATAACAAATATACATATGATGATTTTGTACATATGATGATGATCAAGTGGGTTTATACATTCTTATTTACTCATTTTAGTGTTTATGTATTGGTAACTTTTTACTAGTTTACTAGTTTTACCTATTTATATGTTTTAAGTGCAATAAGCTTAGTATAAGTTCTTTAACTTGTATTAATCCATTTTGTACTTGTATTATCAGTATTTACACTTTACATGTTGGGCCCAAATGGGTTAAGCCCAATAAGTACTTTTTATAAGTGTTTAACTTATTTAGTTAAATTATTAGTCCAATATACTAACTTAGCTCGTAAATGTCTGTATGTCCTATAGTTCGGGTTTTATCGGTTTTTGCTTGTATTAGATACTTATATATATATATCAGTATATGACTTTTAAAAATTTTACATTAGACGGGTTTGATCGTCTAAGTTTTAATTGGCGAAAAACGTTAATTTTACGGTAATAGCCGAAAAAGTCGTAAAAATCATGTTTATAGTTTTTATAACTTATAAATATTATTCAACTATCATTTTTATAAGTGTCCATTTATTTAACCTTATACATATTTATATAAATGAAATTCATAAGTTAGTGGGTTTTAATTTCACATTTTATACTATATTATTTGAGTGCTTATATAATAGTATTAAACATTAATTCTTCAAAATCTGATTTTTAGTTTTATCTTCACCATTTTTATCATATCTAGAGTTCTACAACGAGTTAGAAGCTCATTTTTGGATGGCATGAACTTCATATTATGTGCTACAATTAAGTTAGTTATGGCTACTGCTCATTTTATGTTTAACTATCCTTAACAGTCCCTACAAAACAGACTATTCAGATTAGCACACTCATCTTGTTTTGATAATATCTCACTCATTTTGATGATTTCATTGCATGGCCAACTCTCACATGTGTATGACATCTTATACTTACTGTAAATGGATTCCACCATGCAATTTTATCAGTTTAAGTCTTGGTTACTTACTGTTTTTATACAACCAACAATTTAAGCATGATTTTAGCCTTGTTTCTTATAGTTATTCATCTTTTTAAGCATATTTATCAACACTTGATCCCCACACAACATTTTTATCATCATATATTCATCATATACATATACAACAAGAAAGAAAATATATTTGATCTTTACAAAAATAAAAAGATAAATGGAAAGGATGATCTTCTTTACCAACCAAGATTATATCTTGTTTTTGGAAGACAACAACTTGATGAACACCAAATATATCTCCAAGATCATCAATCACCAAGATAGTTTGTTGAGAAATTATCCCTAGTACACAAGCAAATCACCTCCTTTGTTGTTAAAATGGCCACCAATCAATCACGACTTCAAGGTTTCTCCAAAATATGGCTAGATAACATGTATCTTGTGGCTAGAAAAGATTAAATGGTGGTGTAGGGTGGTGGAGTGGGACAACAATGGGGTGGAAAGTGTGAGAGTTTTGAGTAGTTTACATGTATGAAATGGAAGGAAATGGTAATGGTTAGTGGTTTTGTGGGATGAGTGGCTTCAAAATGAAGATAAGTTTACAAGTGTAAACTTAGTTAGTGTAAGGATGCCACATCTTTGATGTGGTGTCCTCCTTTGGGCCGTCCCTTTTAGTGGGGTGGGATAAACTAGTTTTGTCCCATCCCGCTAATTTACGGGTATTCCTTGATTCTAGTTTCCTCGATTTGCGTGCCCTCGGGTCATTTTACGAAAAACGTTTTTATAAATTATGAATCAGCGGCACAAAACGAATCTAATAAAAATTGTCTCATCAAAAACGGAGTTCAAAAACGTAAATACGTAATCCTAAGGTTTCCGGTTTAGTCGTAAAGGACGCTAAATTATGCACGTAAGCCCAAATTTAAATCCGTAAATTGTGAGTTCATCAACCAACACAAAAATAAGTTTCAAAATATTATACGAGAAAATAATTCACTACCTGAAAATGTTAGATTGTCACAAAACCCCTTTCCGATTCGACATTCCGATCAACAAGATCGGTAAAGGGCTATACATTCCGATTACTTCATTGTTATTCCGATCACAAGATCGGAAAAGGGTTTTGCTATTCCGATTGGGATTCCGACCAATATTCCGATGGGGTATTTTTCCTACATTCCGATTTGGCCTCATTCCGACCATACATTCCGATTGTAGCATTTTCAACATTCCGATTGGACTTTCCGACCAACTTTCCGATAATATTCCGATTTCTTTCCGACAAGTGCTTTCCGATCAGATTCCGACCAGACATTCCGATGGTTAAACTTAACTTCGTTTTACCAAGTTTTCAAGTTTTAATTCATTACGTTTTAATTTCCAAAATTTGCAAGCTTACCGAAATCTCTATTTTTACCAAGTGTTCTTCTAATTTTGTTTTTTTAAGTTTTCAATCATTTATTCTTAATTCGTCATTTTAGTTTAATTTTTAAAGCTTTTAATTTACGTAATTACGTTTCGCATTTACTTTTTAATTAGTTATAGACAACGACAACCTTTTCATTTTCCACCAAGAACGACTGAGTCGCACTAATTAACGGTAATCAATTCGAAAAGACTTGGAACGAAATTATTTTATACTTGGTTGAAAAAACCTTGTATTGGTGATTAGTGTTTATATCATAATGTAAGCTTACTCTATGTAATATATAGTATGTTTATGACTTCTAAGGTTTCTATATTCTTAGTTTAAAGGTTTATATAGGTTAATCATATCTTAGGGATCATTAAGCGAGCTTAAGCTCCTATGTTTTGATAACTTGTACTTTATGCTTTATTAATTTGTAACTTGGCTTTAGATAATTGTATTAACTTATTATGATACTTAGTTGAGTTTTATAATTATTTGCAAAAGATTAGTTCAATTTAATGTGAAATGGATTTTATATGCTAATCTTGGTTACTAGGTTATATACTTGTAATTAGCTTGAGATTAGTGAATATTGGTTTTTTGTGATTAATTACCTTTTCTTTATATGATAGATTATAACTAGTATATTGTATTTGGTAATTGTACATATATATTATGTAGTTATATTACTTGAAACATTGGTTTATAAAGAAATTTCTAGAGTTTCTATGGTTCTTTTGTAATTTAGGGCATCCTTGTTATATTTGACATATTCTTATTCATAGTATATACATATTATTACTTTTAGAACTCAGACTTGGGACATACATATTATTCACAACATATAGGAATATGTTGAAGTGACAATTGAGATAGTGAGAACCCATATATTCCACAATTCAGTCATATATCATAGCAAAATGCTAAAATTTCTTGAAAAATCTCCTCTTTATTTATTTATCAAATAAGAAATTACATATTTATTGATATTACATTAGCCAAAACTATTGGATGTTATACATGGGCATGGTGGATTCTCTTCGGAGGTTAGAGAAAGAGCATGCAGACCAGGACGATCTTTATGACAAATACGAGCAATGCCAATCTCTGTTATTGGCTTTAGATGAGAATTTATCAACACAACTCAAAGCCAATTCCGAGCTTGCTTCTCGCTTAAATAATTCCGAATAACTTTGCAAATCCAAAGACTTTGAAATAACTGTGATTAAGCGTGAGAAATGGGACTCGTCCGAAGAGTTAAAAGGCTGTGATATCCGGATTTCCGATCTGAAAGCCACCTTGGCTCGTCGTGAGGTTGAGTTGATAGGTTATGCTGACCATGCAGAGGAGTAGAAAGGTGAAAAAGATGAATTCAGGAGCAAGCTAAATATTTCCAAGATGGATCGGTACAATTTTGTCCAGACCTTGCTGCCCTCAGTCGTCTCCAAGCTCTTGAACAACCATGAACGCAAGTCCAAGATTGTGGAATGCATTAATATGGAAATCCAAGCTGGGTGGGCCGAGGGTGTAAAGTTATGGATGGGTGAAGAGGAGATGATGCCCGCCGTTGCAGAAACCAAAGGTTTCGATCCTTATTGTGATAAGAAGATGAGAGCTATGGTTGACAAGTTGCCGGAAGTGAAGTATCCATTCGTCCAAGAGGTTGCCACCAAGTTCTATCTTCCCGTAGAACGACTTATGGAGTTTGAACCTGCACCTGCTCCGGAGAAGGTTGCCGAGCCCACTTCAGATGATGCTGAAGAACAAGAGCCCCCGACAACTGAAGATGCTCCTGCTGCCTGATCTTATTCTGTTTTCATATTTTCATTTCGGATTATGTAATAACTTCTAATGTAATATTTAAAACATGTCTCTTGATGGTTGTATTTTGTTAATTTCTCATGCTTTTTTTAGATGATACAATTGTTTTTGATGGAATGGAAATATTTGTCACTTTTGATTTATACCTTGTTATTTTTAATGTGCTTACATATGCTCTCTCTTTGACATGATTTTTACATGGATTGCTTTCTCTTGTATTGATTCCTAATTCCTTTCCTTTTCGGAAGGGAGAAATAAGTTGATAGAGAATTTATATAGGTTTTTCCCTTACCGAAGGGAGAAAAAACTTTGCATTTATTAATCGCTCTTCCGCTTCCGGAAAGGAGAAATAACTTGATGGAAATTTATATAAGTTTTTCCCTTGCCGAAGGGAGATACAACTTTTCATTTATTAATTGTTCTCCTCTTTCTAGAAGGGAGAAAGAATTTGATGGAAACTTTATATAAGTTTTTTCCTTGCCAAAGGGAGAAAAAACATTGCATTTATTAATTGTTCTTCCCTTTCCCGAAGGGGGAAAGAAAATGATGGAAAATTTATATAATTTTTTCCCTTGTCGAAGGGAGAAAAAACTTTGCATTTATTAATTATTCTTCCCTTTCTGGAAGGAAGAAAGAACTTGATGGAGAATTTATATAAACAAGTTCTTCCCTTGTCGAAAGGGAGAGAGAAATTTGACAAAAATCTATATGTATACAAGTTCTTCCCTTACCGAAAGGGAGAGAGAACCTAGTGTAATCTTTATTAATTCAGACACACATCTAAATTCGATCATACTTACTACAAAGGCGCTTTCCCTTCGTGAACGAAGAAAATAAGCTTTTTCATTAATTCAAAAAAAGGAACGTGACTTCTCCCTTCTAGAGGGGGTGAAGGCCGATACATCAAAATGCAAAGAAATGAACTAGACTATTCCCTTGCTGAAGGGAGAAAAAGTTGTTACATAATGCTTAGGATTTAAACACTACAAATAGCATTTTCAGAGATTCATTGCGTGCCACACTCTTGGGACTTCCTTGTCTCTCATGGTGAAGAGCTTGTATGAACCATTATGAAATGCTTCCTTAACGCGGTATGGTCCTTCCCACGTGGGGGCGAGGTTTCCTTCCTTCTCCACTTTGTTGGCTTCATTCTTTCGGAACACATAATCTCCAAGACAGAACGTAATAGGCCTGACTCTCTTGTTGTAGTATTGTTCCACCTTCGTCTTATACTTCACCTCTTAAATAGCTGCCATCTCTCTATTCTCTTGAATCAAATCCAGATTTATACGTAAGGCATCATCATTTTCCTTTTCACTTATCATCATGGTTCTATATGTAGGCATCCTATTTCGGCAGGTATGACTGCTTTCGAGCCGTAAGTGAGGCTCAATGGTGTTTCTCCATAACATTGCTTTAGCGACGTATGATGAGACCATAGTACATGTGTAACTCCTCTGCCCATCCCGTTCTTTCTCGACCCAATCTTGTTTTGATTCCTTCCATAAGGGTTTTATTAGCCCGTTCCACTAAACTATTTGCTTGAGGATGAGAAACAATTGTGTTGATGTGCTTAATCTCTAGATCTGAGCACCAACTCTTGAATGGTTTATTGATGAACTGCTTAGCATTGTCCGTGAAAACAATCTTTGGTACTCCGAATCGTCATACCATATTATCCCAAAAAAAATTTATGACCTCTTTTCCGGATATTTTGACCAATGGCTTGGCCTCCATCCACTTTGTGATGTAATCGATAACTACTATTATGTATTTTACATTTCCGGATGATGTGGGTAGCAGACCCAATATATCCATTCCCTATTGAAAGAATGGCCAGGGTGCCATGATAGATTTCATCAGCGTTTTAGGAAGCCTTGCTACCGGATCATGAACATGGCATTAATCACACTTTCGCAGCTCTTCTCTAACATCCGTGTGCATGCTTGGCCAATAGTATCCTAATCTTAACGCTTGGGTGACTATGGATCTCGGCTTCAAATGTGTGTTGCACGAACTCATATGTATCTCCCGGAGATCATAATTAACCTGCAATGGTCCTACACATCGGATCATTGGTTCTAAGTACCCTTTCTTGAATAACACTCCTTCTATCAATTCGTATTGATGAATTTTTAGTCTTAAAAATCATGCTTCGTCCTTATCTTTCGACCAGATTCCATCTCTCAAGCATTTGATGATCGGGGTCACCCGATTGTGTTCTACTTCTTCTACTATGATGTTACCTCAGTTCGATCAATTGATCTTTCATTCAAGACTTCTACCAAAACCTCTTTCGTCAAATGATCAAACGCTACGGTTTCTAGCTTTCTGAGTGCATATCCTTCTGGTTCTGACTCCTTGGTATGTTCCAGATCGAGAAGTGCGACAATTTGGAAATTATGGTTTTTGCCTCGGCTAGATAGTTCATCATTCAGTCACAACTTGCAATGTAGGTTCCATTGATTTGATTAGAGACTAACTTTGAATCTACTCGAACCCTTATCCTCACAACTTTCAGTTGCGTTGCGATTCTTAGTCCTGCTAGTAATGCCTCGTACTCTGCTTCATTGTTGGTTCTCTCAAAATTCAGCCAAAGTGCATAAGTGAATTATGTTCAGGTTGGACTGATGAATACCAACCCTGCTCCTACGCCTTGGGTACTGGAGGATCCATCAGTGAACAACGTCCATGTTTCCATTTCGTCTTTCCCTGGCTTTTGGATGGGCATTCGGAAAAACTCCTCGGCTGTCTGGCCTATGGGAGCTTCTATTATGAAATCATCTAGCACTTGCCCCTTAATTGGGTTTCTTGGCTTGTATTTTATCTTGTAGGCTCCTAGATCTATCGTGTATTTGGCCAACTTCCTGGGCGCATCTGCTTTGCTTAATATCTGTTTAATCGGTTGGTCGGTAATCACGTTTATTTCATGCCCCTCGAAATACGTTCGGAGTCTCTTGGAAGCTTTGAGCAGAGCTAATGCCAATTTCTCCATAGGAGAAGAAATCTTTTCTGCATCACTGAGCGTTCGACTTATATAGTGAATCGAACATTGCCTTCCGTTCCTTTCCGAAAGTAATACTACACTAATTGATTCTTGCGATGTTGCCAAATACATGTATAATGGCTCCTTCGGATGGGGAGTTGTGAGGGTTGGTAGGTTGATAATCAGCTATTTCCTGTGCTGGAACGCCTCTTCTGCTTCCTTGGTCCACTTATATTCATGCTTGTTCTCTTTAGTGATGTTTTTCAAAGTGTTGAAAAATGGAAGAGCCCTTTCAACTGAACGAGCTAGGAATCTATTCAAAGCTGCTAACTTCCCGCTCAACGATTGCATTTCTTTCTACATTCTTGGATACTAGATGTCCGCAATAGATCTTGTCTTTTTCATATTTTCTCGGATTCCATCCGGAGAAATCATGTAACCGAGAAACTTTCCCTCTTCTACTCTGAATGAGCACTTAACCGAGTTCAATTTCATGTTTATTCGATGAAGGTTGTCAAAAGTTTCTACAATGTCTGCTAGCAAGACCTTCTCATCGTTGCTCTTGATCACCATATCATCAGTGTATGCCTCTAGGTTTCTTCCTATCTGTGTTTGGAAAGCCGAGTCCACTAGCCTATGGTAGGTTGCTCTAGCGTTCTTCAGTCTGAAAGGCATTTTAGTATAGCAAAAGTTCCTTGATCAGTGTAGAAAGGTGTCTTTTTTTCATCCTCTGAGGCCATTTAAATTTTGTGGTAACCTTTGTATGTATCCAAGAAACTTCTAAAACGGGACTCTACCATGAATTCAATCTTTTCGTCGATGTCCGAAGGTGAGTAGTAGTCCTTCGGACATGTTGAATTAGGATTCTTAAAATCTACACACATCCTCCATGATCCGTCACTCTTTTTGATCGTGACTGGATTAGAGATGCATGTTGGATATTTGACTAGCCAGACTATCCCAGGCTTTACCAAATCTTCTACTTCTTTGATCACTGCTTGAATCTTCTATGAACCTAGCATGCGTATTTTATGACATATCGGATCTAAAATTTCATTGACATTCAAGTTATGTTGCATTATCCTTCTCGGAACTCTAGTCATATCAGAAGGTTCCCATGCGGAAACATCTACGTTGTCTTTCAGGAAGTTCTTCAATACGGTCTGGCATGCGTTTGTTAGTCCTCCTCCAATAATAGTTAACTCTTCGGATATGCAGGTTTAAGCATCACGCTTTCCATCATGTTTTGGGCTTGGCCTTCTTTTGTTTGTTCATTACTTGAAGGGGATGGGTGTGCCTCTTTACCAATTATCTGCACTCTGATACGATAACTGAGCGAGAAACAAGGGTAGCCACACCTCTTGGAGTGGGGAACTTCATCATAGCGTGAATGGTTGATGGTATTCCCGTAATGTTCGGATGCCCGACCTTCCTATTATCATATTATACGGTGACAGAGCGCTTATTACTACAAACTTCATGTGTTTTCAGCGAACCAAGCCGTCCGATCCAAAACTTACTTCCAACTCAATCTTTCCAATCGACTTGACCACTTCTCCGGTAAAACTAACAAGGTCTGTTTGCATTTGCATCATCTTTGATTTGATGCTCCTCGGTAACTTCTCAAAACAGTGCTTGAAAATGATTTCAACCGAGGCTCCTTCGTCGATGTATGTTCTCCTTACTAGATACCCGCCTAGTTCTGCCTTTACTATTATCTGATCATCAGACATCTCATCTTATTCAAGGAAGGGAAATGTGATAGGGGCTCTCATCCATCTTTCAGTTCCTCCCCTTAGCTTCCTTTTTTCCCTGTCCGGAATAGTTCGTATCATGTTGATCACTCTGTCCTATTATGGAGCTTTTTCTCTTTGATTATCTCGGCCTCTTTGTCTCACATCTCTCACCAAGTGGTTTAACTTTCCAGACTCCATAGCTAACTCGATCGGTTTCTTTAGCTAAATACAGTCGTTAGTGAAGTGACCCTTATTTTGATGGTAGTCGCAGTACCTATCCATGTTTCCACCTCTTGTTGGGTTATTCATCGGACGGGGAGGAGGTAAACGGAGTTGTGTTTCGGTGGCCAAGATTTCCTTCAAGTTTTTTGTGAAAGAGTTTATGCTCAAAGCACGTGTTGTTCGGTGACATTTATCATTTCGGTCACGGTAGTTGTTTCGGTTATAGTTATCGTTCGGGTAAGGTGGGTATGGTGCTCGGTATTCTGTATCTCGGTTCCTGTTGAAATTCTAGAAATATCTCCCTTATATGCCTCTCTTCCGTGATTGTTGTTCCAGGTATTGTACCTTTGATTGCGGCCGTCTCTCCTTTGGGTGGGAAGGTTGGGCTTCTTGAACGACTTGATGCCTTCTCCCTTCGGCAGTTCAGTGCTAGAAAATGCCTCTTCTGCTCGGACAAAGTCATCTAGTCTTTCCATCATCTCATCCACCGACTCGGGAGCCTTTTCCGAATACCTCTTTGCTAACTTGGGGATCTTGATCGAGTCCATGAACGCTGATATTTTCATAACCTCCATGGATGAGATCCACTTCTACTGTCCCTCTTTCCTTGAAATCTGTGAGTGATTCGTTTGCTTTCCTTATGATCTTTGTTATCTCATAGGGGCCTTTATGACACAGCTTCCTTATCGATTATCTCTTGGTGAATTATTTCCTTAGATCAGCCCATTCATCAATGTTGTTTGGCTCCAAACTCTCAAACCAATCTCTCGCTCCTCCGTCTAGTGTTTGCTGAAGCATTCTGCACCATACCGACATTGGCCATTCTCTAGAGTTAGCTGCAGTAGCAAACCGATTCAAATGATCCTATGAATCCCGTGATCCGTCATATGCCTTGACATTAGCCAGGAGTTTGTATTCCGGACCAGCAAAGTCAATAATTCTCTGAATGAGGGGAGTTTTGACCGTTTCCTTCAAAGGCTTTCGTAAATCTGCATCGGACACTCTATCTTTGTGCTGGTGTCCTCTTCATCTTCCTCGTTGAGGTTCAATCGGACTGGTACGACGGCATTCCGGTTGTGCTCTTTCACTAATGATCAGAGTGCTGAGATGTGTTGTTCAAGCTGCTCTCTAGTGAGGTTTTGGTTCTCTGGGGTGACCAGGTTGACTGGATTGATGAGATTAGTAGGTGTAACAGGAGGGATAGGACCTGCCATTCTAAGGAATTGGTAGATAGAATGTCAAGTCCCACGGATGGCGCCAAATGTTTGAGTAAATCCCTGCTAAGGTATGGAAGGTGTGATCCTTCAGACTAGATTGAGCTCTTCCTTCGGATATCCTGAAATCACAATAAACGCATTAGTCTCGTCCTGGTGTGAGAACTTAGACCAAGCTCTGGCGTGAGAGTAAGTAAAGTGAAATAATCCTAAATGATCCCTTTGGGGGTATTTATACTACTCAAATCCCCTAAAAGTCGGAAGGCCCAATGGGCTTTGGTTGGGCCTTGTTGGCCCGAAAGGGACAATCTTCCTAATTTTGGGGAAGCTTGTCGGTTGACTTGTCCTTGACCAATGCTTTTCACTTTAGACCGGTTGTGGGTCTGATAGTTCGAATATAGGTTTCGGATTCGGGTAAGGTCTAACCATTCGTACCTATACATGAACAATGCCCAAATAAAGTTGGCCGACTTCCAGCTTCTCACGACTGATGCTGACGCAATGAAGGAACCAAAAAAGTCGTTCGTGTGTCGACAACAAGACGAAATTATGGCCCGATATGCCCCCCTAAATTAGCAGTTTATTTTTATTGTTGTGTTTTTAAATTTTAGTAAATTTTTTTCGTATCGTATTTTTAATTTACATATTTGTAATTTTATTTTAGTATCTGTAATTTTAATTTGATTGAAATTAATTTTAATTTGTGTGAAAATGAAAAAAGAAAAATAAAAGATAATTGTGTGGCTGATGTGAAGAGGGGTTGTCATGTCATGAATGAAGGGTATATTTTTAATTGCTTTGTGCTGATGTGACGCTGGTGTGACAGCTGTGGGGACAAAGTGAAGAGGTTTTTTTATGTTGTGATACCTTCCACTTAGTGCAACATTTAGGGTAATAAATAAATGACTAATTGCGTAATTATTTATATATGTTGACATGATGTGACATTTTTATAAAACACTATTGCGACGAGTAAATTCTCATTTTTCAATAAACGTGCATTTTAATATATTTTTCATAATTTTTTATTGATAATTTTCGTTCAAAAAATCACAAGTGATTCGTGAATTCACATGTGACTTTTTAGTTTTTGCTATATAATAAAGAAATTATTTTATCATTATTTACATAAATTGTGGAAGGTAAATGAGTAACAAGGTGTGTCCTTAACTTTTTTTAATTAAAAATTTAATTCTTTTGAAAACCACATTTGTGGATATAGGTATGAAATAATATTGTTCATAACTCGTTGATCTTTATTGAGTTGCTCTACCATTTCAAGTTTAGAGAATACAAAGTTGTCAAATCACATTCAAATTCACATGTGAAAATCATATATGATTTCACAAGATCACATGAATCACATGTAAGTTTAAAGTAACGATGAGAATATTTTTGTCATTTAGTAAACGGACATTTTCATATACTTTCGAGATTTTCTAATGCTGAATCTTCTGCCAAAAAATTACAAGTCGCATATGATTTCACAAATTCAAATGCAATATTGAAAGTAATAAACCACGTATGATTTTATAAATCCCATAAATCACAGGTGATTTTACAAATTCAAGTTTGATTTCTAATGTAATTAATGACATGTGATTTTTCGAGAATCCACATGTGAATTTTACGTGCGAAAATTTTAAAAAAATCGCCGAAAGTATATAGAAATGCATATATATATAAAATAATTTAATTCTCCTCACGATAGCGTAATTATTTTTTTCGTAATGATTAATGGTTTGAAAGATATTTTATTTTTAAAAAATATGATGAAAGTGAATTTTTTTAATTAAATTAAAAGACAATTCATATAAACCATTAGATGAAATATGAATGAAGGATTGCGATAAAATGTATCTACTTTTTTTTGGATAGTGTTATCTATAAAACTTTTGTCATGTTCATATATAGGACCGAGTTTGAGTTAATACTCTCACCGTTTCAAAATTATTTTTTACAGACAAAATTTTAGAAAACATCATTATTAATTATAGTTTTTTTATAGAGTTAACTGCTTTTTTGGTCCTCGTGGTTTAGTCTGGTTTTCACTTTTGGCCCAAAAATTCAAATAGTTTCGATCTTGACCAAAAATGTAAACTATTTCTTCGATTTTGGTCTCTTTTTGTTAATTCCATTTGTTTGATTAGTTTAACCGTTAGTTAAAAGGGCATATGCGTCCTTTCATTATATCTATATTTTCTTTCTTCATATCTAATAACTCTATCTCTAAAAAAACCCTAATCATAAACATCTCCACCACTGAGATCACCACCACCTCATATGCTCTCTTCCACAACTATGAAAACCATACCCACCACCACCTCGGATGCTCTCACCGTCATCCACATTAACCACACCACCATCAGTTACTTACAGGTTACACACATATTCAACAACAACTACCTCAAATTTTCTTATCAGCGCAACCCCTAATTAATTTTAAGATCAAGCAAGTCACAACAGTTGAAACCAATCGACCATCATAGTTTACATCTTAAATATTTTCTTTTAATTTTCAGATAAGAAACCCAAATGAAGAGTTAACACCAATCCAAAACAAGCTGTAAAAGTATGATAATCTTTTATTTATCAAGAGGGTTGTTGTTTCTAGTGAGAGAAAGTAGAGAGAGAAGTGAGAGAAAATGTATGTGTATTACTAGAGAAAATGAAACAACCAACACCGCTTTCCATGGTGGAATGGGGTTTATATACCCAAGTCCCTTAGTGGACTTGGGCCCCCGGCCCATGAACATGCTCATGGGTCGGGCTAATGTAAACTTTAATTAAACTTATACTACAAGCCTATAACTATATTGTTGGAGTAACCGACACTTTCTAAATACGAAAAAACGTATTTCCAACAATCTCCCCCAAAGGGAGGTCACTCCAAATTAGAAAGTCCTAATCTAGCATGTTAGATCTTCGTTCTTGTGCTCGTAGTCCACTTTCTCTTTTCTTCTTTATGTTTTCTTCTTTTTGTGAATATGTGTTGAATATCATTAGGCTTTGGCTTAGAACATGTTCTTTTGGCCTTTTACGTATAATATTTGTCTTCTTGTGATGTTCGCCTCTTCGTGACTTCATGTCCCACTACCTATCCTTTGTTGAATTGTTGAAAGTTTTAGAGTCGATACAGCGGAAGACTTTTAGGTCAGACTTTCTTGAATTTGCTGAGATATTTGATGCAGAAGGAATAAGTATGTGAGGACAACTTCAGTTGGTACACCGCAACGCCACCGTCTTCAAATGCAGCAACATAATAAGACACGAATAAAATGGCTTTGACATTTTATTCTAATTCGGTAGCTTTTTACCTCCGGTCGGTGAAGACCGTTGGACGATAATAAATATCGTACTTGTGACAGGTAGCTCTAATTAAAGATCTCCTTGATAAGATTTCGCGGGTACACCCGTTCTCTTTATTCGACCGTCCAAAGCTGACTGCGAATATAAAGAGTGAATCATTTGGATTATAAAATACGTATGATTGAAGCCGTCAATTCATAAATCCTAGAACAATTGAATTTCAATTAAGATTTTCACCATCGTTGCTTTCCAGTTGTCACGAGCTTGATTCTGATAGAATCTTGCTTGTCACCTACCGTATTGCTATTTGATGTTGACACTGGAAGGATTTCCACTCTTCACTATGAACACTAAAGAGTGTCACTCTAAGTGTTCTTGCAAGATCACTTGGATAATGTGTAGAGGCCCTGGAACAAGTTTAATCTCAATTAAGAGTTAAACCATCGTTTCTTTCCAGTTATCACAAGATTAGTCCTTAAAGAACCGCATATGTCACCTACCATGAGCTTGTTTGATGTTAGCTCAAGCAGGATTTCCATCTTCATTGTAATACTTTCGTATCACTCAGATGTTCTGACAATATTGCAAGAATATTGCGTAGGACTCATAAAAATATTTCTTGTTTTTAAAATTGTGTCCTAATGAGACTTTTGATAATCTCGTGGCTCTAGACTCAATAGTGCATTTTGTTTTGGTGAGCGGAGGCTGGAGAGGATTGCCACCTTTTCAATATCAATTTGAACTCCGTGACATTAAAACAAATATCTTTTGAGAGATATCTGAGTTGGCTGGGAGGGGTTGTGCATCGCATCACTGGGTCCATGATACCTTTGTCTTGAAGATGAGTTGACCCGGTTTCTACCTAAGTTGTAAGGAGGACTTCTTTCTTTACACCCTTTATCTTTACATTTCTTATTCATTCTTCAACCCCTTCAATGCTTACCAATACATCATCACTAGCAACTTGTTGTGATTGTTCCAGTGCTAGCATCAGTACTTGGTCGGCATTCAGCTACGTTCACATTCCATTCCCCATCTTTCCTAAGGACTTCTATTTTCTAACCATGGAATTGTCCTTGGGAAGATTCTTCTGGTTTTGTAAGAATCATTGGACTAATACCTAATCCTACCACCCTTTTGTCACCACATTCATCGTGAGTTAAGTGTGTTTTGGGTAAGTATCCATCTTCATGCAAAATTCCTTAAAATCACTGAGGTACTTGTGATATAAATATCAAGAGTTTTTTGTACCTTCAGTTTTTTGTCAATGCTCCCCCTTAACATATGCGTAGCATATATCAAGTTGGATTTTCTATTAAGCCCTTTTTCTATTTTTAGCCACATATGTTTTACATGTCTCCTTAATCCCATTTTCTCCCCTTATCCAAAATGTTAACCATTAATGTTTTGGATATTAATGGGTTAACCGGTCTTTGGGTAAAAAATGAAATTGGTTGATGGCCATAGAACATATTAATGCTCCCTCTCAAATTAATGAGGGTTAGTTATAGTGCTTAAGTATTATATGTTTGAAAGATTTTGAATCTCGTGAGAAATTCTTGAAAAATTTCATACTCTTGCACTACACTATGCCACAGAAGCTTATTCTTAACATATTCACATAAACATAATATAAATACATATGGAGTGACCTGAGAGAAAACAATCCATGTTAAATAGATCGTTCCGTAAGCCTGTGGTGTGCTCCATATGGTCTTCCACCTACGAATCGTTACGGACTTCTTATCAACCGGTGCTTCCTTAACGTTTCCTCGATCTTCTTAATCACGTACGTAGCACCTTTCTTGCATTAGGCTGTCCATGTATACTCAACTGCTGGAAGCGATAGTCCGTCATTGAGAACAGTCAGGTCATCACGAACGTGTTTGAGTGTACCATCACTGAATTTATGCAGTTTGGAAAATCTCATAAATTGTGTGACTCCTATCTCGTTCGGATAGAATATCCCTGCTTCCGGTTTCAGAGTCCCCATGTATGGAAACTTGTCTTTGTGGTATTGACTGAGTTGAGTTGTATGAGGACGTTGCAAGTTAAGATTCTGTTGGTAACTCTCCACACCAAGTTGACAGTCTTCAACTAGACTTTTGATGACAATCCTTCGAGTAAACTGGCAAAGATTTGAACTTAATGCAATTACCATTTCAGGAGGTAAGTGATCGACCTTTTCTTGAACCAATATTAGTGGAAGATCTTCAATGTCTTCAAGGCGAAGGTACTGGAGGTCACTTTCATCGATTCGGTATTCTTTTTCATCAGTGCGTTTGAAGCGAATGACATTCAAATAGTTATAACCAAATACCGTAGAAGTGGTGGCTCCTTGTATGCTTTTAATTCTACAATCTTATTGAACAGGAGAACTTGGTTGTGCATGATGGAAGTGGTTGTAAGCTAACCTCTTCTTTGTATTCCAGTGAGAAGTTCCAAGTGCTGCGTGAGGATCATAAAATTTTAGCAACTTCTTTCGCCATATAGCATCAGATACTTTATCTTCAATTGAAGGTACATTCTCCAGATTTATCGCCTTGACCATGGTGAGTGATGTAGCATATTTCTTCGCGCCTTTTTCAAGATACTCGAGATCATGACAAACAAAATACT
The DNA here is from genome assembly GCA_025667525.1 of Glebionis coronaria. Lineage (NCBI taxonomy): Eukaryota > Viridiplantae > Streptophyta > Magnoliopsida > Asterales > Asteraceae > Glebionis > Glebionis coronaria. Next base: position 126,117,221 of record CM046875.1, read on the forward strand.
CAATTAGAATAGTATTAGAACCGACAATGACTGTAGGTGTGAGAGGCTTTAACACTGGAGTCTGAATCCCTAAAGTCGTCGCTTTCATGGCCTTTGAAAGCTCATTGATGTGATATTCAGCCTCATTGTTGCTGATCTTCATGGTATCAAAGAAATCCACATCTACGGCTGACATTTTGAGAAGATCAAGAGTCATAGTGGTTTTCCAGTGAGTATACACAAGGAAAGATGAAAAGTCGATCGGATTGTTGAGGTAGTTAGTCAGTTCGATTTCTGTTGCCGTTGAGAAAGGATGTTGTGGTGCGGCACTAGTAATCCATTGTTGCTCCTGTACAGTCTCGTCTATGACAAGAGATTATGCAAAAGTCGGTTCTAGTATGTTTAAGTATTCGACTTCCATGTCAGAATCATGCTGATCCGTTGTAGGAGGTGGATAGTTGGGTATAGTAGAATCATCTTCATGCATAGACACCGTGGGTTCGTCTTCATGGATAGACACTTGGGGTTCGTCTTCATGCATGGACACTTGAGGTTCGTCTTCATGCACGGGTTCTACATGTGGTGTAGAAGAAACAGTAGTAGTAACTAGTGCAGTAGACATACCTGTGTCTTGAGTTTGAGATTCTCTAGAGATGAATGTACCATGGAGGTGCTTTTGACGATTTTCTCTATTTCCATCATCACTTGTTAGTGATATGCATGGTGAATCCTCCTTGCTGGTAGCAGTGGTTTCATCATCTCTTTCATCATCTTCTCGTTCACTCTCCGTTGGTGCTGCATCCACATCCTTTCCTTTGGTTCCAGTACGACTTTCTTCTTCTTCTTCAATACCCTTCTCAGATTACTTATCCTTTTCACCCTGTTTTGACTCTTCTCTAGTTTACCCGTATTCTCGCCCTTATCACTTTTTCCCATACCATTCCCATCGCTATTATCATCATCATCAGCATCCTCATCCCCATCATCCACATATTCATCCTCATCATCATCATGTTTACCATCATATCCATCTTTATCCTCATTTCCATTACCCTCATTTTCTTCATTTTTGACATCGTCTTCGTCTACATCTTCATTCTCAGACTCTTCATCATCTACAGGTGTATCTTCAATGATGGTCTTTTTGAGATAATGTAGAAGTTTGCGTTTAGTCTTCGTTGTCTTAGAGCCCATATTGATCAATCGAGTTTCTAAAAATTTCATTAATTGAAGATCAGATAAACCTGTGGTGAATAGAGTTGGGAGCTCTTGATCGACATATGACTTCACTTCACGTTGAATGATGTTGGTCATGTGATCATCAATGGAATTGATAAAAGCAACATTTTCTTTATCACATGCATCCTTTTCTTTAAGAAGCTTTTTATGATGACTTTTAAGTTTTGACACGGTTTCAGATATCTTCTTGAGTTTAGACTCGTCATTTTGGTGTTCTCTGAGGGCTTTATCAGGTATCCTTCCATTCAGCAATTCAATTTGTTTTGCCTGATCCTCCAATTGTTTTTGAAGGGTCTAAATGATTGGATCATTGATCGTGAGAAATGGATTAGAGGTGGATGATACTTATTGTACTGTATCTGATGAATGAGGTGTAACCACGAGTGTTAGAGAGGTTGTGAATGATACAGGTTGTTCAAGGATTGGTGACGGTGTTGTGATAATTACTTGGGCGGTGGTTGGTACTTGTTGTGAGATGATTGGTGACAGTATAGGTTCAGTCATTGGGGCGGTAGTTGATACAGGTTGTTCAACAAGTTCGGGTGTGGGAGTTGGTGTAATGACATTGGTGATGACCCGGGGGGGGGGGGGTAATGGTGAAATGGTAGTTGTTGTAACAGAAGTTATAGGAACATCCACCATATTCTCATTTGTTGATGGATCAGTATTTGTGACTTTGACGCCCTCCCCTTCAAAATTAAGATATTTCATAACATCATCAGAACCAGAAGTAGACTTACTTTGGAGTTAAGTTAATGGAATGAGAGTTGCATGATCATCTTCGTTAATCACAGTGCAAGTTGGTTCCGGTAATGATGTGGTGATATTGGCATCATGATAGAGTATGTTTATTTATCTGTTGTCACTGCCACCACCCTCTTCACTATGCTCACGACTTTCAAAGTTGAAGTTACCAACATCTTCATCATTAGGATCTTCATAAAAGAAAATATCATCATCAGGGTTGCCAAATTCATCTAAGTCGTCAACCGGTGTTGAGCCTGAACCCTTAGATTTCGCGAAAGCCTCCTCTCTGCTCCGCTAAAGGGTGAGACACAACTGTTTGGCTAGAGAAATGGTTTCTTGAACTGGTTCAGCTGTAACAACAAGTGCTTCTTTACCTTTGGTTTGCTTTGGTCTCTTGGTCCTTTTTAGAGGTACTTCTTCCTGTTCATCCTCAGTGTGGATCATATCATCTTCTTCTTCTTCATCTTCATCATATAGGTGCTCTTTCCCTGTGTCTTTATCTTTGGAAGAAGAAGTCATTTGGCGCTTGGCAGTCCTTTTCTTCCTTTTACCTGTTTGTTTCCAGAGGGATCTGCATTTGCTCTTTTAATCTGTGCTTCAATATCCTGGAGCATCTCTTGGTAGGGGTCACTTTCCTTGATCCCTTCATTGATCATGATCTCTGGCACAAGAGCTGGTCGTAGTGAATACTTTGTGAATTGATTATCAGCCGTCATTTGGTCCAACACATTGTCTTTATCTTGAGTATCATGGAAGAAATTTCCACGAGGAGTAGCTGGGTCACTCTTCATAAAGAAATTAATTATGAGTTTTGTGAACCTTGGAAATAGAAGATGCAATGATTTCTTCTTGGAGCTTGTGAATTGATGGTAAAATTCCTCCCAAAGTTGTAGAAGTCCACTTTATTTCCAGTGTAGAGACCCCAAAAGATATTAGCCTGAAGGGTTCGCATTACGTCTGAACCACGAACCTTGGAAGTAAGACACTTTACTATGATAGTAACAATTTCTTTCTATGGTTTCCCATTGTGTGACGTGTTAAACTGAGATAATTGACCAATTTCACCTTCGTAGTTCATAGCTCGAATTACGCCAAGCAGTTCATCTATAGTTGGGTTAGGCACAAAGTGTTCTCCTTTTGATAACTTAGGAAGCTTGAAAAATTGCCTAAATTGACTTAAGTCAAGTGTCATGTTCGTGTTGTTGAGCTTGAAGGTGATAATCCTCTTTGACAATTTTTTTCCTTGTGAAATTGTGGTTGTTGTCCAAAACTCGTGCATGTATACTTCAGGAGCTGATGCTGTGGCACGTAATGCATCCTTTATCGGTGAAATATCCAGTATATCCATTGCGACTTTAAATGCCGCCAAAGTGGGATCAAAGTCGTCTTTCAGACGAAAACTGTTTGGTGCATGTGGCATTCTGGCACTAAGTGGAACAAGGGCAAGATCAAGTTGTTTTTGTTGTTCTTCGTTGATCGACATTTTCCTGCTTAGATAACATAGATACATTTGATATATACACACATACATATCATATAATCCATGCAAACTCCGTAGCATAATAAATGTAACACAACAATTGTCACCACATATTATAGAATAACATGATACAAACATAGTTCATATGGAATACAATCATACTTTCAGATTCACACCTAAAATTATGACAATATACCACAAACATTTTATTCCAGTGAGATAACGATCTAGATTTAGTTCCTTGGGGATTTGGGTTCCTGGTTGTCATTACCACAACCTCAGTAGGCCTTGGTTTAGTTTCAACCACAACCTTAGTAGGCTTTGGTTTAGTTTCAACCACAACCTCAGTAGGCCTTGGTTTAACTTCAACCCAAATTTCAGTAGGCTTGAACTCAGGGTTAGACAATGATGATACTTTGTCTTCCATGGCCTAAATGCAAAACACAAGACATTGAATAAGTAGTTTTTATCTCTCTTGTTTACAGAAATATCAACTTATTGAATAAGATGAATTTTTGTAATAAGAAACCTTTCAAGTATTCTTATGAGAAAAAATTAATTATTTCCAATATGGCTTGGTTTCGTTTTAATGGCCCTAATTTTCTTATAGGTAAAAAACTTGGAATGCTATCTAAGACGAATTCATTAGTTTTGTCTTTGTTATGTTAACACATGAACAACTCTTAATCTAGCCGATTATGTCTAAGTACCACTTATCGCAATTCATCTAAACCATTACAATATTAGAGTCTATCATAATGTCTATCCCATCGCAATCCTAAAAGTCATCGCAATATACTCTATCGTAACATACCATCGTAATGACAAAGCCATCGCAATATTCTTCATCGCAACAAGCCATCGCAACATACTATCGCAATATGCCATCGCAACATACTATCGTAATATGCCATCGCAACATACGATCGCAATATGCCATCGCAATATGCGATCGCAGTATGCCATCGCAATGTGCTCCATCGTCATGTTGCCATCGCAATGAACCCATCGCAATGAGCCATCGCAAATAAGCCATCGCAATGTACCCTTCGCAATGAGCCATCGCAATGAGCCATCGAAATGACCCATCGCAATGACCCATCGCAATGAGCCATCGGAATGACCCATCACAATATAGGCATCGCAATGTGACGATCGTAATATCCCATCGCAATCTGAGACATAGATCTCGATGCAACCTGTGATTCTTTGATTACGGGACATAGAATATGTTTTAAGCCAAATCGTTCAATACCTATATGTATCTACCTCAGATAAACTAAACCCCTCACCTAATTACCACTGTTATCACACTTGAGTTTTCAAGCCCAAATATGATATGATCATGATATACGGGTTTGTTTGTGTATGAGATAAATATGATATACACACGAAAATATGCTGAGTTTATTACCTAGATGAGTTAGGTCGCAGATGATACACAAAAGATGAAGGAATCGAAGCTTTAACAATGGCGGCAGAGAATAATACTATTTGTTTGTGTTTTTGCGATAAAGAAGAAAACGAAGAGGGAGGGGGGTTAAGTGTTGACTTTGGTCAATCTAATTTTGTAATAAAACTCATTTTAGCCCCCTGGTTGCATGACTTTGCAATTATTGCCCCCAGTTAGTAAAGTTTCTATTTTAACACTTGAAAATCAAATGAACTAACAAACTTACTAACCCGTAACTCCTTATCTTAAAAACTAACACGAACACATACACCTAATGCTCAAATCAAATTTCCACACAAGGCACACATAGCATATAATGATGACGATTATCGTTTTACATTTTTCTGAAAAACCCTTTTTGAAGACCAATTTAATTCTAAAATGATTTGATATTTTCTCCCCCTTAAACACTGACCTGTTTTCTATTTAAAGAGTTGTAGTCTTTGTTTTTAAAGAGGCAAATATCCATGAAGACCTTTTCCGTTTAATTATTTACTGAAATGATTCTGGTGGCAATAAGATTTCTCTTATTTTAACAAAATAAGTGCACTGAAGCGTACACTTATTTATGTTAGACCAAGTTGTAAAGTAAACTTGATTCCTTACAAGTTTTTAAAGTAAACCTTGCCCGAGAAAATTAATTCCCGTTGTGAGCCAACATTTTCAAAAGAAATACGTGACTTTAATGTGAAAAGCGGGTTGCAGTGAGAAATAACTACAAGCCATATGGGCATGCTTTAAAATATTTACAACTTTCATACGGACTCAATTTATGGCACCGTGTCAATATTAATAGACATTTCTAAGGCCGTAAATATTACCGTACTAAAAGACATGCCCGAAAAATGAAAAATATTTTTGGATTTTTTTTAGATTTTATAATTTTTATAGTTTTTGTAGGTTTTATATTTTGTATTTTTCTTTTGATGATTTATATATATACGATAATGTACAAGATCACGATAAAAAGGATACTCTAGAATAGTTTACCACCACTATTCTGCAGATTCTTCTGCCAACTTCTTAAGTGTCACAAGTGAGAATGATTTCATGCCTAGCTTTTCGATCAAAAACTCGATACGTCCTCGATCTAAGGCCTTTGTGAATATATCCGCCAGCTGATACTCAGTGTTGACAAAATACAGCTCGACTACTCCATTTTCCACTTGCTCTTTGATAAAGTGGTAGTGTATGTCAATGTGCTTTGCCTGGGAGTGTTGAACATAGTTGTAGCAAAGGGAAATGGCGCTTTTGTTATCACAGTACATCGGGATTTTGTTGAATCCAAGACCGTAGTCAGTTAATTGTGATCTCATCCAAAGAACTTGAGCACAACAACCGGACATAGCAATGTATTCAGCCTCTGTACTGTATATCGCGGCGCTTTTCTGCCTTTTGGATGCCCAACTAATCAGTATATCTCCAAGAAGTTGCACAATGCCAGAAGTGCTACGTCGAGTATCTTGACACCCAGCATAATCCGCATCTGCATATGATATTAGTGCAATAGAGGAATCCTTCGGATACCATAGACCACGGTTAAGTGTTCCTTTAAGATACCGAAAGATCCTTTTGACAACATGTAAGTGTTTTTCGGTAGGTCGAGCCTGATACCGGGCACACATGCATATAGCAAATTGCAAATCAAGCCTGATAGTAGTCAGATAGAGAAGGGCGTCGATCATTCCACGATAAAGTTTAGGATCGACAACAATACCATCCCTATCTTCATCTAACTTGGATCTCTCCACCATAGGATTGGTCACAGTTTTCAAAATGATACTTTTTCAACGATTCAAGAGCATATTTGGATTGATTAATGAAGATGCCTCTGGGATTTTGAGAAATTTGCAACCCTAAGAAAAATGAAAATTTTCCCATCATCGACATCTTAAAACGTGTGGACATGATTTTCTCAAAATGGTCAGACAGTCTTTGAGTAGTGGCAGCAAATATTATATCGTCAACATAAATTTGTACCAGTATCATGTCTTTGTCCTCCTTGAGAATGAATCATGTAGGGTCTACTTTGCCTTTGGAGAAGCCTTCCAAGATCAGATAAGACGATAGGAGATCGTACCACGCGCGTGGAGCTTGTTTCAACCCATAAAGAGCCTTCTTGAGCTTGTACACGTGATTAGGATACTCCGACTTGACGAATCTATTCGGTTGGCTTACGTATACATCTTCCCATAATTCACCTTTAAGAAATGCCGTCTTAACATCCATTTGGTAGAAGATCATATTCATGTGAGCAACATAAGCAAGGAATAATCTAATCGCCTCCAATCGTGCAACAGGAGCAAATGATTCTTCAAAGTCAATACCCAAAGCTTGTTTGTAACCTTGAGCAACCAATCTATCTTTGTTCATTAACACACCACCTAAGTCATCGATTTTAACCTTATATACCCACAACAAAGTAAGGATGTCAACTTTGTCGGGTAGAGGAACTAATTCCCATACTTCAAGGCGTTGAAGTTCATTAAGTTCTTCTTGCATGGCTTCAATCCATGATGATTTTTTCATGGATTGTTGCCAAGATGTAGGTTCCTTCTCGCAGAGAAATGCATCAAAGAAGAAATATAATGTGTGCTCTTGGAGTTGATGATGTGTCAAGACTGGTCGATCGATGTCACCAATGATATTTCAGATTGGGTGATCCTTTGTCCGTTTGGTGTTGTGATTTTCAATCCGTGGTGGTCTGGATTAAACGATTACATGAGCTTCCTCTGAGGTAGACGCACCGTTAGAGTTTTCGGGTATTTGTGAACCAAAGAATGGAAGCTATTGTAGGTGAGAAAGTTCCAAATCGTGATCATAGAAATCCTCTTCAACATAATTAGGAACGATTGGTGGTGATGATTCGGGTGAAGTTTGAGAATTTGTGGGGGATGGTCCATCTGGTTCAAGAGTAAAAGTCAATGCATCAGACTGATTTCCATTATCTTGAGCAACAACTTCGGGAATCGGAGCTACTGTTGCAGGTGCTGGAGAATCATCACTAGGTGGATCAAAGAATTCATCAAGCATAGGTTGAAATCACTCATCCCACTCGGGCCTTGTATGTGGTGTAAATGATGGAGAAGTAGGATTGTTGGGAGTTAATCTGGAACTAATAGTACCGGTGCCCATCTCATGAAGTGCGGGTTCAGAGCTGTGTTGCTCAGAAGCCATCGCTGTCAGCTCATCAAAATCGGCATCCAAAGTTTCTACTATCTTGCCAAGACGACAATTATAGATTCGGAAAGCTTTCTTTGCGGGTGAGTAACCAATGAAGATTCCAATATCAGCCTTCGGTTGAAGTTTGCCCAAATTCTCACTATTAGTATTTGGATAACACAATGCACCAAACACATGAAAGAATGAAATATCGGGTTTATGTCCATGAAGTACCTCATATGGAGTTTTACCATGGCGCTTACGAATGATGGAGCGGTTTTGGGTATAACATGCGGTTGCCACTGCTTTAGCCCATAAGAATAAAGGAGCATTCGCATAAATCAAAATAGTTCTAGCAGCTTCCATAAGTGTACGATTACGTCTTTCCACGACACCATTTTGTTGTGGAGTGCGAGCAACTGAAGTTTCATGTGAAATACCAACCTCTTCATAATAATTTCGTAGAGTCTGATTAACGAACTCAGTTCCATTATCAGTTCAAATGCGACAAACAGTAGCATTTAGATGCACTTGGATCATCTTTAGAAAAGTATTAATATAGTTTGGTACTTGATCCTTGGTTGCTAAGAACTTTACCCATGTAAACCTGGAGAAATCATCTACCATGACGAGGATGTATTTTCTACCACTCACACTAGTCGTACGCATTGGCCCACAAAGATCCTTATGCAAAAGATGCAGTGGTTCTTGGTTGGTGTCTTCAGCTTTAGGTTTGTATGATTTCTTGGTGCTTTTCCCCAAAGAACACACAGAACATAAATGATCCTTGTCGAACTTAAGTTTTGGAAGACTACGAATAAGCTCGTTTTTAGCCAAATGGTTAATAGCATCAAAGTTAAGATGAGATAACCGACGATGCCACAACCATGACTTGGTCTTAGATGCTTTGAAGAGAAGGCATACATGAGAGGCGGCCATCATGTTTTTAATGGACAGTGTGTAGAGATTATCCCCTCGAGAACCTTTTAACAAATCATTTCCTGCAAGATCACGAATGAAGCAAGTATGATGTCGAAAAGCAACCGCAAGGTTTGAATCACAAAATTTTCCCTGTTGATCCCAAACTTAGATCGATTTAGCTTTATGTATAAGAGATTAGATCAAGTAATACACTTAGAGAAACCTTTGTATATGTTTATGATAATCTAAGTGTTATGCGGAATTAACACTTAAACAAGAACACACAATGATATAAACAAACTTTCACTTTGATTAATGATATCAAACTTGCTTACAATGAAAGTAGTTTACGAATGAAAAACTTATATGAAACATTAACCTAAAGGTCTTCTTTTATAGACATAAGAAGCCTTGTATAATAATCTACGTATCAGCTATTCTAGGTAAAGATAAATATAGAAAATACATTGTTGTTCCTATCTTTACTAGAAGTAATCTAGAATACAATAAACGCGTAGAGTATATCATCCCATCAGTGCTTGTCTTCAATGTGTCAACGCTTGACTTTATCTTGTCAACGCTTGAGCTGTCAGCGCTTGTTTTGTTCTTGTCAACGCTTGTTTTACTCTTGTCAGCGCTCAAGTGATCTGGCCTTAATTTATTCCCAACAATCCTCTCCTAAACTTGATATCCACTCTTATGATCAAGTTTCTGAATAAGCATTAAGGACTAGGAGGAATCTTACAAACCTTCTCATATTGGTAATGAATAAATCTGATCAAATCTTTTGCCACGTCACTTGAATAATCTATTTCCAGCTGAGTGTCCTTCATCTTCTCCAAAATAGCCTTGGATATGAAATACTGACCATCCATAAGTAGATACTCAACAAACTTTGTAGAACTCAAATGGTAAACACCAGCAGCTGAATATAACCTCCATTGAAGACCACTGAGGTCATCTTCAAGATCCTTCCAAATTGCAGGATCCTCATCTTTTGGTCCACACATTCTTTTGAATGTGGACTAAAGTTTTATTCCATTAGCTGAAGTTGGTGCTTCAGCCTCATACTTGGTCTCCAGCAACCTCCAAAGGTCCACCAAGTCTTCTCTATCACAACTTGCAAACAAAGATATGAGAGTGGTAAATGTGTGTACCTCTTTTCCATATCTGCCAATCTTCTAAAACCCACATTCATCTTCTTCATAGCTCACAATTGGGTTCCTGGAATCTAATGGTAACACTTGCACCATATCTGAAGCTTCTAAAGGTGAGAGCTTGAGGCTCTTTCTGATGACAGCTTCACTTGGATATAGTGGATCCATATCTTTGGGAAACTCAAGAGAAATTCCCTTCTTCACTGGCCTAGGAACAAACATAGCTTTCTTGAGCTCCATTTCTTCTGCAAGTTCTTCCTTTCTTTCATCTGAAAGAAGTCTGAGAGTGTTTGCTTCCTGTACTCTCACCCAAATGGGATAATCCTTGCATTCCAATTCATCAAATGTCAATTTTTGTTGATACTCTTCAACTAGAGTGACAACTCTTGGTGGAGGAATGAATTCCTCCTCTTGGAGCTCTGGCAAACCAGTCCAAGATAGGTCCTTTTGTTGGACACCATAGAAGTCACCAGCTGGTGGTGGAACCAAAGAGTAATCATTCATCCCAATCCCAGTCATGTCCTTAGGATCCCTTTGTTTACCCACACAGTCTCCTAGGGTTTGGGTGGCTCTATCAAATCTTTGAATTTTAAGGCTAACATTATCTTTATTCTTAATGGCCTCATCTAACTTAGCCTGTAACTCACCATTAACCCTTTCCATGATATTTCTAATATCCATACTAGCATCTAACTCATGTTTTAAGATATTAATTTTATCCTTTAAGTCAAATTCCATTTTCTTGTATTCAGAAACGGTTTTCTCAGTTTCAGTGAGAGATAGTTGGTAATTAGACAGTTTACATCTTTCAGTACTCATATCATCTAATAATCTTAACACTTCTTTGTTAAGTCTTTCAGTATTTAACCTACAACCTTTGCTACAAAAAGCGTCATCATATACCTCATTATCAGATGAAGAGGAGGAGTGTGCCATGAGAGCATATTCAACATGCTCTTCTTCTTCAATATCAGCAACCAAAGCTTTATCCTCTTCAACATTCTTAGCCAGATAGCTCCAATCCCATCCCATACCATCAATTCCTTGAACTGCAACCATGGCTTTGGAATCCTGAGCTTTAACAACCTGACTTGAAGGTTTACCAGCATCAGATCTTCTAGGAGATCTGCATTCCCTCATGAAGTGCCCCATACGATGACAGTTGTAGCATTCAATTTGGATTTATCAAATCCAGCTGTGTCTTTAGCATTGAAGGTCATCTTCTTTTTAAACCTTCTGGTCCACCTATTTGCTCTTCTACTAGCAAGAGCCATGTTCCACTTAATGTCCATCTCTTCCAAGTGCTCATCACTTATCTGCTCAAGGTCCTCATATGTAATCACTGAACCATTGGGCAAAGAAGCAATGTAAGCACAAACAGTATCCAAATCCAAACCAGCAGGTTTAACTCTTGGGGAGTCACTCTTGAATGTGTCAGCGTCTGAATAGGAGACGTTGACAGGACTTGTTCCAGCGCTGACATATGATGATCCAGCAACTGGATGCATGTAAGAGTCCTACTGATTGAATTGACCTTCACTATGAGAGAAGAAGGCCATGTTACTGTTGGTCGACTTGCTTCCATGCTCTAAAAGAGTTTCATCTTCCAACAGCCTTAGTTTGTTGTAGATGTCATCAAACGAGGAGCTCTTGTAAGTATTGTTGGCAAGAATAGATCTTTCCTCAATCTTCCATGCCTCACCAAGACTTTTAAGAAAGGTAGCATTGATGTCAACATCACCAACTTGTGTCCCCATGAAGGACAACTTGCTTTTAATGTCAAGCAATCTGCTTCTCACACTACTCAGTTTCTCATTGGGTTGAGCTTTGAAGACAGCATAATCATGCATGAGTTGCTTTTTCTTTTCTTCCTAAGTGTCTGCATTGCCACCATATGCAACTTCAAGAGCTGCCCAAAGGTCCTTAGCAGATTCATAACCTCTGTATTTATGCTGGTTCTCTTGTCCCAAGAGACTTTCAGAATATTTAGGGCTTTCATGTCAACCCTTTTCTTGGTTATGTCATCAGCAGCCACAGCTCTACCATCTCCAGGTTTTTCTCTCTTATCCTCTTCAGAACATCCAGCAACAACTGTTCTTGCAGCAATGGCATTAGCAATCTTTTGGGCTTTATTGAATGTGTTTCCATATTCAATAATCTCCCAGAGTGTGTAGTCATAGATCCCCAGATATTGTTCAAAGTTGAACTTCCACAAGTCAAAGTTGGTTGCATCAAGCATGGGAATCTTGATGTTTGGTAAAGCTGAGGAGGAGGAGGTTATTGCTTCAGACATGATGTTGTTAGGGTGTTTGAGAAAATTAGGGTTTTGGTGATTTTTAGGGTTTTGGTGATTTTTAGGGTTCTTGTGTTCTTTAAGATCAAAAGTTCCTCAACAAGCTCTGATACCACTTGTTGATCCCAAACTTAGATCGATTTAGCTTTATGTATACGAGATTAGATCAAGTAATACACTTAGAGAAACCTTTGTATATGTTTATGATAATCTAAGTGTTATGCGGAATTAAAACTTAAACAAGAACACACAATGATATAAACAAACTTTCACTTTGATTAATGATATCAAACTTGCTTACAATGAAAGTAGTTTACGAATGAAAAACTTATATGAAACATTAACCTAAAGGTCTTCTTTTATAGACATAAGAAGCCTTGTACAATAATCTACGTATCAGCTATTCTAGGTAAAGATAAATATAGAAAATACATTGTTGTTCCTATCTTTACTAGAAGTAATCTAGAATACAATAAACGCGTAGAGTATATCTTCCCATCAGTGCTTGTCTTCAATGTGTCAACGCTTGACTTTATCTTGTCAACGCTTGAGCTGTCAGCGCTTGTTTTGTTCTTGTCAACGCTTGTTTTACTCTTGTCAGCGCTCAAGTGATCTGGCCTTAATTTATTCCCAACATTCCCACTGAAAATAAGTTGTGCCCAAGTCCCTCCACATAATATAGCCTTGAAATCGTAACATTCCCAATTTGATATTCACTATAACCCATGATCTTCGCAATATGGTCGTTGCCAAATTTAACCGTTCCTAGAAACTTGGCGAAGAAATTTCTGAGTATTGAGCGGTCTCCAGTCATATGCTTTGAGCATCCAGAGTCTAAGTACCAGAGGATGATTTGGACCGCCTGAAAATATTACCAGACAAAGACAATGTATCGAAATCTAAATGTTCCTCTGTGTTAGCAGGTATAGATATAATTACCTTAGATTTGCTATCAGAAGAGTTCTTAGACTTCCAAATTTTCTTCCTAGATGCTGGCTTAGATTCTAGTTGTCTAATAACCTGAGGTACTTCTTCACTGGAGGCACAATAGTGGATGCAACCCTATTTAAAGGGCGCTTTTTCCATTTCTTAGTGCTGGAGTTCCTAGTTAAAGGACGCTGAGACCGAACTTCAGTGGATGTGATCCTAGTTAAAGGGCACTTAGTTCCATTTGCAGTAAAGGTCCTACCAGTGGGTTTTCATTGCCAACCAACTTGGGTGAATTTCTTCCCCGTTGAAATACATACAAGATTGTTCCTTATGGCATACATTTCATTCACATGATCAACAAGGCATCAATCATGACGCTGAGAAAACATGCATTCATTACAATTCCAACATCTCAAATTAGAATTTACATTTTGCTTAGGCGTCTGCATAGATGAAGAGCATTTTGTCTTAGGTACATGATTCTTTTTATTTAACAGAAATAACATTCCTAGGGTTAACTTCTACTTTCTTCTTCACAATCCTACTAGTGGAAAGCTTGATCCTATCTTTATTGTCTTAAGATCCTTTAGCCTTAGTAGACATAATTACTTCTGTAGAAGCCAAGGGAATATTAGTGACATAGTTTGATTTAGCCTTGATGGGTGTGTTTAAAATAGGCTTAGCTCTTGGGGTCTTATTTAACGGACTTATGGCAATGGTGGGGGTTTGTGTAACACTCCCAAATTTCGGATAGCAGCGGAAGGGTCATTGGGAGTATTACTTCATAGCAAAACACACAAGTTATAGAAAACGACTCAAAAAGAGGCGTTTGAAAAGTTTAATCCATTCGATAATCTATATTCAGAGTTTACAAGCAGAAACAGGTCCCAACAATAAGGTAATAATAAACAGTTTCAAGAATGTTTATCGAATGGTAATAAGTATTTTATTGTCTTTAAAATATCCAGTGCGGCTCCATACTCCAGCTGCTCTTAAACCTGAGTACCTGAGATAAACATGCTAATAATGTCAACACAAAGGTTGAGTGAATTCATAGGTTTGCAAGTAAAAGCAATGGACCACAAGATTTCAAGTATTCAGTTTTCCAAAGTCAGATAGCGTCAGTTATCGCATTTAGCTCATGAAATCGAACATTAACATCCGTTATTCCGTTCAAGTTTCAAATACAGTGCGTCCAGTCGGTTTTCCGTTAAACCCGGACGGAGAGGTCAATCCCAATAGATCTATTCACAGCATTCACGTTTACTCGACCAGTACAGTCGGTCCAAGTAATTAACGGTTCATGACTAAAAGGGATAAAATAAGCATACAGTTCAAGCACTTCCGTCCATTTGTAAAAAGTAGCATGTATCCCCCTCGCGGGTTTAATAAAAAAATTAAAGTAGTAAAAGCGAGGCTATGAACTCACCTTGACAATTAACGAAAGGAAGCGATATAACATCAAGACAATTGCGATGAGAACAAAACGACGATATAAGATAACTCGAGAAATCGTTATCTTCTAACGACAACCAAAACACGAAACCAAAACCGTAGCTTTTAATCATAAATCTTGACAACTCCAAAAACAACGCAATATATCTTTGCAAGACCCTTTTATCCTTCAACATTTAATTAAGAAATTAAATTTAATGGTGATGGGAATATGATTGATGATGTTGTCGGCAAAAATAAAACAAGAGGAGTAACAAGGTGTGTATATATAGTTTATATGAGATGAAATACATGTTTTAGCAACTAAAGATGTAAATGAATATTTACACGTATATTTGATGAATCACCTAATAGTGAAACTTGAAGACTAGGGGAGAGGTAGTGTTTCCGTTTAAAGTCTTATCCTACGTTATAATAAAGCGGGTATTATTAAAGTTCGATATTTTAAAAGTTACGCAATTTAAAAATTACACGTAGAGCATGAAAAATAAACGCTCAATACAAAACAAAAACTTCGGCATTCGAAGAATATTTATATTTCGATAAATAAATGAAGGCTTATTATTTAATAAACGTTAACGCGTCATATAAACGAATGACACTTATTAGGTATATCATAAATTTTACGAAGAATGTTTGTAAAAAGAACAATTAAAATAATGACAAGAACAATATTTTTATGTCATGGCGAGAATATTTATGATCTATGGCGGATGTACACCATACCATTAAATAATAATTGACATGTATTTGATACTTTAAATCTCTATTCTTGTTTTTAATTGAGAATTCAATATTTATTTTTTTATTTTATTTTTTATTTTTTATTTTATTTTATTTTTAAAGAAAACATGATAAATAAAAGTCAGGTTATAAGTATTCATCTAAAAATTATGAATTGCTACATTATCCACCCGTTAAAGAAAACTCTGTCCCAGAGTTTAGTTTGCACAACTCGTCGATGGTTTGATTGCGAAGAGGTCATAATATTAGTTTTGATTTTCTCTCGAAGACTGGGTTCGATCAAGCAGTTTAACAAGGTTATAAATGAATATGAGGCCAACAATAATGGCACATAAGGTGTGTGCAGTGTGCATAAGAAAACATATAACATGTTGCGAGTATCCTTACAGAATGGATAAGAATGTAAGCGTAGCCGATCAGACCATATGAATTGATAATTTAACAAGACGTCGACTCACAAGAGTGGCTAGTGGTTCACTATGGTCGACTCTTAAAGTTTGCGGCGGTCGATACATATTCGAAAAACCCCATACATTTTTTGGATCGAAGATAGTTTAAAAAAAGGTTGTCAGTACACGAATGATAATGATAACGGGATAGCGATATACAACAAATGAACCGTTCAATCGAATTACGAGTCTATAGGAAACAGTTTGTGCGAATGCCACATGCTTAAGCCCACTCATTTATAAATCATTAATTAAATGGGTTCGTCAGGTCCATCTAATTAATATTTATAAATTAATGGTTCGGTAATTTATAATATTCTTGTTCAAACGAGTGACGAATTCGTTTCAACAAAATAATTATAAATTAGTATATCTAAGCATCATTTGCACAAAGTGCGAGATCAGGACCAAATCAAATGTTCTATAAAAGAAATAATCTCCTTTGTGGAATGATTCTTCTAAATCGTCCGGAGTGATAAGAAAGTCAAGGAACGCAATAAATCGTGTTTCAAAAGAAATAGGTGTCCCAAAATGGCACATCAAGAGGTGACAAGTCAAAGCCGTAATCCAATCAACCGGAAAACTTTATATAGGCGTTCTATGAACCAACATATACGATTGAAAATTTCAAGACGAGTATTCAGACTCGGAATCAAAAGGTAAATAACCAGTGGAATCGGCACTTGATGGTGAGTTCACGCTTATATAAGATAGTGTCATAAATGTTATGAAAAACTTTAGCAAGACTATTGCTTCACCCACAATGTCTTAAAATAGCTAGTGTTTATATAAATAATCCCTTCATATAAACATACTAATGAAAAACAAATATCTATACCAATATATATATTTCACAAGCTTTCAGATAGCACGAGCGCACGGATGGTTTCTTGGCAATAAAATTGTTTTATCCAAAGGTTGTTATAGTCCAGGTTTCATAAAAATGACCCAGTTCTCTATAACAAGTGCTCTGATACCAATTTGTACCACTCCCAAATTTCGGATAGCAGCGGAAGAGTCATTGGGAGTATTACTTCATAGCAAAACACACAAGTTATAGAAAACGACTCAAAAAGAGGCGTTTGAAAAGTTTAATCCATTCGATAATCTATATTCAGAGTTTACAAGCAGAAACAGGTCCCAACAATAAGGTAATAATAAACAGTTTCAAAAATGTTTATCGAATGGTAATAAGTATTTTATTGTTTTTAAAATATCCAGTGCGGCTCCATACTCCAGCTGCTCTTAAACCTGAGTACCTGAGATAAACATGCTAATAATGTCAACACAAAGGTTGAGTGAATTCATAGGTTTGCAAGTAAAAGCAATGGACCACAAGATTTCAAGTATTCAGTTTTCCAAAGTCAGATAGCGTCAGTTATCGCATTTAGCTCATGAAATCGAACATTAACATCCGTTATTCCGTTCAAGTTTAAAATACAGTGCGTCGAGTCGGTTTTCCGTTAAACCCGGACGGAGAGGTCAATCCTAATAGATCTATTCACAGCATTCACGTTTACTCGACCAGTACAGTCGGTCCAAGTAATTAACGGTTCATGACTAAAAGGGATAAAATAAGCATACAGTTCAAGCACTTCCGTCCATTCATAAAAAGTAGCATGTATCCCCCTCGCGGGTTTAATAAAAAAATTAAAGTAGTAAAAGCGAGGCTATGAACTCACCTTGACAATTAACGAAAGGAAGCGATATAACATCAAGAAAATTGTGATGAGAACAAAGCGACGATATAAGATAACTCGAGAAATCGTTATCTTCTAACGACGACCAAAACACGAAACCAAAACCGTAGCTTTTAATCATAAATCTTGACAACTCCTAAAACAACGCAATATATCTTTGCAAGACCCTTTTATCCTTCAACATTTAATTAAGAAATTAAATTTAATGGTGATAGGAATATGATTGATGATGTTGTCGGCAAAAATAAAACAAGAGGAGTAACAAGGTGTGTATATATAGTTTATATGAGATGAAATACATGTTTTAGCAACTAAAGATGTAAATGAATATTTACACGTATATTTGATGAATCACCTAATAGTGAAACTTGTGAAGACTAGGGGAGAGGTAGTGTTTCTGTTTAAAGTCTTATCCCACGTTATAATAAAGCGGGTATTATTAAAGTTCGATATTTTAAAAGTTACGCAATTTAAAAATTACACGTAGAGCATGAAAAATAAACGCTCAATACAAAACAAAAACTTCGGCATTCAAAGAATATTTATATTTAGATAAAAAAATGAAGGCTTATTATTTAATAAACGTTAACGCGTCATATAAACGAATGACACTTATTAGGTATATCATAAATTTTACGAAGAATGTTTGTAAAAAGAACAATTAAAATAATGACAAGAACAATATTTTTATGTCATGGCGAGAATATTTATGATCTATGACGGATGTACACCATACCATTAAATAATAATTGACATGTATTTGATACTTTAAATCTCTATTCTTGTTTTTAATTGAGAATTCAATATTTATTTTTTTATTTTATTTTTTATTTTTTTATTTTATTTTATTTTTAAAGAAAACATGATAAATAAAAGTCAGGTTATAAGTATTCATCTAAAAATTATGAATTGCTACATTATCCACCCGTTAAAGAAAACTCTGTCCCAGAGTTTAGTTTGCACAACTCGTCGATGGTTTGATTACGAAGAGGTCATAATATTAGTTTTGATTTTCTCTCGAAGACTGGGTTCGATCAAGCAGTTTAACAAGGTTATAAATGAATATGAGGCCAACAATAATCGCACATAAGGTGTGTGCAGTGTGCATAAGAAAACATATAACATGTTGCGAGTATCCTTACAGAATGGATAAGAATGTAAGCGTAGCCGATCAGACCATATGAATTGATAATTTAACAAGACGTCGACTCACAAGAGTGGCTAGTGGTTCACTATGGTCTACTCTTAAAGTTTGCGGCGGTCGATACATATTCGAAAAACCCCATACATTTTTTGGATCGAAGATAGTTTAAAAAAAAGTTGTCAGTACACGAATGATAATGATAACGGGATAGCGATATACAACAAATGAACCGTTCAATCGAATTACGAGTCTATAGGAAACAGTTTGTGCGAATGCCACATGCTTAAGCCCACTCATTTATAAATCATTAATTAAATGGGTTCGTCAGGTCCATCTAATTAATATTTATAAATTAATGGTTCGGTAATTTATAATTTTCTTGTTCAAACGAGTGACGAATTCGTTTCAACAAAATAATTATAAATTAGTATATCTAAGCATCATTTGCACAAAGTGCGAGATCAGGACCAAATCAAATGTTCTATAAAAGAAATAATCTCCTTTGTGGAATGATTCTTCTAAATCGTCCGGAGTGATAAGAAAGTCAAGGAACGCAATAAATCGTGTTTCAAAAGAAATAGGTGTCCCAAAATGGCACATCAAGAGGTGACAAGTCAAAGCCGTAATCCAATCAACCAGAAAACTTTATATAGGCATTCTATGAACCAACATATACGATTGAAAATTTCAAGACGAGTATTCAGACTCGGAATCAAAAGGTAAATAACTAGTGGAATCGGCACTTGATGGTGAGTTCACGCTTATATAAGATAGTGTCATAAATGTTATGAAAAACTTTAGCAAGACTATTGCTTCACCCACAATGTCTTAAAATAGCTAGTGTTTATATAAATAATCCCTTCATATAAACATACTAATGAAAAACAAATATCTATACCAATATACATATTTCACAAGCTTTCAGGTAGCACGAGCGCTCGGATGGTTTTCTTGGCAATAAAATTGTTTTATCCAAAGGCTGTTATAGTCAAGGTTTCATAAAAATGACCCAGTTCTCTATAACAAGTGCTCTGATACCAATCTGTACCACTCCTAAATTTCGGATAGCAGCGGAAGGGTCATTGGGAGTATTACTTCATAGCAAAACACACAAGTTATAGAAAACGACTCAAAAAGAGGCGTTTGAAAAGTTTAATCCATTCGATAATCTATATTCAGAGTTTACAAGCAGAAACAGGTCCCAACAATAAGGTAATAATAAACAGTTTCAAAAATGTTTATCGAATGGTAATAAGTATTTTATTGTCTTTAAAATATCCAGTGCGGCTCCATACTCCAGCTGCTCTTAAACCTGAGTACCTGAGATAAACATGCTAATAATGTCAACACAAAGGTTGAGTGAATTCATAGGTTTGCAATTAAAAGCAATGGACCACAAGATTTCAAGTATTCAGTTTTCCAAAGTCAGATAGCGTCAGTTATCGCATTTAGCTCATGAAATCGAACATTAACATCTGTTATTCCGTTCAAGTTACAAATACAGTGCGTCTAGTCGGTTTTCCGTTAAACCCGGACGGAGAGGTCAATCCCAATAGATCTATTCATAGCATTCACGTTTACTCGACCAGTACAGTCGGTCCAAGTAATTAACGGTTCATGACTAAAAGGGATAAAATAAGCATACAGTTCAAGCACTTCCGTCCATTCGTAAAAAGTAGCATGTATCCCCCTCGCGGGTTTAATAAAAAAATTAAAGTAGTAAAAGCGAGGCTATGAACTCACCTTGACAATTAACGAAAGGAAGCGATATAACATCAAGACAATTGCGATGAGAACAAAGCGACGATATAAGATAACTCGAGAAATCGTTATCTTCTAACGACGACCAAAACACAAAACCAAAACCGTAGCTTTTAATCATAAATCTTGACAACTCCAAAAACAACGAAATATATCTTTGCAAGACCCTTTTATCCTTCAACATTTAATTAAGAAATTAAATTTAATGGTGATAGGAATATGATTGATGATGTTGTCGGCAAAAATAAAACAAGAGGAGTAACAAGGTGTGTATATATAGTTTATATGAGATGAAATACATGTTTTAGCAACTAAAGATGTAAATGAATATTTACACGTATATTTGATGAATCACCTATTAGTGAAACGTGTGAAGACTAGGAGAGAGGTAGTGTTTCCGTTTAAAGTCTTATCCCACGTTATAATAAAGCGGGTATTATTAAAGTTCGATATTTAAAAAGTTACGCAATTTAAAAATTACACGTAGAGCATGAAAAATAAACGCTCAATACAAAACAAAAACTTCGGCATTCGAAGAATATTTATATTTCGATAAATAAATGAAGGCTTATTATTTAATAAACGTTAACGCGTCATATAAACGAATGACACTTATTAGGTATATCATAAATTTTACGAAGAATGTTTGTAAAAAGAACAATTAAAATAATGACAAGAACAATATTTTTATGTCATGGCGAGAATATTTATGATCTATGGCGGATGTACACCATACCATTAAATAATAATTGACATGTATTTGATACTTTAAATCTCTATTCTTGTTTTTAATTGAGAATTCAATATTTATTTTTTTATTTTATTTTTTATTTTTTATTTTATTTTATTTTTAAAGAAAACATGATAAATAAAAGTCAGGTTATAAGTATTCATCTAAAAATTATGAATTGCTACAGTTTGTTGTTTAGGTGGTGCAGAACCCGGTTGTCCTATGTAAGTCAAATGCTCTAAGCATTGTTGAACCTTCTCTATGTAAGCATGAGTAGAGTAATAGTGACTATTTGAGGGATCTAGTTCATAGAGATCATCTACAACATCCCTAGCAAGATCAGCTTGCATAATTGCATGCTTCATATATAGCTTATATGATAAAGGATTGTTCTTATGGTACGGGTTCTTAGTGATCACCACCTTTTTTGGAGCACTAGAGGATGGTGCAGAAATTATAGTTGGGTTCTCAACAACTTCTTGTCCTTTGAGTTGAAGTGTATCCTTTAACTCAGCCAAAACATTTTTTTGTCTATGAGTTGCATGTTTAAGTCAGAGATTTCTTCACACTTTTGGTTCAGTTTGTCAACAAGTGACTTTTTCTCTGCCGCATTACAAGCGAAGCGTTCTTCTAATGAACCATAAATATGCGAAAAACCCTGATTTACTTTATCAAACTCCCCTAGCATAGAAGTAATTCAATTTTCTAGGGCACAGTTTTTAACCTCTGCGGCCTCTAGTTCCACTTTCTCTTTTAGTGACTCTCTCTTAAGTCTCATGATTTCTTCCTCTAATGCCAGAACCACCTGAATCATCTTGTCACTAGTCTCAACGGTGTTTTCACAATCATTTGTTTTTGAAAGAGTTTCATTTTTAGATTGATTTTCAATTTCAAGAGAAATACAATGTTGTTGAAGCTCATCAAAACGTTTTAAAAGTGAGTTATAAGAATCTTAAAGCTTAAAAAATTCAGCGTTAGATTCGTGACAAGAATGATTATCTATATTATTCACAGGTTCAACAATATTCACAGAAAGATCATGCACATCATCATAGTTATTCACAACAGATGTAATCTCAAAAGCATATTCAATAGTAATAACTTGCATCACTTCGAAAGACACTATATGTTCCAAGAATCGGTCATATTCGGATAAAATCTTTTCTTTCTCAATTAGATGTTGCTCATAAGCATCATCCATTTCATAGAAAACTTTTCAAACTTCAGCCACTTCAAAATTAAGATTGTCCCCAAGATCTAGAAGACCTTCTTTAACATTGTTTACAAACGGAACGATCTCTTTCTCAAACACCATTTTCATGTGTTCGAAAGCCCATTCTCCAGCGGTTTGAGCCGTTGAAGTCATACATTCCTTGATGACCTTGTAAAATCCGGTAAGATATCGCCTAATCTCTTTCAAGCTTAGCAATATTGTACTTACCGGTGGAAGATCCTTTGGAACTTCCTTAGGTTCATTCGGATTCACAAGTGTAGGAAAAATACTAAGGCTTTCTCTAGTAGACATGTAAGTTGGTGTATGGATAAATTCCTTTTGTATATCAAAGCGAATTCTAAGATCCATTTTTGCATTCTCTACATTAGGCTGTGGATAATCATACTTAGGATATGTAAAAATCACTTTTGACCAATTCTCTTCATGCAGTGATAAATTCTCGGATTCATTCGGAGACTCAATCGGATTTAAGACCAATCCTAAGTTGGTTACATCATAAAGTCGTGGGTTGTGATTATATGCTTGCCTTGCATACCCCGGGTTAGGTGGTAAGTCTATTAGACGCGATAAAGTGAATTCCTTAAAAGATGAATGAAACAAGTGTACTAGATGTGAAGCAGAGTATTGTTTTAAAAGCAAAACTTCAGCCTTTTTAACTTTATCAGACGCCTTAATTTCCGTTTCAACCCTTTTAGACTCGAGAATTTCGAAATCCGTTTGAAGTTTTTGAAAATTATTAATGACTGACTCTTTTTCTTTAAGTTCTTTTGAAATATTTGCTCTTAAACTTTCAATTTGTAGCAAGTTATCCATTGTGACTTTCTAAACCTATCAAATCCTGGATTGGTTAAGGTAGTGGTCACTGGAGTTAATTCTAAGGTTTAACCTTTTCCTTATACAAAGCAAGCTCGGCAGATAGTGTCTGATTAACACCGAGGGTTTCAAGGACCGCATTGTTCATTTGGCCAAGCAAAGATGCCGACACCATAACCAAATCTTGTTGAGCAGACGAATTTGTAGACATAATAGCTCCCAGTTGTGTTTCACTCAATGTTTGGGGACTTGCATTGATATTGCTATCATTTTTGTCTACTCGCTTGAATTACTTACCACCGGAGGCTGTTCCGGATACTCAGACACTTGCTCAACTTGATAAGGTACAATACTAGTATCATTTGCAGTATTTGGTACCTCAGAGATTGTATCAGCCCCAAAAAGTGAAAGATTTGCCATGAGAGCTGCCTTGGAGGTATTGAGATCATCACAGTCTGAATCGTATGCATCAAGATCATCGCATTGGTATGTTGCATTGTTGGTAGAAACTACTGTGAGTCCTTCAGTATCCGCAACTCCTGGATCTGCTAGAAATGCTAACTCTTCTTCATCGAGCTCTCGACCTTGTGCTTGAGCATTAACCAAGTATATCTTTTCCAGAAACCATGTGCCATCCCTCTTCCTCTTTGGTTTCTTGCACTCCCGAGCCAAGTATATCTTTTCCGGAAACCATGAGTCTCCCACTAGGTCTACCCATAATATAAGGCAACATGCGACCTTGCCATGCTTCAAAAAGCTCTTTGATAAGCAATGGTGGACGGGTATCGGTACCCGAGATGATAGAAAGGTCAGTAAGCGATGTCATCGTTGGCATGTATGAATGTGAATTCATTTTATGATCCCTTGAATAAAGATTAGCAAATATGATAGAACAATGAAATAAGATTATGTGTTTTAGTGTTGTTTAAACCAAGATGTTATTATCTTTTGGTTGTGTGTTTTTGTTAATGTCTCCAAAGAAATGCAAAGTTGAAAAATCCTCTAAGTTTTGCAAATTTGTTCTGATCGTGATGTGCTATCGTAACACCTGATCACAACTCCTGATCACAATATTAGATCGCAAGTCGTGATCGCAACACTGATCGCAAGTCGTGATCGCAACACTGATCGCAAGTCGTGATCGCAACACAGATCGCAGTGTTAGATGCCAACACAGATTGCAGTGTTAGATCGCAACACAGATCGTAAGATGTGATCAGAATATTTGATCGCAATGTAGAAACCCCAGGTTTTTGCGATTGCAATATTCTGATCGTAATGAAGGAATAAAGTTCAATACTTTCAAGCAACAAGAAAGATAAGATTTTTACCTGGAAATTCGCATTTCTAGCCAAATCAAAATCCCTAAATCGTTACAAAAACTATTTAGAAGATTTGTAGATTACTTGGTACCACAAAAACACGATTGTTTTTTGAAAATTTGGTAAAATCAATCAAAAACACATGAACACACTTAGAAAAGCATGAACAAAACAAAATCAATCTTTATTTCATCCCATGGCTCTTGAAACCAATTGTAGAAGTATGATAATCTTTGATTTATCAAGAGGGTTGTTGTTTCTAGTGAGAGAAAGTAGAGAGAGAAGTGAGAGAAAATGTATGTGTATAACTAGAGAAAATGAAACAACCAACACCCCTTTTCATGGTGGAAAGGGGTTTATATACCCAAGTCCCTTAGTGGACTTGGGCCTCCGGCCCATGAACATGCTCATGGATCGGGCTAATGTAAACTTTAATTAAACTTATACTACAAGCCTATAACTATATTGTTGGAGTGACCGAGACTTTCTAAATACGAAAAAACGTATTTCCAACACAAGCCAACTACCTACGAATTAAGGTCCTCACATAGTTATAACACTGACTAACAGATGGAAAACCACATCGAACCTGTAACATCCCAAAACCGCTTTTTATGTATTATTTACGATAATTTCATTAAAAGAGTTTGACTACGACTTTATAAGTTTAAACATGTTATGTGATTGGTAAGTCAAACCCATTATTCAAGCTAATAGTAAAATATACGTAATATGTCATTAGTAAGTATTACATGTCATAATTGCAAGAGGAAGAGACTAGAGGGACCAATATTGCAAAGTGACTCAAGTTATAATAATGAAATTATATTAGTCTTATAATTCCTTGGACTTTTCTACACAAATCCACCAAGTTTAGGTGTGTGTGATGGGACTAAGCATAGCAAAAGAGGTTGAAAAAATGTGAAGCCTTGATGATCAATAATTGTTGTTTATAGGCTAATTTCAATAGTTAGCAATGATCTTTCTCAAGTAAGTAATCTTATTTCATAAGTTTATTGGTAGCTTAAGAATTAGGGTTCTTGAGGTAAATTAGGGGTTTTCATCATATGATCAAGATATGATCATATGATGGCGAGGAATGATAAAATGGGTATGAGACCTTGTTAAAGTAATTAATTAATGTGATGTTATATTAATAGGATAATAGGTCTTGATGATGATTGTTGGATAAGATTCAAGTGAAGCAGGTGATGTACTTGGTAATTAGCTTTGAGCTAAGGTAAGTAAAATGATATTAATGTGTGTTATATTGATGCTAACATGAATATTTTATGTGAAATTTACGTGGTATGGTAAGGATATATAAAGTGGAATAATGAGCTAGAGTTATGTGCCTAAGAGGTGTATGTGACTAAGGTGATGTCATATTGTGATCAAGTTAATTTTGTATGTTTATTGATGTTTGTGGCTAACGTGATATGCTATGGTTATAGAAGTGATCAAAGATTATGCGATGTGAAATGTTAATGTTATCTTATGTTTACATGTTGTGTGATATATAATCATGTGTTATGTTCTACTAAGCGTTATCGCTTACACGTTATAGTTGTTAATGTTGTTTGTAGGTTCAGTATGAAGGATGTAAGGCCTTGGAAGGACATGACTATGATTGGGAGGTTGATTGAACGCATTAGATTATGAGTATGATGCTAGAATTAGATACCGAGATCGAGATAATGTTGGACCTCAAGTGTCGTAAAGTATTAGTTAATGTATATCAAGTCATTTTTTATAGTTACATATAATGGTATATGTTAAAGTTAAAGTGGGTCAAGGTCATTAGTTAAAGTTATATGTTATAGTGAATGTAAATGGGTCAAAACGAGCGTTTGGAATACCCGTAAAGTACATAGCTATGGGTCTCGTAGAACACCAATGTTTACGAAAACGATGTGTGTTTAATGTTTTGTTAAGTCCTAAAAAGTTTCGTAAAGTTTCGAGTTGTAGAAATCAATTTCGAATTTTTTTTGAAATATGTTAAAATAGGAAAACCTAGGCTCGGCCTGTAGCCGTAGCTACTCGGCCGTTGGATAAAGGACTCAAACGGGTCAGAAATAGGCACGGCCTGCGGCCGTGAACCCTCGACTGGCGGCCAAAAACCCTTTGTGAAGTCAACAAATGTCGTAACTTGTTTTCTCTATATCTTTTGATCCGTAAAGAGTTAGAAGTCGTTCTTTATATCGACTCAGAGGTAATTGAGTCTTTTCTTTCAAAGATGCTTTCAAGGTCTTAAATTTAATGTATTTTATCAGTTTATTAATTTGTAACATGGTGCTTGTTTTAGTAAAGTAGTTTTCATGAAAAATGTCAAAATTCTTATATTTTTGGTCAAGAAGGAAATGAGCCTAACAATATACATTAAAAATGCCTAGGGATTAGGATTTTGATTGTGAATAATGAGATTTATAAATGATATATAAATCCCAGCCCGTCACTCCTTTGAATCAATCCAAGACCAAGATCGTCTTGCATATCCTAAAACAAATCAGAATCAAGGTCTTTGAAAATATAAATAAATGAAACCCAAAAAGGAGATCTAAACATAACCTAACAAAGAAGCAGAGAATCAGAAAGAATTTATAGGGAATGATTATGGTCGAACATTTAAGGAGGCGGCGGCTGGAAATATCCATTTATGGAGAGACAACTTTTTAGAGTTGCAAATGGTGTTAGTCATTTTTAATATTAAAATGGAGTGAATATTAAAATGAAGTGTGTGGTATCTAGATGATGGAACTATTGTTGGAGACACCCTTATGGTTGCCAAGGCCCTTGACATCATTAGGAATTACGGCCCAGGTCGCGTTTGATTTTGAATGTTGATAAGACTGAAATTTTCTGGCCTATTGAAGACCCGAGAGGTAGGGTGGAGGATGTTTTTCCTATAAATATCTCTCGCCCGCTTAATGGTGTCAAACTTTTAGGGGGTTCTGTTAGTTTAGATGCAGGATTTTGTCGAGATTTTGCTTTGAAAAGGGTCACTAAGACTATCTCTTAAATGGAGGCTATCCACAAACTCCATGATCCCCAATGTGAGATCCTTCTTCTTCGTAATTGTGCTGGGGTTGCAAAACTTTCTTATGCTTTAAGGACATGTTCTCCGTTGCCGATTATGGATGCCCAAGTTCAACTTGATAAAGCGTTGTGTGCTTCCTTAGAGAAGATTATTACTGCTTCAGGACCGGGGTTTGGCGATTGGCAATGGCTTTTGGCCACTCTCCCAATCCATTTAGGTGGTACCGGTGTCCTTTCAGCAGGAGATATTATCCAGTATGCATTTCTTGCCTCTCGTTTGCATACGAGTGATCTGCAAGCCAATATATTATCGAAGACGGGTATTTTTTTACATGGTCCTTCTTTTCAAAACGCCTTTTGATGCTTTCAATAATATATGCAATGTCGACATCCGCTCTGTCACCACTAGCGCTTCTGCCCCCCAAATGATGAAAACTTTGGCAAAGCGTTACTTTGGTGCCATTGATAGAGACCTTGTATCTAGATATGCACTATGCCCACAACAGGTGGCTATTCTCAATTGCATCCGGGCTCCACACGCGCAGGATTTTCTTTTCACCATCCCTATCGACGGTTTGGGACAAAGGATGAACAATCATCAATTTTGCTCTGTGTTGTGCTATAGGCTTGCAATACCTATGTTCTCTGAAGGTAGTGTCTGCCCGAGTTGTAATGTACACCGAATGGACCAGTGGGGAGATCATGCGGTCCACTGTTCTAGTGAAGTAAGGGTAAAGTTTAGGAATAATTTGGTTCGTGGTATTCTTATTGACATATGTTACAAAGTCGGGATCATGGTACATATGGAGGCTTCATTGGGTTTCCTCTCAGATGATGGGAAGGATCTAAGTGTAGAACCTTGGTAATCTATGATCTAACAAGAGGGTTGATGTTTCTAGTGAGAGATAGTAGAAAGAGAAAGATGAGAGAAAATGTGGGTAATATGTGAAAATAGTGAAACAACCAACACCCCTTTCCATGAAGGAAAGAGGTTTATATAACCAAGTCCATTAGTGGACTTGGGCCTCCGGCCCATGAACATGCTCATGGGCCAGGCTAATATAAAATGTAACTAAACTATATACTACGAGCCCTTAACTATATTGTTGGAGTGACCGAGACTTTCTAAATACGAAAAACGTATTTCCAACAATATCCCCCTAAAGGGAGGTCACTCCAAATTATAAAGTCCTAATCTAGCATGTTAGATCTTTGTTCTCGTGATCGTAGTCTACTTTCTTCATATTTCATTTTCTTTTCTTCATTCTTGTGAATATGTGTTGATTTACCATCAGGCTTTGGCTTAGAGTATATTCTTTTGGCCTTTCACGTGCAGTCTTTGCCTTCTTGTGATGTTCGCCTCTTCGTGACTTCATGTCCCACATACCTATCCATTGTTAAATTCTTGAAAGTTTCAGAGTTGATACAACAGAAGATTTAGGTCAAACTTTCTTGAATTTTGCTGAAATATTTGATGCAGAAGGAATAAGTATGTGTGGACGACTTCATCTGGTACACCGCAACACCACCGTCTTCAAATGCAGAAACATAATAAGACACGAATAAAATGGCTTTGACATTTTATTCTGATTCGGTAGCATTTTACCTCCGGTCGGTGAAGTCCGTTGGACAATAATAAATATCGTACTTGTGACAGGTAGCTCTAATTAAAAATCTCCTTGATGAGATTTCGCGGGTAAACCCGTTCTCTTTATTCCACCGTCCAAAGCTGACTGCGAACATAAAGAGTGAATCATTTGCATAATAAATATCCTTATGATCGAAGCCGTCAATACATGAACATGGAACAAGTGAATTTCAATTAAGATTTTCACCATCGCTGGTTTCCAGTTGTCGCGAGCTCGATTCTAATAGAATCTTGCTTGTCACCTACTGCAGTGCTGTTTGATGTTGACACCCGAAGGATTTCCACTCTTCACTGTGAACACTAAAGAGTGCCACTCTAAGTGTTCTGGCAAGATCACTTAGATTTTGCTTAGAGGCCCTGGAACAAGTTTAATCTCAATTAAGAGTCAAACCATCGTTTCTTTCCAATTATCACAAGATTAGTTCTTAAAGAACCGCACGAGTCACCTATCATGAGCTTGTTTGATGTTGGCTCAAGCAGGATTTATATCTTCATTGTAATACTTTCATATCACTCAGATGTTCTGGCAATATTACAAGAATATTGCGTAGGACTCATAAAAATCTTTC
This sequence comes from Glebionis coronaria, assembly GCA_025667525.1. Taxonomy (NCBI): domain Eukaryota; kingdom Viridiplantae; phylum Streptophyta; class Magnoliopsida; order Asterales; family Asteraceae; genus Glebionis; species Glebionis coronaria. The sequence continues at coordinate 126,147,187 of CM046875.1, forward strand.
TTGTTATAAAATTGTGTCCTAATGAGACTTTTGATGATCTCGTGGCTCTAGACTCAATAGTGCATTTTTTTGGTGAGCGGAGGCTGGAGAAGATTGCCACCTTTTCAATATCAATTTATTCAGCGTGAATAAACCAATAGATAACATGTTGAACTCCGTGACATTAAAACAAATATCTTTTGAGAGATATTTGAGTTGGCCAGGAGAGGTTGTGCATCACATCACTGGGTCCATGATACTTTCGTCTTCAAGATGAGTTGACCCAGTTTCTGCCTAAGTTGTAAGGAGGGCTTCTTTGTTACACCCTTTATCTTTACATTTCTTTTTGATTCTTCAACCCCTTCAATGCTTACTAATACATCATTACTTTCACCTTGTTGTGATTGTTCCAGTGTTAGCATGAGTACTTGGTCGGCATTCAGCTACGTTCACAATCCATTTCCTATCTTTCCTAAGGACTGCTATTTTCTAACTATGGAATTGTCCTTAGGAAGATCCCTCCGGTTCTGGAAGAATCATTGGACTAATACCTAATCCTACCACCCTTTTGTCACCACAACCGTTGTGAGTTAAGTGTGTTTTGGGTAAGTATTCGTCTTCATGAAAATTCCTTAAAATCACTGAGGTACTTGTGATATAAATATCAAGAGTTTTTGTACCTTCAGTGTTTTTGACCACAAAATGCTCCCCCTTAACATATGCATAGCACATATCAAGTTGGATTTTTCATTAAGCCTTTTTCATTTTTAGCCACGTACATTTACAAGTCTCCTTAATCCCATTTTCTCCCTTATCCAAAATGTTAATCATCAATATTTTGGATATTAATGGATTAACTGGTTTTTGGGTAACAAAATGAAATCGGTTGTTGGCCATGGAACATATTAATGCTCCCTCTCAACTTAATGAGGGTCAATTGTAGTTCTTGAGTATGATATATTTTGAAAGATTTAGAATCTCGTGAGAAATTCTTGAAAATATGATACTTTCACACTACAACAAGCCACAAAAGCCTAATGCACATATAATATATACATATTCACAAGTGAGTGTATGGAATTGACCTGATGTAGTACGATCACCATGTTTAAATGGATAGTTCCATAAGCCTATGGTGACCTCCTACGGTCTGCCACCCACGAATCGTTCCAGACTGTGGATCAACCGTCGTTCCCTTAACTTCTCCTCAATAATCTAGATGGTGTAGTTGTCACTCTTGATAAACCTACCTGTCCATTCATACTTAACCTCTAGAAGGCCTTGTTTAGAATTGAGCATCAAAAGCTTGTCTCAAACGTGCTGGAGAGTTCCATCGCTGAATTTGTGAAGTTATGATATTCTCATATATTGCTTAACCTCTGCTTCATTCAGGTAGAATATGCCCATTTCCGGTTTAAGTATACCCATATATGGCTTCTTATCTTGGTGATAATGACTTAAAGGCGTTGTGTGAGGACGTTACAGATTTAGCCCTTATTGATAACTCTCCACACCAAGTTGTAAGTCTTCAACCTGACACTTGATCACAACTCTTCGAGTATATTGGCGAAGGTTGGAACTTAAGGCGATGAAAATTTCAGGTTCTAGGTGAGGGACCTTGCCTTGAGCCAGGATAAGTAGAAAATCTTCAATATCTTCAAGACGTAAAAATTGGAGATCTACTTCACTTACATCGTAAATCTTACCGTCATCTCGTTTGATCCTGATCTCTTACAAGTATGAATACCCGAATATTTGTAGAATAGTAGCTCCATGTATGCTTGTAATTCGACGGTTTGAAATGATGAGTTTACCTGATTTCTCATGATTAAATAAGTTGTAATCCAACCTCTTCTTGCCATACCAATGAGAGATACCTAGTTCCACATATGGATCGTATTCTTTAACAAGTTTTTTACTCCATAACTTAGGAAACTTATCTTCAATCCAAGGAACATTCTCCAAGTTTACTGCCTTGCCCATGGTTAACGATGTGGCGTACTTGTTTGCGCCTTTTTCTAAGTAATCAAGGTCACGGTTGACAAAGTACTCCATTGAAAGGTGCTTGGCTACAGCAATGACAGAAGCTGTTAATGGAAGAAGTATTGGAGTTTGTTCACCTGAAGCTATTGATTTCATTGCTTTCATGAACTCATTGGTGTGATAGGCGCCCTCATCTTTGGCAATCTTCATAGTGGACCAAAAGTTCTTATCTTTAAGCATCTGTTGAAGTACATTTGGTTCCATTGTTGGTACTCTATATTTGTCCACTAGGAAGCCAGAGAAGTCGATTGGATTATTGAGAAATTGTGTAAGATCTGCCTTTTCTTGGTCAGAGATTGTACGTGTAGTTGATGCTTGTGTAAGCCATGACTGCTCCGGAACTGTCTTGTCAATGTTAAACGTATTGGTAAACTCAGGATCTAGTTGAGTTATATCTTCAATATACATATCGGTGTAATGCTGAACAGTTGTTGGAGGTGGAGAGTGATGTTCCACAGACAGTGTAGGTTCGTCTTCATGCATACGTTCGTGTTCATGCACGGGTTCGTGTTCGTGCACGGGTTCTACAGGTTCTATTGGTTAAATAGTAGTAGGAACCGGTTCAGTGGACATACCTATGTCTTTGGATGTAGATTCTCTTGAGATGAAGGTGCCATGGAGGTTCTTTTGACGATTTTCTCTATTTCCATCATCACTGGTTAATGATATGCATGGTGAATCCTTCTTGCTGATGTCTTTGGTTTCATCATCCCCGTCATCCTCTTCGTTTTCACTCTCCTTTTGTTCTTCATCACCAACCTTTTCTTTAGTGCCGACATCACTTTCTTCCTCATCATCTTCACCTTTCTCTGATTCTTTGCCATTTTTACCCGAATCCTCACCTTTACCATTATCACCATTCCCTTCTCCCTTACCAGTACCCTTACCATTACTATCATCATTACCATCATCCTCATCTCCATCACTATCCTCATCCTCGTCCTTCCCTTCATCCTCATCCTCTTCTTCCTCTTCCTTTTCCTCTTCTTCATCCTCATTCTCTTCGTCATTCTTATCAGAAGTGTATTTCTCCTCCTCATCATCCTCTTCCTCATCTTCATCATTGACATCCTCATCCTCATTTTCAGGCTCCTTACGTTTCCTTTTGTGTGTGGTTTGAGGAACCTCAGTGTCATCCGATGTTGATGCGTGAGAAGCTTACAATATCACTTTAGCAAGAGCTCTCTGAAGCTTGTGTTGAGCCTTTGTATTTGGTAACTCAATCTTGGTTAATCGAGTCTCCAAAGTCTTCATTAACTCAAGGTCGGTAAGGCCTTTTGTTAGTAATGGCGGAAGCTCCTGATGAACACATGCTTGACTTCACGTTGAATGATGTTAGTCATAGTGTCATTAATGGAATCAATGAAAGCAAGATTTTCTTTGTCACGTTCTTCCTTTTCTTCAATAAACTCCTCATACTGCTCTGTAAGTCTTTTGACGCTGCCGTATATCTCTTGAAGTTTGGACTCGTCAAGTTTCTGTGCTCTGAAGAGTCGTGTATCAGGATTAGTGAACCTTGTTTCCATATGTGCAATCTGTTCTGCCTGAGCCTCCAATTGTTTTTGAAGGTTCTGAATGACTGCATCATTGATAGTGAGAAATGGATTGGAGGTAGACGGTACTTGTTGCACTGTTGATGGTGGAGGTGTAACCACGAGTGTTAGAGGGGTTGTGGATAGTACTTGTTGTGGGGTGGTGGTTGGTACTGGTTGTTCGAGGATTGGCGGCGGTGTTGGGAAAGTCGTTTGGGCGGTGGTTGGTACTGGTTGTAGGGTTGTGGTTTTTACTTGTTGTTCGATTGTGGGTTCGATCGGGGGAACGGTTGTCACAACAGTGCTAAACAATGGTGGCGGAGGAGGTGTTTGTTGTGTTATGGGAGTCAACGTTAGGTGAGAGTCGTCTGATGCAATCATTGGTGACGGAGTGGGAAGTGGTTTACTTAGGTTGACGTCCCCATGTAGAACAGTTTCGATATCATCTTCTCCCCCACCTTCTAGAGTTTGGTCTTCATAATCATAGTTGATATAATCCTCTACGTTTCATCATCTTGGATTGATTGGTCTTTGGTTCCTTCCTCTGTTCTGATCTCTTTCTCTTCTTCATCAGTTGAACTATTTGGGTTTTCAAATGCTTCCCGTGCCATTTCTTTAGGATTCTTTGATCCAGAACCACTACATTTTTTCTTAGCAAGTGCCTCCAACCTCCTCTTCTGAAGTTCTATCCTCATCCTTTTGTCTTCACACAGTAGTATCTTCTTCCTCTTCATCTTCATCATAGAGTTGCTCTTTCCCCTTAGCCTTGCCTTTAGCTTTGGATGAATAAGTCTTTTGGCGCTTGGCAATGTTTTTCTTCCTTTTACCCTTTTACTGAGCAAATGGATCTTCTTTTGATCTGTTCATCTATGCTTCAATATCCCTGAGCATTTGTTTGTATGGTTCACTCTCCTTGATCCCTTCATTGATCATGACATCGGGCACTAGAGATGGACGCAGTGAGTACTTAGTGGAAATACCGTCAACATTCATATGCTCCATCACATAGTCTCTAGCTGGTGTATGGTGGAAAAAGTTTCCACGCTTATCAATGGATGGCGTACTCTTCATGAAATGATTGATGATGAGCTTTGTGAAACGCGGAAATGGAATATGCATAGACTTCTTCTTGGTGTTAGTGAATTGGTAGCAAAATTCCTCCCAAATTAGTAGGAAATAATCCACTTTAGCTCTAGTGTAGAGACCCCAAAATATATAAGCCTGAGGGGGTCTCATTGTGTCTGATCCACTAAACTTTGAAGTGAAGCACCGGATAATGATGGTGAAAATTGCTTTCCACGTTTGCCCGATGTGAGAAGTATGAAACTGAGAAAGATTACGAATCTCTCCCTCATAGTTCAGAGATCGAATGACTCTAAGCATTTCATTTTTCTCTGGGTTAGGCACATGCTTTTCTCCTTTTGCTAACTTAGGGAACTTAAACAACTTTTTGAACTGACTTAAATCAAGCGTCATTGTCTTCTTGTTGATCTTGAAGGTAATAGTTTTCTTCGATAACTGTTTGTCCTGTGAGATTGATTCTGTTTCCCAAAACTCATGCATGTAAACTTCAGGGACTGATGCGGTGGCTCTTAAGGCATCCTTCAGTGGTGACATGTCCAGGATATCCATTGCGACTTTGAAGGGTGCAAAAGTTGGATCAAAATCATCTTTCGGACGAAGATTGTTCTCAGCAAGTGGCAGCCTGTCACTGAGTGGAACGAGTTCAAGATCTAGTTGTAGTTGTTGTTCTTTGGTGATCGACATTTTCCTGCTTAGATAAACAACATATGCAAATGATAGATAAAGAATTATATATATCATACATCATGTAATCATTTTGCATGGAGAAACGTGTCAAGTCACATAAATTTGCTTGATGACGTTATCTAAGAAAAAAATCCTAAGTCATTTTATACTTATCATATCAAATGATGTCGGATTAAACTTAGAGTAACACACATTATGTCAATTTGAGAAGAAACAACACTTAGACAATTTTTATGTCTCAAAAAAATATTTGATCTCGCAATGTTCATATACATGCATTTCGCAATGTATTTTGGTTCCACATTTCGCAATGTCTATTAGTCCATATTTCGCAATACAATCATATGATACATTTCGCAAAGTTGCATAAGTGTCGCAATGTCAAAAGATTAGACATTTTGCAATGTCAGTATAGTACATATTTCGCAATGTCACCATGTCGCAATGACAACCTGTCGCAATGTCAATATATCACATGTGTCGCAATACCATCATATCTTATTTCTTCGCAATGTTTAGATTTGCACTTCTCGCAATATCACCCTATCGCAATACCACTAGGAAATTTCACAATGTGCTTGGCGGAAATTACGAGGAAATAACAGATAGGTATGATTGCGAAACCTAGGCTATGTTTTAATCAAAACTAAAAAAACCCATGTTTATCTATCCGTTTAGATCATTTCCCCCTTACCAATTTCAGATTATATCACCTAAAAAATTTGAAACCCTAATCTAGTTTTATTGGTTTTACTGGTTCGTTTGATTTGATATAAAACTGAAACAATGATAGATATAGTATATTTAAACATAGGAGAACACCTTGAGAAAAGATCGACTAGCAGTTTTGAATAAATCGAAGCTTTTGGTAGGGTTATTAATGGTGGCATAAATGAGAGAGTATGTGTTTGTGTTTTTGCGAGAAGTGAGAGATACAGGGGGGTTTGACTTTGCTCAAAACCTATGACCATTTTGCAATGTTTGCAAGTTTGGTCCCCCTAGTTTGGTATATGTTATAAGTACTTGTTAAGACCAAGTATCAAACAAAGTACATAATACTCGTTGCCTCAATTCTATGGAGAACACTTTTTGCACAACTAACGCACTTATCCATATGATCTTAAGGCATATTTAAATATTTACTAAGGCCTCAAATAGCCTATCTCATATAACGCACAAGCACATAAAGAGGACATAATTCGTTTATCATTTTTCTGAAAACCTTTTGGAAGACCAATTCAATTCCAAAAAAGATTTGATATTTTTTCCCCTTAAACACTGACCCATTTTCTAGTTAAAGAGTTGTAGTCATTATTAAAGAGTCAAATACTCATGAAGACATTTTTCTGTTTGAGTGTTTTATTGAAAAGATTATGGTGGCAATAATATTACTCTTATTTTAACAAAATAAATGCACTAAAGCGTACATCAATTTGTGTTAGACCAAGTTATAAAGTAAACTTGATCCCTTACAAGGTTTTAAAGAAAACCTTGCCTGAGAAAATTAATTCCCGTTGTGAGCCAATGTTTTCAAAAGAAATACGTGACTTTAATGCGAAAAGCGGGTTGCAGTCAAAAATAACTACAAGCCATATGGGCATGTTTTAAAATATATACAACTTTCATACGGACTCTATTTATGGTGCCGTGTCAATTTTTGTCGACATTTCTAAGGCCGTAAATATTACCGTACTAAAAGACATGCCCGATTTAAAGTGGAAAATATTTTTGGATTTTCTTAATTTTATATTTTTTATGGTTTTTGTATGTTTTATATTTTTGTATTTTTCTTTTTGATAGGTTATATATATATATATATATATATATATATATATATATATATATATATATATATATATATATATATATATATATATATATATATATATATATATATATATATATATATATATATATATATATGATAATATACATGAGCACGATAAAAGGATACTCTAGAATAGTTTACAACCATTATTCTGCAGATTCTTCTGCTAACTCCTGAAGAGTCGTCGGTGAGAATGATTTCATGCCCAGCTTGTCAATCAAAAACTCGATACGTCCTCGATCTAGAGCCTTTGTAAACATATCAGCCAGCTGATACTCAGTGTTGACAAAATACATCTCGATCACTCCATTTTCTACTTGCTCTTTGATAAAATGGTAGCGTATGTCAATATGCTTCGCCCGGGAGTGTTGAACATAGTTGCAGCAAAGGGCAATAGCGCTTTTGTTGTCACAGTACATCGGAATTTTGTTGAATCCAAGACCGTAGTCAGTCAAATGTGATCTCATCCATAGAACTTGAGCACAACAACCGGACATGACAATGTATTCAGCCTCTGTACTTGATATCGCAGTGATTTTCTGCCTTTTGGATGCCCAACTAATCAGTCTATCTCAAAGAAGTTGCACACTCCCAGAAGTGCTACGTCTAGTATCTTGACACCCAGCATGATCCGCATCTGCATATGATATTAGAGAAATAGAGGAGTCTTTCGGATACCATAGACCACAATGAAGTGTTCCTTTAAGGTACCGAAAGATACTTTTCACAACATGTAAGTGTTTTTCGGTAGGCCGAGCTTGATACCGGGCACACATGCATATAGAAAATTGTAAATCAGGCCTGCTAGTAGTCAGATAGATAAGGGTTTCGACCATTCCACGATAAAGTTTAGGATCGACAGCAATCCCATCCCTATCCTCATCCAACTTAGATCTCTCCACAATTGGAGTATCCACGGGGTCATAGTTTTCAAAGTGATACCTTTTCAAAGATTCAAGAGCATATTTGGATTGATTAATGAAGATACCTCTAGGATTTTGAGAATTTTGTAACCCTAAGAAAAATGAAAATTTTCCCATCATCGACATCTTAAAGCGTGTGGACATGATTTTCTCAAAATGGTCAGACAGTCTTTGAGTAGTGGCAGCAAATATTATATCATCAACATAAATTTATACTAGTATCATGTCGTTGTCTTCCTTGATAATGAACAATGTCGGGTCCACTTTGCCTTTGGAGAAGCCTTCCGAGATGAGATAAGACGATAGTAGATCGTACCACGCGCGTGGAGCTTGTTTCAAACCATAAAGAGCCTTCTTAAGCTTGTACACATGATTAGGATACTCCGGGTTGAAAAATCCATTCGGCTGACTAACATAGACTTCTTCCCTTAATTCACCGTTGAGAAATGTCGTCTTAACATCCATTTGGTATATGATCATGTTCATATGAGCAACATAAGCAGGGAATAGTCTAATCGCCTCCAATATTGCAACAGGAGCAAAGGATTCTTCAAAGTCAATACCTAATGCTTGTTTGTAACCTCGAGCAACCAATCTAGCCTTGTTCTTTAAAACCCCACCCAACTCATCGAGCTTAACCTTAAAGACCCACAACAAAGTAAGAATGTCGACTTTGTCGGGTAAAGGAACTAATTTCCATACTTCAAGTCATTGAAATTCATTAAGTTCCTCTTGCATGGCTTCAATCCATGAAGATTGTGTCATTGCTTGTTGCCAAGTTTTAGGTTCTTTTCGTAGAGAAACGCATCAAAGTAGCAATATAATGTGTGCTCTTTGATGCGTCTCCGGTGTATTGGATTGGTAACAAGTTTTAAATTTATAAACGCGAATTACCGGATTGACTAAAAACGCAGGGGCAAGTATAACCCTTTAGTTTGTGTATAGATTTTATGTGGTAATACTGAGATTGTTCACGGGGATTTGGAAAACCTATGATCATTCAAAAATTAAAACTATAATCGTTGATTGTAGCAATTGTCGATAAACAAGTAACAAGTAAAATGATGAGATTAATAATAATATTAAAAGCAACACTTGGTAAAGACTAGTTTAGGCATCCATAGTGGTATGATTATGATGACAAGTTTAATAAATATGATTATGATAATTAGATGGATAATCCAATCTATTGTTTTTAAAAGCTTTAATACTCGTCAAGACTTTGGTTAAAGAAAACAAGCATTGGACTCAATCACTCAATTCAAGACTTAATCCAATTTCAACACATTCGATTCACATTCTTTTCACAAATTTGCTAACACTTATAATTATGTTTCTTGATAATCAAAACTTCTTAAGAAATGATCAATACAAAAGATAGCCAATCATAGACAAACCGGCTATGACTTGTTGATAGAAAATAACCCTTTCGACCTATGAATTTACCAACAAATTAAGTTTTAATAACAATTGTCATATGAAACATAAGTACTAATGGTTCGAAGGAAAGCTTGACATTGAAATAAACATAAATCACAATCACAACCACTACTTCATACCACAAACATCATCCTACCAAGTGTAGAATGAGATTTAGCTACTCATAACAAACAATGAAATAAACTCTAAAATACTAGTCTTACAAGTCATAATCAAGAATCTTACAAAGTGGAAATATGTTTCTAGTGATTAGGGTAATGATCCCTAAGAGTTTCGTGATGTTAACTTTGCTTATCGAACCCAAAAAGTAACTTTTCTTGCACCACCTTGCTCAAATCTGGGAATGGAGGTTTGGATAAGGTTGAGAGAGTTATTTAGTGGTTATGAAAGAGTAATGAGATTATGTATGAGTTGTTGTTGTTACATGACCCTAAGGGTCTTATTTATAAGCAAAGTTGAAGGCATGGAGTGAATTCATGGCTTGGAGCCAAAGCCAAATGCTTGGAGCCAAAGGAAGTCTAGAACTTTCTTATATAATCTTGTGTGTTCTCCTTGAGCTTGCATGAATGTAGACACAAATTCTGCCAACACAAATGTGGGTGGCAACTTGAATCCTGTTGGTGGCAAGTCGGATGAGTTTTTCTGGTGGCGACTTTGATTCTGCTGGTGGTAACTTCATGCTGAGTGACTTGTATTATCCTTAGAAATACTTGTTCTTGCACCCGAAATTGATCTTTAAAGGCTTGTAACTTGTACACGGGTCTTGAACTTGACTAGGATTCTTCTTACTCGTACTAATCTCCATATTTGCGTGGTTTTATACTATATTCCTGCAATTGGCTACACAAAGACTTGCAAACGAAATTGGGCACAAATATACACAAAAGTATCATAGATATAGCCAATATACATGTACAAAAGTACGGATAACGCTCCCAAAAACATGTTAGATTTGGGCGTTATCAAATCCCATCACACTTAAGTTTTGCTTGCCCTCAAGCAAGAAGAAAAGAAAATTAAATCCAAATGTACATGTATTTTTTAAAAAAATTCGATACAAGTCTACCAAGTATAAGTACAAGATAAAACTCGTCGACTTAAGATTTTTTGGTTGAAAAATTTAGATATAAATTCAATACCCATAAAAATCTAGAAAGTCTTTTATTTCTAACTACACTAATAACATATGAACTGAAGCAACATGTATCCCGACTTAGCACATTGGCTAATCGATACCTTTTATTTCTTCTTCTTCCTTCAACTTCATAACATTATAGCTCATTGGCTATTTATTTGTCTTTTTGACTTTTTCTTTCTTTCTTTTTTTTCTTGGCTAAAACTCCTAGTCATGGATCAACATACTTACAAAGTTCATGTTGTATTGACAAACATGAAACTTGCAACTTTCGTCTAATTTTTGGATTTTTTTCTACTATTATATGATACTTTGACTTGGGTAAGTTTGACACAAAAATATATCTCAAATCTTCAAAAATTACCGATTGGATAATTTCTTAATTTTTATACATTTGCTTGAAACTTTTCATTTACGAGGGCAAAACAAAACAAAATTTTAAAATAGCCAAAAAATATGACAATTCAGCATCTTTTTTCTCGATTTCCCTACAACCCCCTCACACTTAAGTTTAGCATTGTCCTCAATGTGATGAAACTGAACAAAAGTGAGGGAAGAAGAGAAAAACCAGAATCACGGGCATATCATGTATCATACAAGAGTCTTGTCTTCGCCTTCAACTTGCGGTACCTACAAAAAAAGATAAAACACACGAAAATACGAAAACACTCTATTTTTTGTTTTTTATAGGTTTTTATAAAAGTGACACATGCTACAACCCCTCACACTTAAGCAAAACATTGGTTAAAAATTGTGGGGCGTAAGCATGAATTTATTTTAAAAAAGAAAATCACACTTAATTTTTTTAAAAAACTTCAAAACACATGGGTTGCCTCTCGAGAAGCGCTTATTTTATTATTGAGTCATCAGCCTGACTCGTACTTCTTTTTAGTTTTCTTTATTTTTATCGAGTGGAAAATGTTCACTCCAGTCATCATGGTATAGTTTAACATGGTGTCCATTAACAATGAAGCTTCCTCCATTCTTGTCATACAATTCAACATAACCGGACGGGTATCCATGTTTTACTATAAAGGACCGTACCACTTTTGTTTAAGCTTTGGAGCTTTGAATTTATATCGCATATTAAACAAGAGAACTTTGTCTCCCTTCTTGAATTCTTTTCGGATTCGAAGTTTCTTGTCATGATAAGCTTTGGTACGTGCTTTGTATAATTTGAAATTATCATAAGCTTGGAGTCTTAATTCATCGAGTTCATGCAATTACAAGAATCGGTTTTCTCTAGCAATTTTGAGATCGGGGTTACAGCTTCTCAATGCCCAATAAGCACGGTGCTCAATTTCAAAGGGCAAGTGACACGTTTTACTATATAATAAACGATAAGGTGTTGTGCCAATTGGTGTCTTATAAGCTGTACGAAATGCCCACAGAGCGTCGTCAAGTTTCCTTGACCAAATGGAAGGATTGTTGATGAGATGGCATTTATACATGATATCATCGTTCTTTTCGAGCTTTAAATGTATAAAATGTCATAATCATACCATATATATGAATGTATTTTTTTACTTGTGTGTTTTAGGTATGGATATCGTGAAAAAGACAAAAGATCACAAGAAACAAGGAAAAACAGACACGAGAAACGAAGCCGTACAAAGAACCGGGCCCTGGTTCATGATTTATCCAAGAAAAACCCTTGAAAAATTGAAGATGTACAAGATTGATCATCAATTTATGAAGAAATGACACTTAAAACCCTTGTATATTCATAATTACAAGTTTGGTCCCTTAAGTTTGTCAAAATTACAAAATGGTCCTTCAACTTTGAAGAATTGGCAAGTTTAGTCCCTCATCAGTTCTAAATTGTCAATAATGGTCCCTCATGAAGTCAAAGATACAATGAAGACCTTTGAAGATAAAAAATGTCCAAGTTCAGTCCTTCAAATATTCAAAAGTGGCAAAATAACCCTTGAAACCCTTATTGCAATGTTTTGGGGCAAAAGTATGAAGTTTGTAACTTCTTGAAAAGGGAATTAAGTTTTGTGGCTGAAAAACCATGTTTACACACTTAACCAAAACACAAGGACTACTAATGCCATTTCCCAAAGTTTAAACTGAGACAAACACGCGCCAAACACTTTCTTTCCTACAAAAACGGATCAAATGGTTAACTGTTTACCATGATGAACCCAGTTACCATCCCACTTAAATCAAAGGGTAAAAAAAAATTGCCCACACCCACGCTTAATTCACACGCCCAGAAACCCATCCCACACCAAAAACACTCACTCCCACTCACCATGTGACCCCACCATTCAAACCCGTCCACCTATCACATCACACCTTAACCTCCAAGGCATTACACGTGGCCAAATCAACAGCTGAGACTCCTTGCTTGGTTACAAAGCTAAAATGAACAATAAGGATTCATTTGGACAGCTCAAACATCAAATGCGTCTAGAAGATTCAAGGGCATTTCAGGAACTTCATAGCTAAGGTTTTTACTTGTAATATGCCCTTGTGTCCTATATAAGGACTCCTCAACATGTGAGAGAGCCTTGTTCCTGTTTTACTCTTTAAACATTGTAATTCCTTTTTTAAATTTTATAAAAGTTGGTATTTTAAGAAAATTGTAATTCCTTTTTATGTTTTTGAAAGTTGGTGTTGTTTAAGAGTAATTATGAGTTCCATCTGATGTTATAAAGGTGTTCAAATCTTGTGGTTTAAACACGTTTATGTTTGGTAAGGTTTTCAAGTTTGAAATAAGCTTGAAAACAGTCATCTGTTTTGATTATTTACTTGTACTAACCCTTAACCAAAATCCATAATTTCTTACAAGCTTGTTGACACCAAGCTTGTGAAGGGATTTGTGCCTTTGGTTGGGCTGTTTGTTGCTTGTGTTGAAGAAATCAAGTCCTTGAGGTTCTACTTTGAACCATCAACCAAGGCACATCTCATCTTCTTTGTTCAAGTATCTTGGTCTTGTTCTAGTTGTTGAACAAGATCCAAGGAGCATTGTTGATCCTCCTAGGAAGTTCTGGAGGATAGGTATAACCTCTTGTTAAGATTCCTCTAAAAAATTTCATGTTATTGTCTGATTTTTACTATACTATGTGATTTGTTGTTCTTGTGTTTGTGGTTTTCATTTTATTGTTGGTATCTCTTAGTTGTCACCTAGTTGAGCTATTTGAACCATAAAATCAGTAGGTTGCTTGTAAAAATAAAAAGTTTGTTTGAAAAAGGGGTAAAACAAGGCTGTTTGGGATTATTGGATCATAAGGCCTTGTGGCCTTGTGCCCTTGGTTCTGAGGGTTTGGGGAGTCTAAACAAGTCATATGCAACATGATGAGACTGCTTTTATACTTAGTCTCATCGTCCAAAAAGGGCTTAAAATGCATTAATTATCATGAAATTACCCCAATATATGCTTGTGTTTGTTGCTTGTGTATTTTATGTACGAATATTGAGAAAATGACAAAAGATCACAAGAATCATGCAAAAACGAACACGGGAAACGAAGCCGCACATTGAACCAAGCCCTAATGAAGAATTTTCCAAAGAAAACCCTTGAAGATTTGAAGATTTATGAAGAAGGGTCCTCCAATATGGAAGAATTGACACTTTATACCCTTGTATCTTCATAATTACAAGATTGGTCCCTAAAGTTTGTCAATATTGCAAAAAGGGCCCTCCACTTTGAAGAATTGGCAATTTTAGTCCCTCAACAAAACTAAAATGTCAATATTAATCCTCCTCAAAGTCAAACATACCATGAAGGACTTCAAGTTACAAGAAATTACAAAAATGGTCCTTTGAAAATATCAAAATTACCAAAAGGACCCTTGACTTTGAAGAAATGGCAAAAATGATCCCTCATAAATCATGATTTGGCAATTTCAGTCCTCCAAAAGGTCAATCATACAAGTCAAGACCATTATCAATAAAGAAAATGCAAAAACAGTCCTTCAAGAATCACAAAATGGCAAGAAATACCCCTGGAAATACATTGGAAAAGTATTTGGGGCAAAAGTGTGAAAAGTGAAACTTGAAATACAAAGGGAATACAACTTTGGCTGATTAAATAGCAAGTGAAAGGAATAAAAGAGATGGAGGGCTAAAGATGGCAAACAACAAACTTACCTAGACCAGTGGGAGATGGACACGTGCCACACTAACTCCATCCCACCAATCACCCTTCACCATTTCGCCACATCACCCTCCGCTCACAACCGGTTTTTAACTAACCCTAATTAAATATTAATTAGGCGCCTAACACCAAGTTTAATAAACAAAACAGATCAAAACATGCACTATTCATGTTCTTGATCCAAATTGGTTTTTACTAATGGCTTGTAATTAGACCCCCCAACTACTCCAGATTTATAATTAACCTATCCCTAAACACAACCCACACCTTAAACCCCATGCCACGTCATCCAACAACTAACATGATAAACCCTTGGAGAAGATGACAAAACAGTGACAACCATCCAACGCCCCACATCCTTGCTTCAAACTTAAGCTTATTATGAGCCATTCATCAAATTCCACACTTGCCAACTCACATATACAGCCAAGAAAACATCACATGATCTTGAATATATTCAAACCTGCAAGGGCATTTTGGGGACTTCTATACCATTAGGGTTTACGTTTTTATCATTTCTAGACATCACTTGTAGCCTATATAAAGGCCTTAGGTCATTACATTTTAGTTTGCTCTTGAATTTTCCTTGTTCACAAATCTGTAAATCTCATATTCAGTTAATGAAATGTGTATGAATTTTGTGAAGAAAACTCAAGTGCTACTCTTATAATCTGTTTGTTATTGTTCTTTGTTCATTTTTCTTGAATCAAAAACCTGTTTTCAAAAGGAGTGTGCAAAAGTTTGCACATTTTCCACTTTTCTTGATATTTTGCTAAGTCTTGTTCAAACCTTGGAATTCTTGGGCTATAAGGCTGATCATAGCATCCTGATATTGTGTTATCAAGGTGTGGTGAAGCTTATAACTTGGGGATAATCAAGTGTGTGGAACTAAGGTTGCATTAATCAAGAAGTTTTCATCTTTCTGTTTTGATAATTGTGCTTCTAACTTTGTTGATTCTTAGTAGGCTTTATTGTGGAAGCTTGTGCTTGTCCTTGCTAGCACATAAGCTCAAAATTCGTGGGTGTGGATGTACATCCATGAGGTACACACCCTTAATCTCAAAATATGTTAAAATATTGGATATTTGTGATATTTGAGTGTTGCTTGTGTTCTTGCTGATTTTATTGCTTAATTGTTAGGACCATTGTAATAGTTATATGTAATAGGTAGACTAGGAGGTATGTAGCTCCTCCTGGTCCTAGTAGTAGTAGGAGCAAGTCCTGCTCCTGGTCCTAGTCGAAGTCAAACTTTATTATTTACTTAATATTCTGTTAGGATATGCATGAGATATGTTAGGAAAGGATATGCATATCAGTTTTACACGTTTTCTTTAATGCTGTATTAGGGTTTCCTTGTAGTATAAAAGGAACCTTAGGCAGAAGGGTTATACACACCTTCACAAAACATAGTTCTAGTGATTATCAATATTAGAAATCCTTAGAAAGGATCAAGTCTTTATAGTTATTCTGTTCTCTTTGATTATATTTATATTCTTCATTCATACTGTGTATAGAGTCTCTTTGTGATTTGACTTGTGATTACAGAAGTCATTCACCGGTCCTGACAGGCTGCAAGATCTACATCTTGTAGACCCAACAAGTGGTATCAGAGACTGGGAGGGTCTCTATACAAGAAGAATCAAGTTTTTACTGACATTTTTTTTATTATGTCTGCCTCAACTTCTACTCAAACAGGAGAAGACATCACTCCTATAATTGTGCAACCTCAGCAGATCCTGTCTACGGTCTCTAACACAAATGGTAAATTCCCTCTTCTGAAAAAGGGTGAATATGATAACTGGGCAATGAAGATGGAATGGTGGATCACCAACACTGATCAAGATCTCTGGAAGATCATTCTGAATGGGAACAGCAGGAAGCTTACTGGACGTGACAAGAATGGTAATATTACCCTTCTTGACCCTAAATCTCATGAGGAAATCATAGCTATTCAGAAGGAGGTAAAAGCAAAAATGATTTTGCTTCAATCTCTTCTTGAAGATCACATGGGTGACTTCTACCATTTGGATGATGCTAGAGAGATCTGGATTGGCATAAAAGCAAGATTCGGTGGGAATGAGGAGTCAAAGAAAATACGAAGGTCCATGCTGAGAGATGAATTCACAGAATTCAAAATCTCAGGAACTGAAGGTCTAAATCAAGGGTATGATAGGTTCCAAAAGATATTGAGCCAGTTGAATCAACTTCGGTCAAAGCCTGATGATGGTGATATTAATGCAAGGTTTCTTAAAGCCTTACCCTACTCATGGAATCAGGTGGTGATCTCTCTCAAAGCCAAAGGTGGGCTTGACTATCTCAGATTTGATGATTTGTTTCATAAGCTCAGAACTTTTGAATCTCATGTGAGAGGCTTTTCAAGCGACTCTTTTCCCACTCCTGCTAACTCGGCCTTTGTGAGTTATATGGCATCCAGTCCCATGTCATATGCAAGTAGCCCAAGCAATATTGTGTCCTCTCAGCACACTTTCCAACATACTTCTACTCCTGATCCTACTGCCAAGTCTGGTAGTATGGTAGAAGCTGCTCTTCATTCTTTTGTGGCTGATGTTAATGCTGAACAACAACTTGCTTTTGATGACTTCAAACAGGTCGATAAACTTGACCTGGATGAGATGGATCTTAAATGGCAGATGGCCATGCTTACTCTTAGGGTTCACAAGTTTGAGAAGAAAGCAGGAAGGAAATTTAATTACAACCCTCGGGAGCCAGCAAGATTCGATAGAAGCAAGGTCGATGCTATAACTGCCAGCAACAGGGTTACTTTGCAAGGGAGTGCCCTAGCAAGAATGATCAGGAGAAGAGCAGGTACTCCGCTTTCAAGGTTCAGGAGATAAAAGATGACAAGAAGGCATTGGTATCTGTTGACTCTATGGTCAACTGGAATGATCATCAGGCTTCTACTCTGGAATCAGCTGAGTCCTCAACTGACGTGTTTGCAATGATAGCTGGGAATCTCTCTGATGCAGAAGAAGCTGACGAATTTGCTCTTATGGGCATTTCACCTCAGGTACAACATTGTCCTCTTGGTTGTCATGATAAGTACTCAGAATTGTTGTCCGAATTTAATGAAGTAAATGATCAAAATGATAAGTATTTTTTAGAGGTTCAAGTCTATAAGGCTTCATTAAACACATTGGAACAACAAAAGAGGTGGTTACAAGATACACAACGTGCGTATGAGGATAAAATCAAGATACTAAGCATTGATTTAGAAAACACGACTAATATGCTTAAATATACAGAAACAGAAAGAGATGCTAGTATCAAATAAAAAGAGGAGATGCAAGCTAAATTAGATGCTACAATGCTAAGATTTGAAAAATGGCAAAAGGCACCTAAAAATCTTTCAAAATTAATTGATAGTAGCATGTCTGGCAGAACTAAAAGAGGCTTAGGATTTGAAAAATATATTGATTCAGAAGATGTTTTTGATTTATCTTTTTCAAGTGTCTTTGATGCCGACAAAGAGGATGAGGGCAAACCTAGTTATAATAGGTTTAAACCAGCAGCAGAAATGCATGCTGTTCCTCCTCCTCTTACTGGAACTTTTATGCCCAATTCATGGCATAATGACTTGGATGGATCCCAAATGCTTGAGTCCCCAACAAGTTCTACTAATACTAATGACTTTGTCTCATGTACTTTCAGTGACAAATCCGGTGACTCTGCATCTAGTGGTTCAAGTGAAGAGTCAAGACCTACAAGTTCCAAGTTGAATGATCATGCTACTACTGGTGCTAGGAAGTGTGAAGAAAGAGTTGCTGTTATGTCAAGTGTGTCTGGTCCAAGTTTATTGAGTCCTAGGAAGAATGTTTCTCCTAGAATTGTGTGTAATAAAGTAGGCAGTATGAAACAATCTCATTCTAATAAAAGGTCTTTCAAAACATGTTTTGTCTGTGGCAGTGCCTTTCATTTAATTAAAGATTGTGATTATTATGACACACATGCTTCTGTTAATCATGCTTTTCCTGCTCCTGGTCCACCAGGAGCTGCACCATATGCTTCTAGAAGGCTTAATCCTAGTGCTCAATCGTTTACTTCTTCTAGAAAGTCCTCTTCTTTAGTTTCTGATTATTGGAGAAATATTGGAGTCCAAACAACCAGTAATTATTTTCAAAATTTTAATCCAATCTATCCACATAATTTGGACCACACGTATTTTGGTTTGGGAAATTTGGGAACTGTTGTTAAGCCCTCAGCAGGTTGTTCTTGGTCAAATAATAATACCCAAATGATGCATAGGCAACCAAGGAACAACGGTGGATCTCATCAATCTTCTTGGCACTCTTCTAAAGATCCACAAGGCAGGCTCAAACCTGCACAGGTTTGGGTCCCCTTAAGACACTAACTTTTGCATTTTGTTTATTATCTTGTTGTTGTAGGTTACTCCATACCAGGATCCTAGTCTAGGCATTGTTGATAGTGGTTGCTCCAAGAGCATGACTGGAAATAAAAGTCTTCTCTCTAACTTTGTACCATTTCATGGAGGCAAGGTCTATTTTGGTGGGGGTGAAGGCAGAATCACAGGCAAAGGGACGATAAAGACTCCTAATCTAAATTTTGAGCAGGTCTACTATGTGGAAGCACTTCAACACTTCAACTTGATATCGGTCTCTCAGATTTGTGACAAGAAGCAGTTTGTTCTCTTCACCGATACTGATGCACTTGTGCTTTCCAAAGACTTTCAGCTTCCGGATGACTCACAAGTTCTACTCAGAATCCCTAGAAGACACAATCTTTATAGCATCAAGTTGAACGAAGTCAACCCTACTGGTCAACTAACATGTCTAGTTGCTAAAGCCTCAGAAGATGAAGCCACTAAATGGCACCGAAGGATGGGGCATGTAAACTTCAAGACCATTCACAAACTTTCAAATCTGAATCTGGTCTCTGGTTTACCTCCCAAGACGTTTAGAAATGATATAAATTGTATTGCCTGCAGCAAAGGCAAACAACACAAAGCATCCTTCAAGGCCATTACTGCTCTTAGTCTTATTAATGAACCATTGCAGCTACTTCACATGGACTTATTTGGTCCTACTTCCATTCGAAGCATTGACCACAAGCAATTCTGTCTGGTGGTAACTGATGGATATAGCAGGTTTACGTGGGTGTTCTTCATGGCTGCCAAGAGTGAGACCTACTCAATTCTTAGAGATTTTCTTACCCTGATAGAGACCCAGTTGTCTAAGAAAGTAAAAGGTATTCGTTGCGACAATGGAACCGAGTTTAATAATAAAGACCTCATCACACTTTGCAATGATAAGGGCATCAAAAGAGATTATAGTGCTGCAAGAACTCCTCAACAGAATGGTGTGGCAGAAAGAAAGAACAGGACACTAATAGAAGCACAAAGAACTATGCTTGCCGATTCCAAGCTTCCAACCATGTTCTGGACAGAAGCTGTTAATACTGCAAGTTATGTTTTGAATCGGGTCTCTATTACCAATCCTCACAAGAAGACTCCTTATGAGCTGCTCACGGGCAAAGTTCCAAATATTGCTCATTTGAAGCCTTTTGGGTGTCCAGACACCATTCTGAATACTAGTGACTATTTGGGGAAGTTTGATGGCAAGGCAGATGAAGGATACATTGTGGGATATTTAGCTCATTCTCGGGCTTATCGTGTCTACAATCTTCAAGCCAAACAGATCATTGAAACTATTAATCTCAAGTATTTTGAGGAGAAGTCAAACATTCAAGGCAAAGGTCCAGAATGGTATTTTGATCTTGATTATCTTAGTGATTCGTTAGGATATTTTCGTTTCAAAACTAACCATGATGCAGGACCACAAGTGTTTGCAACTTCTAGTACCGGTGTTCCTTCTAGTCTTTCTGATTCAGATGATGAGGATGACATTTTTGTGGTTCCATCCTATTCTACCATAGTTTCTCCTACTCCTCCTAGTGATGCAACTCCATTGGATGTACAGGATTCCCAAGCAGCTCTTGACACTCTTCTCAAACAACAACAAGAAGCTACTAAAGCAGCTGCTCAAGGTAGTTTTGAGTTTCCCTTGGTTGAGCCTTCTGACAAAGTTGCTCCTGGTACTCCAGCTTCTGCTCCTAGTGCTAGCTTATCACCTACTGTTACTCCGGCTAGTGAGTCTGCTTCCAATGCTCGTTTCTCCAGTCCTTCTGATTTGGGGAACCATCAAAAGAAGTCTACTACCAAGCTGGATGATATTCATAAACAACCAGTAGATGGGATTTTCCACAATGCTTCCTATGATGCTGACTTTGTTGGTGATCTTAATAACTTGGCACCAGAAGTGGAGGTTTCTTCCAATCCAGTCTTGCAATCACATAAAGATCATCCAACCACTCAAATAATTGGAGATCCTGGTTCTACTGTCAAGACACGCAGAATGCAGCAGAAGGCCTCGTCTGATCATCATGCTCTTGTGGGCTATATTGAGGATCAACAGCGTAATAATCATACGGATTTTCAACACTGTTTGTTTGCTTGTTTTCTTTCACAGGTGGAACCTAGGTCTGTTTCTCATGCTCTTGAGGATCAAAGTTGGGTGGAGGGTATACAGGAGGAAATGCAGCAATTCTTGTTTCAGAATGTTTGGGTTCTGGTTGACTTACCAGATGGAAAGACAGCTATTAATACCAAATGGATTCTCAAGAACAAGAAGGATGCACGGGGAATTGTCGTACGGAATAAAGCTAGGCTTGTCGCACAAGGACACACTCAAATTGAGGGCATTGACTATACTGAAGTTTTTGCTCCGGTTGCACGGATAGAGGCCATTCGTCTGTTTTTGGCTTTTGCCTCTTATGTGGGCTTTACGGTGTTTTAGATGGATGTCAAGAGTGCATTTCTCTATGGCAAAATTGATGAGGAGGTGTATGTCACTCAACCTAAGGTCTTTGTTGATCCACTTCATCCCAAGAAAGTTTACAAAGTGGTCAAGGCTCTTTATGGGTTACATCAGGCTCCTAGAGCTTGGTATGAGCGTCTTTCAACTTTCTTGTTAAAGAATGGCTATAGAAGAGGTACTATTGACAAAACACTATTTCTTCGGAGGAATACCAAGGACATTATCCTTGTTCAGGTTTATGTGGACGACATTATCTTTGGTTCTACTCGGAAGGAGTGGTGTGATGAGTTTGAACACTTAATGCAAGGCGAATTTCAGATGAGTGCGAAGGAGAACTGTCATTGTTCCTTGGTCGTCAGGTCAAGCAACAATCGGATGGGATTTTCATCAGTCAAGATAAATATTTCCATGAGATTCTTCAGAAGTTTGACATGGATCCTCTTAGACCAGCAGCAACTCCTTATGAAGTTGCTAAAATCAAACTTAAGAATGAGCCAGACCCCCCGATAAATGTTCACATGTACAGGTCTATGATTGGCTCCCTCATGTATTTGACTGCATCACGTCCGGACATCATGTTTGTAGTAAGTGCTTGTTCTAGACACCAAGTGACTCCAACGGTTTCGAACTTAAATGCAGTGAAGAAGATTTTCAAGTATATCAAGGCTCAACCTAAATTGGGTCTCTGGTATCCTAGAGAATCACCTTTTGTTCTTGAAGCCTATAGTGATAGTGACTATGCTGGTGCTAATAATGGCAGGAAGTCTACTACTGGTGGTTGTCAGTTTTTGGGTCGTCGACTTATTTCATGGCAATGCAAGAAACAGACGATAGTAGCTACTTCTTCAACAGAAGTTGAATACGTTGCAGCTGCTAGTTGTTGTGGACAAGTTTTGTGGATCCAAAATTAGATGTTGGATTATGGTTTCAATTTTATGAATACCAAAATTTTTATTGACAATCAAAGCACTATTTGCATTGTGAAGAATCCTGTTTTTCATCAGCGGACGAAGCATATTGAGATTCGGCATCATTTTATACGGGATGCCAATGAGAAGAAGCTGATACAGGTTCTTAAAGTTCATACGGATGACAATGTTGCTGATTTGCTGACTAAAGCTTTTGATGGTCCTCGGTTTAATCACTTGGTGGTTCATATTGGGATGGTCAATCCTTGATGTCTAGGATTGAGGGGAGGCAAAGCCTAAGGGGAGGCTTTGTGTACATATTCTTAAGACAGACTGACGTATTGATATATTTTAACTACATTTTTCTTTGGTTTTGGTGGTATGTGTTACTTCTGGTGGAGGTTTGTGCTCACTTCTACTGGATATGGCTTTACATGCCTGGCTTCTGGTCCTCTTTAGTCAGCTTCTAGTTATACTTGGTTGGTTTCTGGTGGTTTAAAATTCTTCCATGTCAAGTGGTGGTTGGCTCCGGGTACTGGTCTGGCACACTGTTCATTCCTTTTGTCCTTTGGTAATCGCGTTTTGCTCCTGGTCTGATCATTGTGTGCTTTGACTTTTGGTCAACGATCCCAATCCTGGTATTTATATTTTTAATTAAGCATGGTAATTGGGAGTTGGTAATTATGTTAAAAAGGGCAAGTGGTTACTATGCAATTATGGTTTAATTTGAAAGGGCAACCCCCAATTAATAGGGGTCAATGAACAGTTACCACTTTCTCTATTTATGGTCAACATACACCCTTGACTCACTCATTACAATAAACACACACTTAAAACCGCTCCTACTCTCTCCACCCTAATCACAATCCTTCTTCCATCAATTAATCAAGATCCATGGCTGCTCTTGCTTATCAACCTGCTCACAACCGAGTTGCTTATCTGGGTGATGGTCCCCATCGTGAACATTTTGCTGACATCCTGGATTACATTGAAGCATCCAACCTAAGGTTTGCATTTACTGTATGTCCCACCATATATGATAGTGTTATTAGACAGTTTTGGGCGTCTGCTCGACTTGTGGATGAGGTTGGTCGCCCACGTGCACTCCATGCTTCCATAGATGGACGTGCATATGTGGTGACTGAGGCTTCTATTCTCTCTTCTCTTCATCTTCGGGATGAGGGTGGTGTTGAATCCATCCCCAATTCGGAGGTATTGGAGGGGATGGCTGCTTTAGGATACGAACATGGGGGAAAGTTTATCTTCCAGAAAAATAGGTTTTCCCCCAATGGAAGCTTCTGGTCCACTTTTTAATCCATTGTATGAGTCCCAAGTCTGGGAGTTGGGATGCTTTCCCTACTCCTTTAGCTACTGGTCTTATTTTCTTAGCCCAGGGTAGAGATTTTAACTTTTCTCATTATCTATTTGAGGGGATGGTTAGTAATTTGTCTAATGCTGGTTCGAGAAATAAGTTTCTTATGTACCCTAGGTTTCTTCAGCAAATTCTAGTTTGCATTCCTCGTGATAGGACTGAGCATGTGTCGTCTAAGCTTACAGCGAAAGTGTATTACAATATGGTCAATGGGTTTACTGGGGAATGGAGGCTCCTGACTGAGGCCATGTTGGGATTGGCTCAGGGTCCTATGGGTGAGGAGGAGGAGGCTCCTGAGTTTGTTGTGATTGATGATGACCCCATGGAGGAGGAGGCTCCTACTGCTGGTGCCACTCCTGTGGTAGAGGAGGAGCTAGTTGAGGAGGTGGTGGTTGAAAAACCATCTCCTACCAAGGCTGGTCCTTCTTCAGTCCCACAAAGGTCTCCATTTGTGGAGACTCCACCTCCTAGTCCTGCCCCACACTCGACTGATAAACCGTTTGATGCTAGTACTCCACGGGTTGATCCTTATGTTGCTTCGGGCTCCAATGACGCTTTCCCTGATCCAAGTTCTCTTGGTGGGCAGGCGGAGGAGCCTACTACACTGATATCTTTGCTTGATCTTATGCGCAGGTACCATGAGCGGATGATTGCTTTGGAAGCTGACTTGAACCAACATCAAAAACTTACTAGGGAGTTTGTTCTTCCCTTGGCTGATCGTATCAAAGCGTTGGAAACTCAGCAACGGCGTCGCAAGAAGCATGTGATCCATTCAGATTTTGATGAGGAGGGTACGGATACTGTTGAGGATGGTTTGACGTTGTTGGCAAAGGCTGCCTTTGCTGATAAAGTTTATGATGATTTGCCGGTTCCTCCTACGTCCTCCAGCGTTCCTTCTCCTGGTGCTATTCCCACTCCTATGGGTGGTGATTCTGATCCTGCTGCTGGTTCTCATGCTGGTCCCTCTCATGATTCGAAGGGCAAGGCCCCAATGACTGATGCTCCATCCCCATCTCGAAAGCGTACCCGTCGCCAGCTTGAAGAGGAAAGGCTAGGTGAGGAGGCTGCTCGTCGGGTTCAAGCCGAGATTGATGAAGCTGATAGGGCTGCTGAAGAAGAGCTTCGAAAGCGGAGGCGTGAACAAATTCAGCACGATGCCATGCATTGGAGTGATAGTGAATGGATGCAGGTTTTGACTGTTCTCACCCGGGATTATGCTCAGTTTACAGATCTTTTGGGTGACGATGTTGATGAGAACAATTGTATTCCGAGGGCTATGGTATTGATGCGTAAGCACCAGTTGGCCCTTGCTGCAGAACTTAAGAAACAGAGAAAGAACAGACCTTTATCTCGGACTGAGGAGCGCAAACAAATGCAACGTTATGTGAAATATCAGTCTACTGCTCATTTTAATGCTCCTTGGACGTGGGACCGGGTGCGGGCTTTGACTTTTGATGAGCTCAAGGCACTTTATGAAAAGATGGTTAAGCGTCAGAGTCAACCCATTCCGGAAAGATTTATTTACCATCCTCGTGGTCTGACTTCTTCTATGCCTGCTGTTTCTACTGGTCTTTCATCTGCTCCCACTCCTGGTTCTACTGCTAGTCCATCTGGTTTTGTTGCTACTTCTGTTGGTACTTCTACTTCTCCTTTGGTTGCTCCTTTGGGTTCTACTGCTGGTCCTGCTACCACCACCTTTGATGCTACTACCACCACTCATGCTTCTACCACCACACCTGTTACGACCACCACCACACATGTTCCAACGACCACATTTGCTACCACCACCACAACTGCTGCTACTACACCTGCTATGCCATCTCCATCACCACCAGTTCCTGGTACTCAACCAAATCCTACTTCTGATTCAGCTCCTATTGGTCCTTTGGGTGGGCACATTCATGAGTCTACTTCTACTGCTCCTCCTGCTGCTGCCGCGGTTAGGGTAAAGGTTGAATCCACCTCTCGTGATCCCACACCTAGACGTTCCCTTCGCCAGAAACAAGCTCGTCGTGTTCGCCGTGGTAAGACAGTCCCTTATGAGAAGCGTAATCCTGAGAATTTGATTGATGCAGCTTCTGACAGCGATTCTGACTTACCTTTGGGCAATGGGAACATTACTGGTTATATGGTTGAGCGTTCTACAACACTTCCTGGTGGCATATCCCATCGGATTACTTTAAGTGATGGGTCTGTGCGTTTGGCAACGGGTTTGCAGGGTGTGTTTTCTTGGGCTGACCGTATGGATCTTATGGCGTTGTATGGACTTGTTGATTCTAGTATGCCTTTTGACCCACTAGTTGTGTCTTCATGGCCTGGTCTGCGTATCTGGGCTGATCTTAAGCTAATGTTGGATGCTCCTCCTAATGCTCCTGTTTCAGGCATATGGACGGATCAAATGCAATGGGTGATTCAGCACTGGAAGCTATATGCTGGCTGTGGTGTTCATATGTTGGAATTAGAATCTGGTCATATGGTTTTTATGCTGACGGATGTGGAGTATCCTTTGACAATTTCTTCGATGGAGGCAATGTTGGCTAGTCACTTGGAAATTTCTACTGCTCCATCTAGAAATGAGTCCTCTATGGCCATGACATTGGTGGAAGGTATTCAGGCACGGTTGCTAGCCGATAAGAAGGCTGCTTCTGGTA
Organism: Glebionis coronaria; assembly: GCA_025667525.1. Lineage (NCBI taxonomy): Eukaryota > Viridiplantae > Streptophyta > Magnoliopsida > Asterales > Asteraceae > Glebionis > Glebionis coronaria. Next base: position 126,173,724 of record CM046875.1, read on the forward strand.
TGTGATGTGCTTGGGTTGTAAGTGTTTATGCTTTGTATTTTTGTTCGTTTGTTATTATTTTCATTCTTTTCTTCAATATGTACAGTGATTGGTGAACTTCATTCTTTATAGTGTAAAAAAAAAAAAAACACAAACACAAACAAATAATCTGACACTTCATAACATAGTTAAAAAAAAAAACTTTTTATATAATATCTGCTTATACTTTTCACACTTTCTGGGTTTTATACTTGTGAATGATATCCCTTGGCTGCTTCACTTTGTGGGTTCTGGTGACTGATTTGTGCTTGTACTGGTATTTGGCTTCACTTGGTGTTGGACGTGGTCCACACAACAAATGGTTCTCAACTTACCATGTCTAATCGACAAGAAAAAGTTGATTCACCTTGAGGGTACGGCTCCTGGTGCGATTCTCAAATCCGTTGATGGTTGCCAGGTTACCCAAAACTGGATGGTTTTCACTTGACATAGTCTTGGACTGAAAAGTAGCTAATCCAAGGGGGTACGGCTGTTGGTAAAGATCTTATCAAATCCGTTGACAGCTGTAATAGCTTGCTTAGAGCTATAGGGTGTTCAACTCACCGATGCTTCATTGCTAAGAGTTGGCGAGTCCAGAAGGGTACGGCTTCTGGTAAAGACGCATCAAATCCGTTGACGGCTATGATGGTTTGCCTAAAATCATCAGGGTACTCCCACTCACCATTGATTCACGTTCTAAGAGTTGGGCTGGGTTCTAGTCTCCCACGGTGATGCTTATTCCACTAGAATGACTAGCTAGCCCAAGAGCGAGCAGCTACTTGGTAAAGGCTCATCAAATCTGCTCATGTTGCTGAAAAGATTCAACACGATGCTGATTTGTTACAAGCTTTGGAGAAGCTTCTAGTGTTTCATGTTGCGGCGGTTACTCTGTTTCTTATCTTGTTGATGCTGCTATTTGTTTTGCTGATACAATCCTCGGGCTTTCTTTGCACGTTTTCCAGGAAACTTGAACTCAACATGTCAAATTCAAGTTTAGGGGAGGATTGTTAGGACCATTGTAATAGTTATATGTAATAGGTAGACTATGAGGTATGTAGTTCCTCCTGGTCCTAGTAGTAGTAGGAGCAAGTCCTGCTCCTGGTCCTAGTCGAAGTCAAACTTTATTATTTACTTAATATTCTGTTAGGATATGCATGAGATATGTTAGGAAAGGATATGCATATCAGTTTTACACGTTTTCTTTAATGATGTATTAGGGTTTCCTTGTAGTATAAAAGGAACCTTAGGCAGAAGGGTTATACACACCTTCACAAAACATAGTTCTAGTGATTATCAATATTAGAAATCCTTAGAAAGGATCAAGTCTTTATAGTTATTCTGTTCTCTTTGATTATATTTATATTCTTCATTCATACTGTGTATAAAGTCTCTTTGTGATTTGACTTGTGATTACAGAAGTCATTCACCGGTCCTGACAGGCTGCAAGATCTACATCTAGTATACCCAACATTAATCTTGCTTAAATCTGCTTAATATATCTATTATTGAGTTAATTTGGGCTTGGGTATCCTTGGAATGCTATTTTGATTTGAAAATATTGATTTGAAAAGTTAAAAGGGTGTTTGGGATTACCTGTCTTGAATCATAACTTGTTATTTTATGGTTGGAAGTTTGTGTATTTGCTTTGTATCTGATATATACTTGGTTGAGTGCATATTGCTGCAAGTTTTTGGTTTTGAAACCTCAAATCATACATTGTGCTATATCTTGTTGATTTTAACTATTTTTGACCTAAGATTTTGGTAAAATCTAGAATTTATGCATGCTTAGGACTAAAAGTTGTTTAAACATCATTTATATAACATATGTGATAGATTTGGTGGTTTGAATTTGGCTTGTTGGTCAATTGCATCAGCAAAGTGAAAAAACTGCATGTTTAGTGTTCATCAGTAACTTTAAGTGCTTGAATCTTGCTTAATACTTTGAATCAGTGCATGAAACCTGTTTAGACTTGCTTATTTAAGTTTAATATTGCTTGTGTATGCATTTGGTTAAGTTTGGCTGGCTGAATTGTACTATAAGTGCTTATTGAACCTAATCTGCTTATTTGTTCATGTCTGTGAGTGATTTGGTGATTGATTGATTAAACTTTAGTAATTGGCTGTTGTTGATTGTGATTTCTTGATTTTTATTGACTCCTTATGATCCACTGATCATTTGGGTGCCTTTGTGTAACTTGAATCTCCAAAAAAGTCACTAAAGACAAAAAAGTCAAGAAGTCAAGCAGTGGAAAAAGTTTCCACTGCTCAACACCCAAAACTAGCCCCTACTAGTACAAATTTTTAGTTAGCTTATCAATAAGCCATTTTGGCTTATCCAGACCTGCAACAACTTATTTTTGTGATAGATCTTCATTATTTGACCCATTTGATTGAACTGGACCTTATTAGACTTTGACTTTGACTTTTTGCTAGAAAACCAACTTGTTTGACTTTTTCATAAGTGCTTATTTGCTTTTTCCAGCTTATTGAGTCAACTTATTTGAAAACTTCTTGTTGATTAAGCTTAGTTAAGTCATTTAAAAGCTTTTGCAATTTGAATCAGCTCTTGGGATAGACTAGAACTCAAAAACGACTATTTTGTCGTTTTCTGTAGATTGCTTTTTGCATTTTCAGGCTTATTCCTTTGGCTTATTTCAAATTTCTTTTTACAGAAGTCTTAGTTAGCTCAAAAGAAGCTTATGTGTCTAATTTGGGCTTATGGCATCAGCTTATAGCTTAATGGGTCAAAAAGCCCATTAAGAATAAGTTGTTTGATATAAGCTTGCTTATTTCACATTTTCAGCTTTTGGGCCTTTGAAATATTGTGCTTAAAATCAAATTTTGAGTCAGATAGGAGTTTTTGGGCTTAATTGGACAACATTTTTCTTATTGGGCTTATTTTGGCCCATTAAAGTGACTGTTTGGACTTTTGGCCGATTTGGAGGCCCATTAGGGGTATTTTGTAATTTCAAGTTCATTTTCTGTTTATTTAGGTTAAATTAAGATAGTTTGCAAGTTTTTAGAATTTTTTATAAATTTTGGATTTTTAATATTTTTATTATTATTTTATTATTAAAAATTAAAATTTAGATTTTTCAAGTTTTTATATTTTTCTTAGATTAAATACATAAAGTTAGGATTTTTACAACTTTTATAATATTTTTATTGTTCTTAGATTAATTTTTATAATTATTTTAAGTTTTAATAGTTTTTAATTGTTTTTAAATAGTTTTAATTAATTTTAAAATTTTCAAAAAATAGTTTTAAATTAAGTTAGGGTATTTTAGAGGTTTAGAAAGTGATAAAACTCATTTTGGGCTTTAATTAGCATTAAAAAATCATTATTTAATTAAATAAAAGGTTTGGGTTATTTTTGATTTTTTGTAAACTCTAATTACATTATTTAGGATTTATTGCAATTTTTTAGGAATTTTTAGGGTAAATTTTTAATTTTGGTGCTTTTACGGTTTTTCGTTTACGACCTTTTCGTCTTAGTGTAATCCGTCATCGTAACCGTCATTCTCTTCTTATCCCATTTCTATTTTCTTTTCTCATCATAATCATATAATCACATCACTAATCATTTCTTAACACACACACCAAGCCTCCTTGAGAACGATCCCCACTTTGGGTCTTAACTCGTGGTTTTCCTAAACTACATGTGTACTTACCCTAATTACACCTTGTTTTCCTAAACAAGTGTATTTTTACAACAATCACAACAAGTTTTAGTCACTGGTTAAGTTTTAAAAGGTTTGGAAAAAGGATTTCAAGTTTTGGAAAAATCTGAAAAAAGGGGTTTGAAATTGGTCAAACACATCAGATCCAATAAAATCTTTGTTTGTTAGATCTAAGGTCTGAAATCAGGTTTGGGAAGAGTTTAGGTGATAAGCTATCTGTTCATTATCTGTTTGTTGAATTTGGTGGCTTATTGAAGGCGCTAGAGCTTATCAAAGTTGGCTGAAGTGGTCAATTGCATCAGCAAAGTGACTACCTCATTTTGTACTTGCATTTGTTGTTCCAGTGTATGCCCTGCTTATTTATCACTTGGAACTTGATTTTGTGCTGCTTGTGAGTAGATTTGGCTATTTGGTTTGCTTTGTTGCTGGCTTATAAGCTCACTGGCTTATTAAGCCTTATTTGCCAAAATTTGTCATCAATTGGTCAACTGACCTCTTGATTCACAAGGACTCCTCCTTGAGTTCTTCACAAAAGTTGCTTATAACAAACCTATAAACCATCCCTGATCATTTAGTGAAATTTGGAGCACTTTGACTTTTGGTCAAATAAGCACAATTTGGCTTATTTTTGAGAAATGCTTATTGGTACATGCAACAACTTGGTTTTTGTAATAGGTGTCATTTTTCTCAGCTTAATATCAAATCTGGAAGGTTACAAGTCATATGGTTAAGCTTTTGCTAGAAACTAGCTTATTTGGCTTTTTCAGCCAGCTTATTGGTTCCTGCAGCTTATTCTACTTGGGTTTTTGTGATTTTTATGATTGATTATTCTTAGTTAAGCTATTTGTGAGCTTTTTCAAAAAGAATCAGCTTCTGAAACAGCCTAGAACTCTAACCCGACTATTTTGTCGTTTTGTGAAATTCTTCTTTGCTTATTTCTGGCTTATTGAGTGTGTTTTTTCAAAATTTATTTTCACAGATCTCTTAGGCATCTCAAAAAAAGGTTGTGTGTTTAAGTAGAGCTTATGGCATTGGCTTATTTCTTAATGGGCTTATTGGCCCAATAAGAATAAATTATTGACCTTTTAAGTTGTGATAAGCTAAAAACCAGCTTTTGGGCCTTCAAACTTTTGTGTTTAGAATTAAATTTTAAGTCAGATAGGGCTTTTTCAGGTCATTTGGGCCAAGTTTGACTTTTTGGGCCCTTTAAGCCCATTAAGGTTGACTGTTTTAGTTTTTAGCCCATGTAGGGGCCCATTAGGGGTAATTTGGTAATTTTAAGTTCATTTTCTGTTTAATTAGGTTAAAATAAACTAGTTTGCAAGTTTTTAGAACTTTTTATAATTTTTGGATTTTAAATAATATTTTAATATTATTTTATTATTAAATTTCAAATTTCACATTTTTGCACTTTTTATATTTTTCTTAGGTTTAATACATTAAAATAGGATTTTTTCAACTCTTAGATTAATTTTATCATCATTTTTTTCTAATTTCTAGAATTATTTTAAGTTTTTAATAGTTTTTAATAGTTTTTAATCCTTTTAAATAGTTTTAATTAGTTTAAAATTTTATAAAAATAGTTTTTAATCTTTTTAGGTCATTTTAGAGGTTTACAAAGTAAAAAAATCTTTATTTGGGCTTTTTAATAATTAAATTCATATTTAGGGCTTTAATTAGCATTTAAAAATTAATATTTAATTAATTAAAAGGTTTGAAAAAGTTTTGATCATTTTTAAACTCTTAGTTTATTTAATTTGATTTTTGGTAATTTTTTGGGAATTTTTAGAATTAATTTTTATTTTAGCTCTTTTTACGGTTTTAATTTTAGTCGTCGTAGTAATAAATTTCACATCTTCGTCATTCTATTTTCTCATCCCCTTCTTTCAAATATTAATCTCAAATCAATTACGAATTATTCACACACATATACCTCCTTGGGAAACAAACTTATTTGGGTCATTGACACTTGATTTTCCTAAATCATTTGTCTAATACGTTCCGCTTTTACGCTCTTTTTCCTAAAAGACGTAAGTTTACCACAATCAATTGTCCTTAACCGTCTTTTCGAGTATTCGTTTTAAGGCTTTGTTGGTATTCTCAATTTGTCCACTCGTTGTGGATGATATGCGGTGGCAAAGCGATGGGTGACTCCATAACGCTTTAAGATTTTCTCCATTTGTTTGTTACAAAAATGGGAACCTCGATCGCTAATTAAAGCTTTCGGCATTCCATAACGAGAGAAAAGATTTTTCAAAAAATTGATTACGGCCCGTGAATAATTCGTGGGTAAAGCTTCGGCTTCGGCCCATTTGGACACGTAATCAATAGCGACTAAGATATATTCGAACTTATGGGATTTGGGAAAGGGTCCCATGAAATCAATTCCCCATACGTCAAATATTTCGCTAACTTGGATGCTGTTTTGAGGCATCTCATCTCTTCGTGAGAGGCTACCAGTACGTTGGCAAGCATCACAATTTTCGACTAGAGTATACGCTTCTTTCAAAATTGTTGGCCAATAGAAACCAACATCAAACACTTTTTTCGCGGTGGTGGAAGGACCATAATGTCCCCCAGTAGGGTCATGATGACATTCATCAAGGATCTTTCTTTTTTCCGTACTGTAAACACATCTCCTAATCATGCCGTCGGGGCATACCTTAAAAGGTAGGGATCTTCCCAGAAATAGTATTTTAGGTCGGAAAAGAATTTACATCGTTGGTGATAGGTTAAACCTTTTCTTAGAATTCTTCCAACGAGGTAATTTGCAAAATCTGCAAACCACGGAGATTCGTCCGTAGAGATTTGCATAAGAGTTTCATCGGGAAAATAAGTCATCGATATCTTCATCCCTTAACTCTTCCATGTTTGGATTTTCAAGTTGCGATAAATGATCGGCTACGACGTTTTTAGCTCCTTTCTTATTTTGAATTTTGATGTCAAATTCTTGGAGTAGTAAAATCCATCTAATAAGACGCGGCTTAGCAGCTTATTTAGAGAATAGGTATTTCAACGCAGAATGATCAGTGAATACAATCGTTTTCGATAACACGAGATAGGATCAAAATTTGTCAAAAGCAAAGACTACGACAAGTAGTTCTTTCTCGGTGATCTTGTAGTTGAGCTGCGCGCTATTTAGAGTTTTTCTCGCAAAATGTATAGGACGGAAATGTTATCCTTCGCGTTGTCCTAATACGGATCCTACAGTGAAATCGCTTGCATCACACATAAGTTCAAACGGTCACGACCAATCCGGTGAAACCATGATCAGTGCATTCGTTAACTTGTCTTTAAGATTTTCAAATGCCTTTATGCATTCTTCGTTGAAATCAAAGACTATGTCTTTTTCAAGGAGTTTGGTCATCGGTCTAGCGATTTTGGAAAAGTCTTTTATGAATCGGGGGTAGAATCTCGCATGACCTAGAAAATTTCTAACGGCTTTAACGATAGTTGGTGGTGGTAATTTGGATATCACTTCGATCTTGGCCTTGTCTACTTCTAATCAGGCTCCAGAGACTTTGTGTCCAAGCACAATTCCTTCAGTCACCATAAAGTGACATTTCTCCTAATTGAGCACCAGATGAGCTTGTTTACATCGGATGAGCATGTGCTCTAGATTAAAAATGCAAGACTCGAATGAGTTTCCGAAGACTGAGAAATCATCCATGAGAACTTCCATGGATACTTCGATCATGTCTTGAAAGATCGCGATCATACACCTTTGAAAAGTCACAGGTGTATTGCAAATACCAACAGGCATACACCTATAAGCAAACGTTCCAAAAGGACAATAAAAGTGGTCTTTTCTTGATCAGATGGTTCGATAGGTATTTCGAAATATCCGAAAAAGCCATCTAGAAAACAAAATAATTTGTTCCCCGCTAGTCTTTCCAACATTTGGTCCATGAATGGTAGAGGAAAATGATATTTTTCGTGTGGCATCATTTAACTTGCGGTAATCAATACACACACGCCAATCGGTAACGGTTCTTGTAGGAACAAGTTCGTTATGTTCGTTAGTCACAACAGTCATTCCTCATTTCTTAGGAACATAGTAAATAGGACTAACCCAAGGACTATCTTCTATGGCAAATATGATTCCTGCTTCAAGGAGTTTGATTACTTCGGCTTTTACAATCTCCTTCATGTTTGGGTTAATTCGATATTGCCTCTCAATAACGAGCTTGGCATCGTCTTCAAGATTGATCTTGTGTTTGCAAAATTGCGAATCAATTCCCGGTATACCGGATGTTTTCCACGCAAACGCTTCTTTGTGATTTTTGAGCATAGAAACAAGGCGTTTCTTCTCATCTTCCTCGAGTGAGTCTGAGATAATCACCGGAAGGAGTGAATCCTTCTCTAGATAAGCGTACTCGAGATGTTTGGGAAGAGGTTTCAATTCAAGATCCGTCGATGGATCATGAATAGATTTGGGAACTATAAAGTTGAAGGCAAAACTTCGAAGGGTTTGTTTTCCTCTTCTTCGAGAGTTACTTCAGAATCAAGGGCCATGAATTCTTTGAATTCATGATCACGATCGGTACCGCTAATCTTTTCTGAAGTTGTTTGGAATGGTGCGTTGTCATCAAGCAATGCATCCAACTCTTCTTCCGTTACTTCATCGATAAAATCCACGCGGAAGCATGTGTCATCATTAGAATGAGAATGTTGCATAGCTTTATCGACTAAGAATGTGACTCGATCGTCACCAACTCCAAGGTTGAGTTCTTTATTCTTCACACGAGTGATAGCATCGACGGTGTGCAAGAATGGTCGTCCTAAAATGAGAGGGACGTGATGGTGTTCCTCCATTTCAAGGATAACGAAGTCGGAGAGAAATATGAATTTGCCTACTTGAACAAGCATGTTCTCGAATATCCCAATGGGATATTGGTAAGTGTGGTTAGCCAAACGTATAATCATACTTGTAGGTTTCAAAGTATTGTTTAAAAGATTCTTGTATAATGAGTATGGCATAAGATTGATACTCGCACCTAGATCGGCCAAGGCGTATCATTCAACATTGTTGGCTAGATTACATGGTATGAGAAAGCTTCCCGAATCTCCGAGATTTGGTGGAAGTTTGCTTTGCAAGGCTGCAGAACATTCTTCGTTTAGAAACGCAGCAGAGATTTGCTCCGTCTTACTATGGTTCCTCACAAGATCTTTGAGGAATTTCCCATAGTGGGGCATGCCGGTTAAGATATCAACAAGGGGAACGTTGATATTATCTTCTTTGATCATCTTAAGTAATTTGGCATTACGAGCCTCTATCTTTTCCTTTCGTAGGCATTGAGGATATGGAATTTTTGGTGTATACGTCTTTGGTGTTGGTGTTGGAATGGGTGTCGTTTGTTTTGGTTTTGGTTTGGAAGAAGGAACGGTTTGTTCCTTCTCGGGCTCATCGGCTTCATCTTCACTTTCATCGGGGAAAGTGGGAGCATTGGTGTTTGGGTTTGCGGTGGATCATAACTCAGCCCACTTCTTGTGAATACGGCATTCACATGTTCATTACGGGAGGAGGGTGGGTGGTATGGTTTTTCCATAGATGGGTTTGGGTTTGTTTGAGTGTTTCTTGGCAAGGAACCACTTGATCGATTGACTAATTGGTCAGTGATTCGACCGATCTTGGTTTCGGGATCACTAATAGTGGCGATGTGGTGTATTTGTCCATTTTCAACATTGGCTTTGAGATCGAAGAATTGGTTTTAAATGAACATGTTTGTTGATTTTTGAGATTCTATGAAAGCTAACAACGTTTTTTCTAAGTTCTATTCTTCGGGTTTCTTCTCGTTTGATGGAACGAAATTATTGTTCTCACGAGGTTGTGAGTTACGATATTCATTTTTGGGGTACTCACGCCAAATGCCAGGGTTTCTACCGTAGTAGTTACCTCGATAACCACCTCCTCGGTATCCTTGGGAGTAGTTTGCTTCTTGTGGTGGTTCTCTTATTGGTGTGTCATCGCACTCCGTAGATGGGTGTGGTCCTCCACAAAGAGTACATTCGCCTCGCATCTCTTTCATTTCGTCTTTGATAGTTTTGAATTGCGAGTCGAATTTAGATGTGAGAGCGTCCATATTTTCCATGAGTTTAGAATTTTCGCTACTTTAAACGAAAGGAACGGTTTTCTTGAAGGGTTTGGAACGGTTATCTTTGGACCAATCGAGTTTTAAGAGAAATCGGTCCTCGAGCAATTGATATGCTTCGTTGGGAGTCTTATTGAGAAAGAGTCCACCAGCGTCAAGGATTGCTTGCGTCGGTTCCTTGAGACCATGATAAAAGATTTGGATGATGGTTTCTTTTAATAAACCATGTCTATGACAACTACGAAGTAGGTATTTCATTCGGTTCCACGCATCAATGAGTGTTTCTTGTGGAAGTTGGGCGAAACCTCGGATTTCTCCCACGAGTCTTTCGTACATGGCGGGTGAAAAGAAACGGCTAACAAAAGAGGTTCTCATTTGTTCCCATGTTTAAATGGTACCGGGTGTCAACTCATTATACCAAACTCATGCATCTCCGGATAGATATGATGGGAAGAGTTTGAGTTTTATAGCGTCTACATTGACGTCGGCTCCATATCGAAACATGCCACATATCTCTATGAATTCGGCTATGTGCTTATGCGGATCGGACCACGTACGACCGTCAAATTGGCGGTCTTTGATCATTGAAAGGTGATGACCTTTCACGGTGAAGTTTTCTCCAAGGTCAACTTGACCAATAGCAGCCTCGGGGGTAGGTGCTTCTACTCGGTTGGCTGCCCACATGGATTGATCGTCGGCCATTGGGAATGGTAGATCGTTGAATGGGTTATAGACGACAAATGCGTCTAAGAGATTATCAAACAGTGGGTTTTTAATTTTTGGAATTCGGTTTTCAAAAGAAACAAAGGGTTGCTTCTTGCGGTTTTTCTTTCGAGATTGATGAGTATAACGTTCAGGATCGGTGTATGGACTAAGTAATTCTTGATCGGAAGAACGTGTGTTCATTCAAGTCTTGAAGAACTTTGAAAAATACTACAAGTAACAAAAATAAAAACAAACAAAAGATTACTAATAGGAAAATAAGTTGATAAGAAATTAAATGAACCAAACAAAAAAAAACATAAAAAAGATAGTTTTTTTATAAAATCCGGTTTTGCCGGCGGCAAGATGGCCTTGCCGTTCGGCAAAAAGCTTTACGTGGAGCTGTTTCCGGCGGTAGAAGTGTTTTGTTGGGCGGAAAAAACGCTTCTGTTGTGCTGTCGTCGGCGGCAAGTCAGTTTTGCCGACGGCAAAATCGGTTGCTAATGAGAATTTTTTTTTAGTTTTTGATTTTTTGGATTTTTGGCAACAAGAACGCTACAATGGGTTTGATTATAGGATGATTTTGGAACTAAGAACACAATCAATCCCCGGCAGCGGCGCCAAAAACTTGATGCGCTCCGTTCGTGATGGATTTGGAGAACAAGTTTTAAATTCATAAACACGAATTACCGAATTGACTAAGAACGCACGGGAAAGTATAACCCTTTCGTTTGTGTATAGCTTTTATGTGGTAATACCGAGATCGTTCACGGGGATTTAGAAAACCTATCATCATTCAAAAATTAAAACTATAATCGTTGATTGTAGCAATTGTTGACAAACAAGTAACGAGTAGAATGATGAGATTAATAATAAGATTAAAAGCAACACTTGGTAAAGACTAGTTAGGTATCTGTAGTGGTATGATTGGGATGACAAGTTTAAAAAAATATGATTATGATAATTAGATGGATAATCCAATCTATTGTTTTCAAAAGCTTCAATACTCGTCAAGACTTCGGTTAAAGAAAACAAGCATTAGACACAATCACTCAATTCAAGACTTAATCCAATTTCAACACATTCGATTCATGGTCGTTTCACGAATTTACTAACATTTATAATTATGTTTCTTGATAACCAAAACTTTTTAAGAAATGATCAATACAAAAGATAGCCAATCATAAACAAACCGGCTATGACTTGTTGATAGAAAATAACCCTTTCGACCTATGAAATCTTTACCAACAAATTAAGTTTTGATAACAATTGTCACATGAAACAGTACTAATGGTTCAAAGGAAAGCTTGATATTAAAATAAACATAAATCACAATCACAACCACTACTTCATACCACAAACATCATCCTACCAAGTGTAGAATGAGATTTAGCTACTCATAACAAACAATTAAATAAACTCTAAAATAATAGTCTTACAAGTCATAATCAAGAGTCTTACCAAGTGGAAATATGTTTCTAATGATTAGAGTAATGATCCCTAAGAGTTTTGTGATGTTAACTTTGCTTATCGGACTCCAAAAGTGACTTTTCTTGCACCACCTTGCTCAAATCCGAGAATGGAGGTTTGTACAAGGTTGGGAGAGTTATTTTGTGGTTATGAAAGAGTAATGAGATTATGTATGAGTTGTTGTTATTACATGTAACACACCCAATTTCATGATAGGCAGCGGAAGGGTCATTGGGAGTATTACTTCATGGCACAACACACACGTTACAGAAAACGACTCAAAAAGAGACGTTTTGAAAAGTTTAATCAATTCGATAAATTAAATCAATAAATTTTAAATCATAGTTTACAAAGAGGTCCCAACAATAATGTAATAATAAACAGTTTCAAAAAACGTTTATCGAAAGCTAATGAGTATTTTATTGCCTTTAAAATATCCAGTGCGACTCCATGCTCCAGCTGCTATTAAACCTGAGTACCTGAGAAATACATGCTAAAATGTCAACAAAACGGTTGAGTGAATTCATAGGTTTGTAATTAAGCAGTGGACCACAAGATTTCAAGTATCCAGTTTACAAGGTCAGATGGCTATCAGTTATCGCATTTAGCTCATGAAACCGAACATTAACATCCGTTATTCCGTTCAAGTTTCAAATACAGTGCGTCCAGTCGGTTTTCCGTTAAACCCGGACGGAGAGGTCAATCCCAATAGATCTATTCACAGCATTCGTGTTTACTCGACCAGTACAGTCGGTCTAAGTAATTAACGGTTCATGACTAAAAGGGATAAAATAAGCATACAGTTCAAGTACTTGCGTCCATTCGTAAAAAGTAGCATGTATCCCCCTCGCGGGTTTAATAAAACAATTAAATAAGTAAAAGCGAGGCTATGAGCTCACCTTAGCGATAGCGATATCAAAAGAGGATAATGATCAACATATAGTGACGAAAGTGAAACGATGAAACAAGATAATCCGAGGAATCACGAGCTTTTAACAACGACATTTGTTTCACGTTGAGATACGAGTGATTCGGAGTCGCGATGCACGGTTATGAATGCCGACACCAACACAAATTCGATAAAAGTCAAACCTCCCCGCAACTCAGTCAAACGCGAATTTGAACCCACGACTAATTTATCCAAACATGAATGATTAGAAATTAAAGGTTCAGCCATACTGAGGACTTGAATCAAGGCCACAATATGAACCAAAAATTAATACTTCAAAAAAAAAAGGAGTTGATAATGATAATGGTATAAAACCAAAAAGTTATGCTAACAAAACAAGCCTTTAACCCTTGGTTTAATGATTAGCGATTTAATAAACATAGTGGATTAAAAGTTAAGTATCTCGGTTTGAAACATGAAAATATATTCCATGGCTAAATGAGTTATAAAAGTTGGGCGTGTAAAATGATGGCTCGTTCATTTTACTTATGTGTGTTTGTATACTTGTAACACGTATTTATGAATTTTCCATTTGTAAATGATGTGTAGACGTATAATCGCCACGTATGTATTTCAAACTTTATACATCTTGACGGTAACTTGAATCTTCGCACAAAAATTGTAAACGTGATGTTAGATTCATACATTTGAGGTTATCTTTTTGAACAAATACATTTGAGGTTATCTAAAATAATAGTTTATCATAAATGTGGAATACACGTAAATGTTTAATAGGTGGTTTCGTTTAATAAGTTCTATTTTATTCTGCAATTGATAAAGCGGGTATTATTGAAATCTGATATTTAAAAATTACGCGATTTTAAAAGTTACACGTAAAACACGAAAAATAAACTCTCAATAGAAAATAAAAACTTTGGCATTCTGAGAACGTTGATATTTTGATATAAAAATAGAGGTCTTATATTTAATAAACGTTAACGCGCCATATAAAGAATGACAATTAAAATTTTATCATAAATTTATGAAGAATGTTCATAAAACGAACAGTTAAAATAATGACAAGAAAAATATTTCTATGTCTTATCGAGGATATTTCCGGTCGATGACGGACATAAACTTTGTCGATAAATGATAATCGACGTGTATTCGATACGTTAAAGCTCTAACCTTGCCGGTTAACTGAGAAGTCAATATATTTCACAAAAACAAACATGATAAATAAAAGTCGGGTTATAATTATTGATCCGAAAATTAAGAATTACTACAGTCTATCCACCTTAAAAGAACTCTGTCCCAGAGTTCGGTTGTTTTACATGTTCACGATACGTTCGAGAAAAGGTGAGAGTACTTTTTAAGTTCACAAGAGTCGATACACGCTCGGAATAATCCATATAAATATATCAAAAATATAAAAAGATTAAAGAGTCATTCGTACAAGATAATAACGATACAAATTAGAATACGATAGACAACGGATGAACTGTACAATCGAATTACGAGCCGAAATAAAACAGTTTGTGCAAATGCCACATGCTTAAGCCCACTCATTTATAAATCATTAATTACATGGGTTCGTCAGGTCCATCTAATTAATATTTAGAAACTCATGGTTCGGTGATTTATAACTTTCTTGTTAAAGCGAGTGACGAGGTCGTTTCAACAAGATTATTATAAATTAGCCTACTTAAACATCGTTTCACAAAGCACGAGATCAAGACCAAATTAAATGTTACATAGAAAAAGAAATAAATCTCTTTTACGACATGATTCTTCAAAATCAATCGGAATGATAAAATTATCAAGGAACACAATAACTCGTGTTTAAAAAAAAAGGTTCCTCAAATTGGCACATCACGAGGTGATAAGTCAAAGTCGTACTCCAATCAACTGGAAGACTTTACAAGGGATGTCTATAAAACAACGTATACGATTCCAAAGCACAAGATGAGTATTCAAACTCGCAATCAGAAGGTAAATAGTCGGTTGAATCGGCACTTGGCGGTGAGTTCACGTTTATATAAAATAGTGTCATAAAAGACATGAAGACGTTGCAAAAACAATTGCTTCACTCGCAATGTCTTGAAAGAGCTCAATATTTATATAAATAATCCCTTCATATAAACATACTAACAAGAATGAAATATATAGCAGTATACATATTTTACAAGCTTTCGGGTAGCATGAGCGCGCACGGATGATCTTCAAGGCAATAAAATTGTTTTAGGGAAAAAGCTGTTATAGTCTAGGTTTTGCAAATGACCTAGTTCTCTATAACAAGTGCTCTGATACCAATCTGTAACACACCCAATTTCATGATAGGCAGCGGAAGGGTCATTGGGAGTATTACTTCATAGCACAACACACACGTTACAGAAAACGACTCAAAAAGAGACGTTTTGAAAAGTTTAATCAATTCGATAAATTAAATCAATAAATTTTAAATCATAGTTTACAAAGAGGTCCCAACAATAATGTAATAATAAACAGTTTCAAAAAACGTTTATCGAAAGCTAATGAGTATTTTATTGCCTTTAAAATATCCAGTGCGACTCCATGCTCCAGCTGCTATTAAACCTGAGTACCTGAGAAATACATGCTAAAATGTCAACACAACGGTTGAGTGAATTCATAGGTTTGTAATTAAGCAGTGGACCACAAGATTTCAAGTATCCAGTTTACAAGGTCAGATGGCTATCAGTTATCGCATTTAGCTCATGAAACCGAACATTAACATCCGTTATTCCGTTCAAGTTTCAAATACAGTGCGTCCAGTCGGTTTTCCGTTAAACCCGGACGGAGAGGTCAATCCCAATAGATCTATTCACAGCATTCGTGTTTACTCGACCAGTACAGTCGGTCTAAGTAATTAACGGTTCATGACTAAAAGGGATAAAATAAGCATACAGTTCAAGTACTTGCGTCCATTCGTAAAAAGTAGCATGTATCCCCCTCGCGGGTTTAATAAAACAATTAAATAAGTACAAGCGAGGCTATGAGCTCACCTTAGCGATAGCGATATCAAAAGAGGATAGTGATCAACATATAGTGACGAAAGTGAAACGATGAAACAAGATAATCCGAGGAATCACGAGCTTTTAACAACGACATTTGTTTCACGTTGAGATACGAGTGATTCGGAGTCGCGATGCACGGTTATGAATGCCGACACCAACACAAATTCGATAAAAGTCAAACCTCCCCGTAACTCAGTCAAACGCGAATTTGAACCCACGACTAATTTATCCAAACATGAATGATTAGAAATTAAAGGTTCAGCCATACTGAGGACTTGAATCAAGGCCACAATATGAACCAAAAATTAATACTTCAAAAAAAAAGGAGTTGATAATGATAATGGTATAAAACCAAAAAGTTATGCTAACAAAACAAGCCTTTAACCCTTGGTTTAATGATTAGCGATTTAATAAACATAGTGGATTAAAAGTTAAGTATCTCGGTTTGAAACATGAAAATATATTCCATGGCTAAATGAGTTATAAAAGTTGGGCGTGTAAAATGATGGCTCGTTCATTTTACTTATGTGTGTTTGTATACTTGTAACACGTATTTATGAATTTTCCATTTGTAAATGATGTGTAAACGTATAATCGCCACGTATGTATTTCAAACTTTATACATCTTGACGGTAACTTGAATCTTCGCACAAAAATTGTAAACGTGATGTTAGATTCATACATTTGAGGTTATCTTTTTGAACAAATACATTTGAGGTTATCTAAAATAATAGTTTATCATAAATGTGGAATACACGTAAATGTTTAATAGGTGGTTTCGTTTAATAAGTTCTATTTTATTCTGCAATTGATAAAGCGGGTATTATTGAAATCTGATATTTAAAAATTACGCGATTTTAAAAGTTACACGTAAAACACGAAAAATAAACTCTCAATAGAAAATAAAAACTTTGGCATTCTGAGAACGTTGATATTTTGATATAAAAATAGAGGTCTTATATTTAATAAACGTTAACGCGCCATATAAAGAATGACAATTAAAATTTTATCATAAATTTATGAAGAATGTTCATAAAACGAACAGTTAAAATAATGACAAGAAAAATATTTCTATGTCTTATCGAGGATATTTCCGGTCGATGACGGACATAAACTTTGTCGATAAATGATAATCGACGTGTATTCGATACGTTAAAGCTCTAACCTTGCCGGTTAACTGAGAAGTCAATATATTTCACAAAAACAAACATGATAAATAAAAGTCGGGTTATAATTATTGATCCGAAAATTAAGAATTACTACATTACATGACCCCAAGGGTCTAATTTATAAGCAAAATTGAAGGCATGGAGTGAATGCATGGCTTGGAGCCAAACACAAATGCTTGGAGCCAAAGGAAGTCTAGAACTTTCTTCTATAATCTTGTATGTTCTCCCTTGAGCTTGCATGAATGTAGACACAAATTCTACCAACGCAAATGTGGGTGGCAACTTGAATCCTACTTTTGGCAAGTCGGATGAGTTTTGCTGGTGGCGACTTTGATTCTGCTGGTGGCAACTTCATGCTGAGTGACTTGTATGCTCCTTGGAAATACTTGTTCTTGCACCCGAAATTAATCTTCAAAGGCTTGTAACTTGTACAAGGGTCTTGAACTTGACTAGGATTCTTCTTACTCGTACTAATCTCCATATGGGCGTTATCACTCTTGTAGTTGGTGGCGCGTTAATACTGGTCGGTCGATGTCACCAATAATATTGCGGATTGGGTGATCCTTTGTCCATTTTATGTTGTGATTTTCAATCCGTGGTGGTCTAGAGTGAACAATTGCAGGAGCTTCCTCTGAGGTAGACGCACCGTTAGGGTTTTCGGGTATTTGTATACCAAAGAATGGAAGCTCTTGTAGGTGAGCAATTTCCAAATCGTGATCATTATAATCCTCTTCAACATCATCAGGAACGAGTGAGGGTGTTGATTCGGGTGTAGTTTGAGAATTGTTGGGGGGTGGGGCATCTGGTTCAGTAGTGACTGTAGATGCATCGGATTGATTTCCATTATCTTGAGCAAGAACTTCGGGAATCGGAGCTACTACTGCAGGTGCTGTAGAATCATCACTTAGAGGATCAAAGAATTCATCAAACATAGGTTGAAATAACTCATCCTACTCGGGCCTTGTAGGTGGTGTAAATGATGGAGAATTAGGATTTTTGGGAGTTAATCATGAACTGATATTACTGGTTCCCATCTCATGAAGTGCGGGTTCAGAGCTGCGTTGCTCAGAAGCCATCGCTGTCATCTCATCAAAATCGACATCAATAGTTTCTATTATCTTGCTAAGACGACGGTTATAAATCCGGTAAGATTTCTTTACGGGTGAGTAACCAATGAAAATTCCTATATCAGCCTTCGATTGAAGTTTACCCAAATTCTCACTATTTGTATTTGGATAACAAAGTGCACCAAACACATGCAAGAATGATATATCGGGTGTACGTCCATGAAGAAGCTCATACGGTGTTTTTCCATGGTACTTACGAATGATAGAGTGGTTTTGGGTACAACAAGCGGTTTCCACTGCTTCAGCCCATAAGAATAAAAGAGCATTCGCATAAATCAACATAATTCTAGCAGCTTCCATAAGTGTATGATTACGTCTTTCTACGACACCGTTTTGTTGTGGAGTGCGATCAACTGATGTTTTGTATGAAATACCAACCTCTTCATAGTATTCCCACAGAGTTTGATTAACGAACTCAGTTCCATTATCAGTTCGAATGTGGCGAACAGTAGCATTAAGACGCACTTGGATCATTATAAGAAATTTGATAATAAATTATGGTGCTTGATCCTTTCTTGCTAAGAACTTTACCCATGTAAACCTTGAAAAATCATCCACCATGACGAGGATGTATTTTCTACCACTCACACTAGCCGTACGCATTGGCCCGTAAAGATCCATGTGCAAAAGATGTAGAATTTCCTGGTTGGTGTCTTCAGCTTTAGGTTTGTAAGACTTCTTGGTGATTTTCCCTAATGAACACGCAGAACATAAATGATCCTTGTTAAACTTGAGATTTGGAATACCACGAACAAGTTCGTTTTTATCCAGATGATTAATTGCATCAAAGTTAAGATGGGATAACCGTCGATGCCACAACCATGACTTGGTCTTAGATGCTTTGGAGAGAAGGCATACCGGAGAAGCGGCCATCATGTTTTGAATAGACAATGTGTAGAGATTACCCCCTCGAGAACCTTTTAACAAATCATTTCTTGCAAGATCACGAATGAAGCAAGTATGTTGTCGAAAAGCAACCTCAAGGTTTGAATCACAAAATTGTCCCAGTGAGAATAGGTTATGACCGAGTCCCTCCACGTAATATACCCTTGAAATCGTAACATTCCTAATTTGATATTCACCATAACCCATGATATTTGCAATATGGTCATTACCAAATTTCACCGTGCTTAGAAACGAGCTAACGAAATTTTTGAGCATCGAGCGATCTTTGGTCATTTGCTTTGAGCACCCAGAGTCCAAGTACCAGAGGATGATTTGGACCACCTGAAAATATCACTAGACAAAGACGATGTATCAGAATCTAATGGTTCCTTTGTGTTAGCAGGTACAGATATAATTATCTTAGATTTTCTATTAGAAAAGTTCTTAGGTTTCAAAATTTTCTTTCTAGATGTCGGCTTAGATTCTAGTTTTCTAAGATCCTGAGGTACTTCTTCACTGGTAGGCACAATAGTGGACGCAGACCTATTTAAAGGATGCTTTTTCTTAGGGGTGAGCAAAACCGACCGACAACCAAAAACCAACACAAACAAACTGAAATCGAAACCGACCGACACAAACCGACCAAATTCGGGTCGAGACTCGGGATGGGTTTTTCATGATTTCAGGACTCGGTTCAGGTCGGGACTCGGGATTAATTCGGGATCGCACAAAGAAAACCACACAAATCGGGAGTAACTCGGCCTAACTCGGTTCGGTTCGAGACTCGGGATTAAATCGGGTCGGGATTCGGTTTGAGTTTTTCATGATTTTGGTTTCGGGATAAGTATGGATCGGGTCGGGACGGGTCGGTTTCGTCCCGATGCTCACCCCTACTTTTTCCATTTCTTAATGCTAGAGTTCCTATTTAAAGGACGCTGAGACCTAACTTCAGTGGATGTTATCCTAGTTAAAGAGCACTTAGTTCCATTTAAAGTGAAGGTCCTACTAGTGGGTTGCCATTGCCATCCAACTTGGGTAAATTTATTCCCCGTTGGTTTCCATTCAAGGTTGTTCCTAATGGCATACATTTCATTAGCATGGTCAACAAGGCATGAGTCATGACGCTAAGAAAACATGCATTCATTACAATTCCAACATCTCAAATTAGAATTCACATTTTTCTTAGGATTCTGCATATAGGCAGAACCTCTTGTCTTAGCTACATGATTCTTTTTATGTAAATCTGAAATAACATTCCTAGGGTGAACTTCTACTTTCTTCTTTATAATGCTACTATTGGAAGTCTTGATCCTATATTTCTTTACTCGATATCCTTTAGCCTTAGTAGACGCAGTTACTCCTGTAGAAGGCAAGGGAACATTAGTGGCAGATTTTGATTTAGCCTTGATGGGTGTGTTTAAAGTAGGCTTAGCTCCTGGGGTCTTATTGAATGGAGTCATGGCAATGGTGGGGGGTTGTTGTTTAATTAGTGCTGATATCGGTTGATTGATATAGTCTAAGTTACCCAAACAATCTTGAATGCGATCCACATATAGGCAAATCTCATAAAGAAGATGACTTGATGGATCTAGTGTAGGCATATCATCAACTATATCTCTAGCAAGCTCAGCATGTTCTAAGGCATTCTTCATATAGGTTGCAAACTTGGTTGGACTATGCTTAAATTTTGGGTCCCGATAAAGCACACGTGGGTTGGGTGTGGGAGTACTAGAGGACGGTGCAGAGATGGTAACTGAATTATCAACAACTTCTTGTCCTTTGAGTTGAGGTGTCTCCTTTAATTCAGCTAAAACCATGTTTTTGTCTATGAGTTGAATATTCAAGTCATAGATTTCCTCACACTTTTGGTTCAGTTGGTCAACAAGTGACTTTTGCTCTGCCGCATTAAAAGCGAAGCGTTCTTCTATTAAACCATAAATTTGTGAGACACCCTGCTTTACATTTTCAAACTTCCCTAGCATAGAAGTAATTCTATTTTCTAAGGCATGGTTTTTATTCTCTACAGACTCTAGCTCCACTTTATCTTCTAATGACCCTCTCTTAAGTCTCATGATTTCTTCCTCTAATGCCAGAACCACCTGAATCATCTTGTCACTTGTCTCAATGTTGTTTTCACAATCAGTTGTTTTTGAAAGAGTTTCATTTTTAGATTGTTGTTTCAATTTCAAGAGATATACAATGTTGTTGAAGCTCGTCAAAACGTTTTGAAAGTGAGTTATAAGAATCTTGAAGCTTTAACAATTCAGCGTTAGATTCGTGACAAGAATGAGTATCTATATCATTTACAGGCTCAACAATATTCACAAAGAGATCATGCACATCATCACATTTATTCACAACTGATGTAATCTCATTGGTACAATTAATAGTCACCGATTGCATCACATCGAGAGACACCACTTGTTCCATGAATCGGTCATACTCAGACAAAATCTTTTCTTTCTCGATTAAATGTTGCTCATAAGCATCATCCATTTCACGGAAAAGTTTTTGAACTTCCGCCATTTCGAAATTTAGATCATCTCCGACATCTAGAAAGCCCTCTTTAAGATTTTCTACAAACGAAACGATCTCTTTCTCAAACACCGATTTCATGTGTTCGAAAGCCCATTCTCTGGCGGTCTGAGCCGTTGGATTCGTACATTCCTTAATGACCTTGTCAAAACCGGTAAAGTATCGTCTAATCTCTTTCAAGCTTTCCAATACTGTACTTACCGGTGGAAGACTGATGAGATGGCATTTATACATGATCTCATCGTTCTTTTCGGGCTTTATATGCATAAAATGTCATAAAATACCATATATATGCTTGTGTTTGTTTACTTGTTTATTTTAGGTATAGATATCGTGAAAAAGACAAAAGATCACAAGAAATAAGGAAAGAAGAACACGAGAAACGAAGCCGCACAATGAACCGGGCCCTAGTTTGTGATTTATCAAAGAAAAACCCTTGAAGACTTGAAGATGTACAATAATGGTCCCTCATTTATGAAGAAATGACACTTAGTACCCTTTTATATTAATAATTACAAGTTTGGTCACTTAAGTTTGTCAAAATGAAAAAAAGGTCCTTCATCTTTGAAGAATTGGCAAGTTTAGTCCCTCAACAAAACTAAATTGTCAATAATGGTCCCTCATGAAGTCAAAGATCCAATGAAGACCCTTTAAGTTCAAGAATATTACATTTCTAGTCCTTTAAAAATGGATTAAAACACAAAAGGACTGAAATTGTAATCAGACCAAAGTTGAATAAGCCCTAAATTCTCTTTTGAAAACATTTTGTGGCCAAACTCTAAATTTAGAAACTCATTTAACGAAGGGGAACGAGTTTGAAAGGCTGATAAACTTATTATACAACATTTGCCAAAAGCCAAGGACCAAAGTTGCCAGACCAAACATTCAAACTAGTATTTGTGCCAAACAAGTTACTTTCCCCTAATTTCGGATCAACACCTTTTACTATTCACCGTACGAAACCCAGAATTACCTTCCACTTAACATAGGGTAAAATGAAATTACCCAGTCCCACGCTTGATTCACCTCAAACCAAACTCATCCCACACCAAAAATCCCAAATCCCACTACCCAAGTGACCCACACTCAACCCCGCCCACCAATGAAATGACACCCTCCTCTCCAAGCAATTATATGTGGCAAGATCAACGCTTTAAGGCTACTACTTGGTCCCCAAGCACAAAATGAATGTCCAAGATCAAATTTGACAACTCATCAACAACAAACGCGTCTAGAAGCTCAAGGGTATTTATGAGAATTCATAGCTAGGGTTTTGATGTATTTTTCATTCTAGAATCGTCCTAAGTAGTCTATAAAAGGAGACCTCAACATGTGAGAGTCCCTTTGTTCTAGATTTTAGCTAAATCCTTGTAATTCCTTTTTATGAAATAAAAGTTTAAATTTTTGAAAATTATGATTTCCTTTTATGTTTTTGTAAATGTTTGGTGTCTGATTAGCTAAAGTCTGAGTTCCAAAATCTGTTTTGTTGGTTTTTGAGGAAAGGTTTTATGGTTTAAAACTCTTATTTTCAAAAATCAGATTTTTCATTGTTCTTGGTTCACTTTTGTGTTTGTTGAATCTTAGCAGGTATAAGGAAGCTGGTGCTTGTTTAGCTAGCACCTAAGCTCATATAATCTAAGGCATGGATGATGTCTTGGAGGTTATATTCTCTAAACCCTTTTAATTTTTTGAAAATTTTATGCTATTTCATTAAATATGAGATTTGGTCTGTGATTGTGTGTTTTTATGGTTGGTTCTTGTTTATTGGAGTTTGATTGTTGATAATGAGTTGATTTGGACTTGATTTGTGGGTTAAATCTAACAATCCTTTGAAAAATTTGTTAAATCAGTGATCAAAGGGGTGTTTGGCTTAACTGCATAATCCAAGTTTCGGTTGATTTGAGTAGGTGTTAGTTTGTGCTTTGTGTTTGTTCATGTGTATGAGGTATTATTGGACATTTATCTGCAAGTTTTGAGGGTTGAAACACCATAATCCAACAAAAGGGCTTAAAATATGTTTAACTAGTCATTTTTGGCTAAAATTTTAGGGACACCTAGATCTATTGGTAGACTAGGATTAACAAGTGATAAATATTAGTTAATACAACCAGGTAAAGGGATCTGATGTGTGAAATTAGATTTGTGGTCATTTAGATCAGCAAAAGGATTTTTGGGTAACCGTTTGTTCATCAGTAACTGTTTGAGCTTTGATCTTGTTCTAATCTTTGAATCAGCGTGTAAAACAAGTTTATTTGTGCTTATTGGATTTTATTATATCTTGTGTATGCATGTGGTTCATTTTGGTTGGCTTATTCATGCTTAAACTGCTTATTAGTTCATAATCTGCTTTTTCCAAGTCTGGGACATATCTGGTGACTGTTTGCTTAATCTATGCTAATTAGCTGAGTGGATTTGTGATTTCTTGCTTGATATTGACTCCTTACAACTCACTGGTTGTAAGGGTGCCCTTTTTATCCATTGGATCCAACTAGATCTCTTTAAATCTTCAAGTTAAATAGTCAAAGCAGTGGGAACTCCTTTCCCCTGCTGCTAGCCACTACTAGTGTTATTTTGCATTTTGCTTATCAATAAGCTGTTCTAGCTTATTTTAACCTACAAAAACTCTAATTTTTAAATAGGTGTTCCTTATTTGACCCATTTCTTCATATTGGAGCATTTAGGTGGTTGACTTTAAGCTTTGACTAGAAAACAAACTCCTTTGACTTTTACATTAGTGCTTATTAGCTTATTCTGCTTATTTGGCTTGGCTTATTGGTTTTTTCTTGATTGATTTGGCTTAATTAAGTCATTTTGAGTCTTTTTCAACTTGAATCAAGGTCTGAGGTGGTCTAAATCTCCAAGTCGACTATTTTGTCTTTTAGTAAAATTTTACTTTGCTTATTTCTAGATTATCGGTTGAGCTTTTTGAAAATTTCTTTTCATAGATCTCTTAGGCATCTCAAAAGAAGGTTGTGTGTTAAATTAGAGCTTATGGCATTGACTTATAGCTTAATGGGCCAAAAAGCCCATTAAAAATAAGTTGTTGTACTATTAAGCTATGATAAGCTCACATTCAGCTTTTGGGCATTCATAATATTGTGTTTAGAATTGGATTTTAAGCTAGACTAGTGAGTTTTAGCTCATTTGGTTGAGTTGGACTTTATTAGGCCAAAAAGCCCAATAAGTTGGACTATTTTTGTTTTAAGCCCATTTGGGGGCCCATTAGGGGTATTTTGGTAATTTCACTTTCATTTTCTTTTTATTTAGGTTAAAATAAACTACTTTACAAGTTTTTAGAAATTTTTATAATTTTTGGATTTTTAATATTATTATAATATTATTTTATTATTAAATTTCATTTTTAATATTTTTTTGCAACTTTTACATTTTGTTAGGTCAAATACATTAAGTTAGGATTTTTAAAACTCTTAGATTTATTTTCTCATCATTTCATTAATTTTTAGAATTATTTTAATATTTAAATAGTTTTTAATCATTTAAAAATAGTTTTCTTTAGTTTAAAATTCCATAAAAATAGTTTTTATTCTTATTTAATCATTTTAGAGTTTTACAAAGTGAAAATCTTTATTTTGGGCTTTTTATTAATTATTTGGATTTTTAGGGCTTTAATTAGCATTTAAAAACTAATATTTAATTAATTAAAAGGTTTGAAAAAGTTTTGATCATTTGTAAACTCTTAGTTTATTTTTATCTGATTATTGGTAATTTTTTGGGAATTTTTAGAATTTATTTTTATTTTGTCACTTTTTACGGTTTTTAATTTTTTCGTCGTAGTATAATTTTAACGTATCCGTCATTCTCTTTTCTCATCCCTTCTTTCTTTCATATTAATCCAAAACTATTACGAATTATTCACACACATATACCTCCTTGGGAAACGAACTTATTTGGGTCATTAGTGCTTGATTTTCCTAAATCATCACTTAATACTTACCGCTCATATACGCTCTTTTGTTTTCCTAAACAAGAGACCTGTTTTACCACAATCATTTTGGCGTAGCTGCCGGTGAGGTGTGTCGTGAAAATAGTATTACTATACGAATACGTATTATCGGTTTTTTCGTTTTGCTTGTGAAAATAGTATTACTATATTGTATAAGTATCACAACAAATACAAAATATCTCCAAAAGTATGCAAACACAACCTTAATTGGGATTTGATCTCCTAATTAATGTATTCGAATCTCAAACAAAAAGAAAAAGGCAAAAATAGATAAATACTTTCGTGAAGCTCGATTTTGAAAAATACAAACTATAAGGTGGGTATAAGGCGGGTGTTATAAAATACACCCTAAAGAAAAAGGCTCTTAAGTGCTTTGCGCCGCCTCGTTTCTCCGCTTGCTTTTGAGTATTTTGAGATTGAAGGCTAATCGAGGGTTTTGCCACCCAAAGTATTATTACGTATCATATATATTTGCTTGGTTTCTTTGTGATTAAACCCTCTTGAACAAATTGGTTTTCACCAAAGTTCTAAAGTCAATCGAAGGCGTTCACTCTACGTGATCGTTTTCATTCCTTTGAGGCTTCTTTAATCAAGAGTTTGATTCGAGGAGAGATTTGGTAGATTGATGTCTACGAATACACACAAAATCAAAAAAAAAATTATTAAAAACAATGAAAAACACAAAACAATTTAAAATTCACAAAACACCCAAAAGAATCTTCTTTTCTCACCTTCCACATTCTACGTCAAGTTTATGCTAACTCGTAATCAAGCAAAACGAGCTCGCAAACGTCGTCAAAACCAAGCAAATTTGATTGAAAAAAAACTCCAATTTTCGAACCCGTTGTAGAACCAATAGTCGTCATGGCTAATCGTACTATGATGTAGTTGTTCCAAGCACCCACCGAGGGTTTTGGAGAAGCTATTGTGATTCCCACCATCCTTGCGGAGAATTTCGAGATTAAGACGGGGTTAATGTCAATGTTACAAGCAAACAATTTTTGAGGTCATGAAAAAGACAACCCACATTATCACATACGGATCTTCAATCGTCTCACCATAACAAGCAAGTTTAAGGATGTTCCGCATGACGCCAGTAAGATGATGTTGTTTTCATACTCGTTGGATGGGCCCACAAAAATTTGGCTCGAGAAAGAACCACCAAATTCGATTTTGACATGGGGTGATCTCGTTTCTAAGTTTGTGAAGCAATTTTTTTCACCATCTAAAACAACACATTTGAAAATTGAGATTTTAAGGTTTACACAACGTAATAATGAAAGTTTTTCAATGGCATGGGAATGATTTAAAGAAATGTTACATGATCGTCCTCACCATGATTTTTCGGAATTGCATCAAATAGATACTTTTTATAATGGGCTTAATGATCATGAACGAGATTATTTGAATGCCGCCGCGGGTGATAATTTTTTGTGCAAAATGACCGATGAAGATTTAAAGATTATCGAGAATAGATCTAAGGTTTATAACCCTCGTAAAACACCGAGTGTTGGCAATATAGGTTCATCGTCATCGTCTCGTAACATTAATGCCTTACATGATGAAGCTAATGAAGAAAACTGGGTTTTCGATAGATTTTAGACGCTTATGACACATTGGAAAGCACAAGATGCTTTGAATTCCGCATCGGTTAAAGCGGTTGAAAAGAGTTGTTTATCTTGTGGTCGAGCTCATGATCTTTCCGAGTGTATTACCGCCGGTGGTAACACTTCGAGTGTTTATGTATCAACGGGAACTTACAACCAAAATGGCCAAGGTTCCCGCCCAAATCAAGCTCCACAAAATCAAAATGCTAAGAACTATCGAAACAACAATCAAAATGGTGGTTATCAAGGCAATTCACGTAACTATAACAAAGGGAATTACCAAAGTGGGAATGGACAGGTTTCAAATCAAATCCAAAACCGTGATTTTCAAAACACTACACAAGGTTTTCAAAATGCTCATACTAAAAATCTTAATGGAGAATTTTTGGACTATGCAAAAGCAAACGATGCTAAGTTTGACAACATGCAACGTGAGATGATTAGCTTAAGATCCGAATTGAAAATGAGCTTAAAAACGAACTTGCTAAGGAATTAAAAACTCATGCTAATAAAATGGAAGGAAACGTTCAACGTCTTCAATAAAATCAACAAAAGATGGAACAAGGTCAACACGAGATTAAGCAAGAGTTGTTAAAAGCGGATGATAGGCAATCAAAATTTGAAGATCGAATGGCAAAAATGTTTGAAGAAATCATGTGTAAACCCTCTTCCTCAGGTGGTCTTCCTAGTGATACCATTGCAAAACTGAAGGGAGAAATGAAGGTTATTACTACTCGTAGTGGTAACACTTTCAAGGAACCAATCTCTCGTCCTAGTACTTCTACGGAGAAGGAAATCGAGAAAGAGCCCGAGGTGATGGTCGAAAAGGAGCATATCACAAGCCCACGAAGTACCGCTCATACCACACCTATGGTTGAACAAATACCAATTGTGGAACCCGAGATTCCAAGGCCGATGCCTCTGCCCCAACCCACACCACCCTTACCTTACCCTTTGAGACGAAAAAAAAGAGAAAATGCAAGAACGTAACAAACAACAAATCGAGATTTTTATAAAAATGTTTCAACAAGTTCATTTTAATGTGAGTTTAGCCGACGCGTTGTTATACATGCCTCGTTTCGCTTCCACTTTTAAAAGTATGATGAACGATAAGGAGAAGCTTTCAATGCTATCTAAATGTTCATCGGTTTATCTTAACCGAATACTAGAAAACGTTGGTGACCCCGGGAAGTTTCTCATTCCTTGTGATATACAAGATATGAAAGAATGCCTCGCCTTGGCCGATCTTGGTGCGAGCATTAATTTGATGCCATTTTCCATTTGGAAATCGCTTTCGCTTCCGGCTCTTACTCGTTTGAACATGTATATCGAGATGGCCGATCATTCTATGATTTTAGCATGTGGATTAGCCGAGGATGTTTTCATGAAAGTGGGGAAGTTCTACTATCCCGTTGATTTTATAGTAGTTGACATCCCCGCGGATCCTCAAGTTCCTCTAATTTTAGGTCGTCCATTTTTAGACACCTCGAGATCGCTTATCGGCGTTCATGCAAGAACTATTACTTTGAGATTCAACGAAGAGGAACTTGTTAGAAACGCTACTTAAAACTCGACACCTTCTCATGTTTATGCAATCGCTACCATCAATCACATTGACTTAGTCGATGTGGTTTGCGATGAGTTTTCACAAGAAGTCTTAGGTTTTTCCGATAGCTCATCAAGTGGCAATCCCACTATTTTGGATCCGATTCTTGCTAATTCTACACCAAATCTCACTCCATTCCAAGGAGGCGATTTTACTTCAAATGAAATCGACAATGAAGATGAGGTGATTATTGGTAATGATACTTCTATTCCACCATTTCTCCCGCCGATGGAAGTTATGAGTGTTGAACAAAAATCTTCGATCGAGGAACCACCTATCCTTGAATTGAAAGATCTTCCATCTCACTTTGAATACGCATTCTTGGAAGGTGATGACAAGTTTCGGGTTATTATTGCAAAAGATCTTGCTAATGATGAAAAACCGCACTTTTGAAAGTTCTTAAAGCTCATAAACGGGCAATTGCGTGGAAAATTTCCGACATTAAGGGTATTGACCCAAAATTTTGCAGTCACAAGATTTTAATGGAGGAGGACTATAAACTCGCAATTCAAAGTCAAAGAAGGGTAAACCCCAAAATTCACGATGTTATCAAAAAGGAAGTCTTAAAACTTCTTGACGCGGGAATGATTTATCCTATCTCCGATAGCCCATGGGTGAGCACAACCCATTGTGTCCCTAAGAAGGGAGGAATGACCGTTGTGCCCAATGAAAACAACGAGTTAACTCTCACTTGTGTTGTGACCGGTTGGAGGGTGTGTATTGACTACCGAAAGTTAAATGACGCCACTCGTAAAGACCACTTTCCCTTGCCCTTCATGGATCAAATGTTGGAGCGACTCACGGGAAATGAATTCTATTGCTTTTTAGATGGTTTTTCCGGTTACTTTCAAATCCCTATCGACCCTCGTGATCAAGAGAAAACTACGTTTATGTGTCCTTATGGAACGTTTGCTTATCGTAGAATGCCTTTCGTACATTGTAATGCACCGGGTACGTTTCAACGGTGTATGATGGCTATTTTTTGTGATATGATCGAGGTCGATAAAGCTAAGATAGACGTCATCGCAAAGTTAATTGGGAAAATTTTCATTTTATGTGTAAACAAGGAATCGGCTTAGGGCACAAGGTTTCGAAAGCGGGGATTGAGGTCGATAAAGCTAAGATAGACGTCATCGCAAAGTTACCTCATCCCAAAACCGTTAAGGGAGTTATGAGTTTCCTAGGCCACGCGGGCTTTTATCGTCGTTTCATCAAAGACTTTTTGAAAATCTCTCGACCTATGACACACCTTCTCGAGAAGGATGCACCTTTTAATTTCAATGAGGATTGTGTTAGAGCTTTCGAAACTCTTAAAAGGAAACTTACCGAAGCTCCCATTCTTGTTGCTCCTAATTGGGAATTACCCTTTGAAATCATGTGCGATGCAAGTGATTATGCAATAGGGGCCGTCTTAGGGCAACGTTATGAAAAGCACTTCCGTCCTATCCACTATGCTACTAAGACGATGACCGAGGCTCAACTTAAGTACACCACAACGGAAAAGGAATTCCTTATGGTTTATGCTTTTGAGAAATTCCGACCTTATCTCATTTTGACTAAAAGCATCATGTATACGGACCATTCGGCTATCAAGTATCTCTTAGCTAAGCAAGATGCTAAGCCGAGATTGCTTCGTTGGATGCTCCTCCTCCAAGAATTTGATGTCACCGTGCTTGACTAAAAAAGAGTCGAGAATCTAGCGGCCAATCATCTCTCTCGTCTAGAAGATCCTCACAAAGATGTTTTCGAGAACAAGGAAATCACCGAAACATTTCCTCTCAAGACTCTCGGTGTAGTGAATCCAAAAGACACCACCCCACGGTTTGCCGACATTGCAAATTACCATGCGGGGAACTTCATAATCAAGGGTATGACGACACAACAAAAGAGAAAATTCTTTCGTGATGTCAAGTTCTATTTTTGGGACGACCCTTATCTCTTTCGGGTTTGTGCGGATCAACTCGTTCGACGTTGTGTCTTTGGTACCGAAGCTTCTAACATCCTTAGAGCTTGTCATGAGGGACCCACGTGTGGTTACCACGGTGCTAATTTCATGGCTAAGAAAGTGTTCGATGCCGGTTTCTTTTGGCCTACGATCTATCGTGATGCACATGCACTTGTGAAGTCGTGTGATTCGTGCCAACGTCAAGGAAAATCGTCTCAGCGTGATGAAATGCCGCAAAACATAATTCAAGTGTGTGAGATTTTCGACATTTGGGGCATTGACTTTATGGGACCATTCCAATCGTCTCATGGAAACAAGTATATCCTCGTCGCCGTCAACTACCTTTCTAAGTGGGTGGAAGCTAAGGCTTTACCTACTAATGATGCTCGTGTGGTAGTGAAGTTTTTGAAGCAACTATTCTCTCGGTTTGGAACCCCTCGGGCTATTATAAGCGATCGTGGAACCCATTTTTGTAATGACCAATTCGAGAAGGTTTTAAAGAAATATGGAGTTACAAATCGTCTTTCTACGGCTTATCACCCGCAAACGAGTGGGAAAATCGAGGTTTCAAACCGATCTTTGAAGAGGATTTTAGAGAGGTCGATTGGAGAAAACCGTGCTTCATGGTCCGACAAACTCAATGACGCTTTATGAGCCTTTCGGACCGCTTATAAGACACCTATCGGTTGTACTCCATATAATTTGGTTTATGGAAAGAATTGTCATTTGCCCATTGAATTGGAGCATAAGGCATATTGGGACCTTAAGCATGCAAATTATGATTTGAAGATCACGGGAGATCACCAGAAAATACAATTGAATGAATTGGATGAATTAAGAGGTAATGCTTATGAAAATTCATTGATTTTTAAAGAAAAGACTAAAAAGTTTCATGATTCAAAGATTAAAAACCGGGTTTTTAACGTTGGTGATCAAGTGTTACTTTTTAACTCTGGTTTAAAGATATTTTCCGGAATATTGAAATCTCGTTGGTCGGGTCCTTTCACCATAACACATGTGTTTCCGTATGGGACCATCGAGCTAGCTTAAAATGATGGTCCTAACTTCAAGGTGAATGGACATAGGCTTAAGCACTACTTCGATGGGGAAGTCCCTTCGTTGGACGACCTCGACCAAGTCACATTCCCTAATGATAATTAGAATTGAGGGGAATCGAGTCGATCTCATGACTCGGTAATCAAAAACAAGGTGCCTCGTGGGGGAGATCCCATGCTTATCCATTGTATATATTATGCTTTCTAATGTAGTTAATGAGAGGGGATTTTTGCCCTTCCAACTCGTTGTCTCGTGGTTGTTTGTGAATGTGTTATCTAGATCATCATTATCGCTACTATTGAAGACTCTCGTGTTCGTTTACGCGAGCCTCGATCGTTTGCTTGAAGAGTTTTTTCACGAATCCATGACATATACTTTATTGTTATAACAATTATCTTCTAGCATAATTCATAAACGCCTTTAGATATATTGTTGATCACCCTTTCCATGCTAGATCCTAAGCATTCGACTCTTCGTCTCTAGTATGGGGGTGTTCCACCTTTAGACTCGAAACATTGAGGACAATGTTTAATTTTAGTATGGGGGTGAATAGATACTTGCTTTGCTACGCCCTCACGTTTTCCAACTATCAACGTTTTGTTTTGTTTTGTTACCAATAAGGCTAAAAATGGCCAAATTTTCAAATTTTTCTTATTTTTGATGAGTGTTTTTAAGACACGAATGTATTTTTCCGATGGGTAGAATAAGAGTTAAATTTTGACTTGATGGGCATTTAGAACCCTTTACATCCCTTAACCCGCTCGAATCAAGTTTTTCTAGACTTTTATATAGGGAACTTTAAAACGCGAAAGTCTTAGCTCATACGGGTTAAGAACAAGAACTTTTCGCAAGTTCCTATAACGGATCCTAGAAAGTCACTTATCAAGGGAACTATAAAATGCATTCTCTAAACTTGAAAAAGTCCAAGAAAGTGCAAGATCCTATAGGTGGCTTGAAAACCCAAAACTTCGATTTGATATAGTCTTAATATAAGCTAATCCAAATTTGGCTTAATTTTGACTTGCATGGCTAAGTATTCACGGGTCTCTTTTTAATTAGAGGTCTTTAAATAGTGAAGAACGAGAAGTGATAGAGTTAGACAAGTGATCATGCTAAACGTAGAACATGAAAATGTTCTTTCAAAAACTCATATGTTTTTAATTGTGGCTTTTTCTCCCACAAGATCAATGCATTAGGAATAAAAGTAATTGCAATAAGTAAGGTCGTACGATTTGAAAGGTTACTTAGCTTCTAACACAAGATCGTTTAAAAGTTGCTCGGGATTGAATAGAGTTCATAGCCAAGGCATAACTTATTGAAGAGGGATGCGAAGATTGGTGAAGATCCAAAAAGGCCCTAACAAGGCATGAGGAGCTCTATTTTTTTGCTAAAGATTCAAGATGATGTGAAGTATCATTACTCTAAAATCAATATGAAGGATCGAGACACACGATGAAAAGCAATTACTCTCCTAAAGATCATGGAGAAAGTCTATCCAAAAAGACCCTTACAAGGTATGAGGATAAATATATCCAAGTCCTAAAAGGAGTCGGATCGTTGTATATCAAAATCCAAAATAAAGATTGAAGAAAAATGATGAAGTCGTGGTCCAAGTATGAAGAATCTCTCAAAAACGTCAAGTGAAGAAATTCCAAAATATGAAGAGAAGACCATAATTTCAAGAACGTCTTCCCAAGATTTGAAGTATGAAGTACATGCCAAATATCGGTCCGAGAAAGGTCTCAAATCGTGATACGAGTTATGCCAAGATATGAACTTAAGGAGATACACGAGAAGTCGTTTTAAAAGATTTTGTCCTTTAGCTAACTATCGATTAAATCGTGCTACTTTATTTTCGGACTAATAATTACTCAAATAAGTCAATATGAATCACTTGTGATCCATGAAAATAGTTAAAGAATTCTAGAAACCTTTTATTTTCATAATAACTAGGATTGCGGGGAGAAAAAAGTATTACACAATTTGGACGTATGAGTAGTGTTAGCATTGTGACTTGTACCAACAATGATCTCGTTTTTGCACTCAGCATGGAATGTATGACAATCAAGATCTCGTTCCAACACAATTTGGACGTATGAGTAGTGTTAGCATTCACTTGTTTATATTCATTGACCCTAAAAGTTACACACATGATAAAAATCATACATTATGTCTTTACACATCTTCGTAGTATTGTAGCAAGTTTTTACTTTTCAATAAAGGGTAATAAAATGGAGTTTTGGAGATTCTTAGATACTTTATTCTAGCATTGCGTGAGGGCACAGTAATGGTTTAGTATGGGGAGTGATGAGATGGCATTTATACATGATCTCATCGTTCTTTCTGGGCTATAAATGCGAAATATGTCATAAAATACCATATATATGCTTGTGTTTGTTTACTTGTGTATTTTAGGTACGGATATCGCGGAAAAGACAAAAGATCAAAAGAAACAAGGAAAAACGAACACGAGAAACGAAGCCACACAATGAACCGGGCCCTAGTTTGTGATTTATCAAAGAAAAACCCTTGAAGACTTGAAGATGTACAAGAATGGTCCCTCATTTATGGAGAAATGACACTTAATACCCTTGTATATTAATAATTACATGTTTGGTCCCTTAATTATGTCAAAATGACAAAAAGGTCCTTCATCTTTGAAGTATTGTCAAGTTTAGTCCGTCAATAAAACTAAATTGTCAATAATGGTCCCTCATGAAGTCAAAGATCTAATGAAGACCCTTGAAGTTCAATAATAATACATTTCTAGTCCTTTAAAAATGGATTAAAACACAAAAGGACTTAAATTGTAATTAGACCAAAGTTGAATAAGCCCTAAATTCTCTTTTGAAAACATTTTGAGGCCAAACTGTAAATTCAGAAACTTATTTAACAAAGGGGACGAGTTTGAAAGGATGATAAAATTATGATACAATAATTGACAAAAGCCAAGGACCAAAGTTGCCAAGACCAAACATTCAAACCAGTATTTACGCCAAACAAGTTACTTTCCCCTAATTTCGGATCAAAACCTTTTACTATTCACCGTATGAAAACCAGAATTACCTTCCACTTAACAAAGGGTAAAATGAAATTACCCAGTCCCACGCTTGATTCACCTCAAACCAAACTCATCCCACACCAAAAATCCCAAATCCCACTACCCAAGTGACCCCACACTCAACCCCGTCTACCAATGAAATGACACCCTCCTCTCCAAGCAATCCTATGTGGCAAGATTAACGCTTTAAGGCTACTACTTGGTCCCCAAGCATAAAATGAACGTCGAAGATCAAATTTGACAACTCATCAACAACAAAGGCGTCTAGAAGCTCAAGGGCATTTCAGAGAATTCATAGCTAAGGTTTTGATGTATTTTTCATTCCAAAATCGTCCTAAGTAGTCTATAAAAGGAAACCTCAACATGTGAGAGTCCCTTTGTTCCAGATTTTATCTAAATCTTTGTAATTCCAATTTATGAAATAAAAGTTTGAATTTCTGAAAATTGTGATTTCCTTTTATGTTTTTGTAAAAGTTTGGTGTTTGATTAGCTAAAGTCTGAGTTCCATAATCTGTTTTGTTGGTTTTTGAGGAAAGGTTTTATGGTTTAAAACTCTTGTTTTCAAAAATCAGATTTTTCATTGTTCTTGGTTCCCTTTTGTGTTTGTTGAATCTTAGCAGGTACAAGGAAGCTGGTGCTTGTTTAGCTAGCACCAAAGCTCATACAATCCAAGGCATGGATTTATGTCTTGGAGGTTCTAATCTCTAACCCCTTATAATTTGCTGATAATTTCATGCTATTTGATTGAATCTGATATTTGGTCTGTGATTGTGTGTTTTTGTGGCTGATTCTTGTTTATTGGAGTTTGATTGCTGATATTGAGTTGATTTGGACTTGATTTGTGGGTTAAATCTAACATTCCTTTGAAAATTTTGTTAAATCCATGATCAAAGGGGTGTTTGGCTTAACTGCATAATCCAAGTTTGGGTTGATTTGAGTAGGTGTTAGTTTGTGCTTTGTGTTTGTTCATGTGTATGAGGTATTATAGGACATTTATCTGCAAGTTTTGAGGGTTGAAACACCATAATCCAACAAAAGGGCTTAAAATCTGTTTAACTAGTTGTTTTTGGCTAATATTTTGAGGACACCTAGATCTAAGGGTAGACTAGGGTTAACAAGTGCTTAATATTAGTTAATACAACCAGGGAAAGGGATTTGAGGTGTTGAAATTGGATTTGTGGTCATTTAGATTAGCAAAAGGATTTTTGGGTAACCATTTGTTCACCAGTAACTGTTTGAGCTTTGATCTTGATCTAATCTTTGAATCAGTGTTTAAAACAAGTTTATTTGTGCTTATTGGAGTTTGTTATAGCTTGTGTATGCATCTGGTTCATTTTTGTTGGCTTATTCATGCTTAAACTGTTTATTAGTTCATAATCTGCTTATTTCCAAGTCTGGGACATATCTGGTGACTGTTTGCTTAATCTGTGCTAATTGGCTGAGTGAATTTGTGATTTCTTGCTTGATATTGACTCCTTACAACTCACTGGTTGTAAAGGTGCCCTTTTTATCCATTGAATCCAACTGGATTTATTTAAATCTTCAAGTCAAATAGTCAAAGCAGTAGGAACTCCTTTCCCCTGCCGTTAGCCATTGCTAGTGTTATTTTGCATTTTTCTTATCAATAAGTTGTTCTAGCTTATTTTAACCTGCAAAAACTTTAATTTTGAAATAGGTGTTCCTTATTTGACCCATTTGTTCATACTGGAGCATTTGGGTGGTTGACTTTAAGCTTTGACTAGAAAACCAACTCCTTTGACTTTTACATAAGTGCTTATCAGCTTATTCTGCTTATTTGCTTGGCATATTGGTCTTTTCTTGATTTGGCTTAATTAAGTCATTTAGAGTCTTTTGCAACTTGAATCAAGGTCTGAGGTGGTCTAAATCTCCAAGTCACTATTTTGTCTTTTAGTGAAATTTTACTTTGCTTATTTCTGGCTTATTGGTTGAGCTTTTTGAAAACTTCTTTTCACAGATCTCTTAGGCATCTCAAAAGAAGATTGTGTGTTAAATTAGAGCTTATGGCATTAGCTTATAGCTTAATGGGCCAAAAAGCCCATTAAGAATAAACTGTTGTACTATTAAGCTGTGATAAGCTCACATTCAGCTTTTGGGCCTTTAGACTTTTGTGTTTAGAATTGGATTTCAAGCTGGACTAGTCATTTTCAGCTCATTTGATTGTGTTGGACTTTATTGGGCCAAAAAGCCTAATAAGTTGGACTGTTTTTGTTTTTAGCTCGTTTAGGGGCCCATTAGGGGTATTTTGGTAATTTCACTTTCATTTTCTGTTTGTTTAGGTTAAAATAAACTAGTTTGTAAGTTTATAGAAATTTTTATAACTTTTATATTTTTAATATTATTTTATTATTAAATTTCATTTTTTAAATATTTTTTTGCAACTTTTACATTTTTCTTAGGTCAAATATATTAAGTTAGGATTTTTAAAACTCTTAGATTAATTTTCTCATCATTTTATTAATTTTTAGAATTATTTTAATATTTAAATAGTTTTTAATCATTAAAAATGGTTTTCTTTAGTTTAAATTTCCATAAAAATAGTGTTTATTCTTATTTAATCATTTTAGAGTTTTAGAAAGTGAAAAATCTTTATTTGGGCTTTTTATTAATTATTTGGATTTTTAGGGCTTTAATTAGCATTTAAAAACTAATATTTAATTAATTAAAAGGTTTGAAAAAGTTTTGATCATTTGTAAACTCTTAGTTTATTTTTATCTGATTTTTGGTAATTTTTTGGGAATTTTTAGAATTTATTTTTATTTTGTCACTTTTTATGGTTTTTAATTTTGTCGTCGTAGTATAATTTTAACGTATCCGTCATTCTCTTTTCTCATCCCTTCTTTCTTTCATATTAATCCAAAACCATTACGAATTATTCACACACATATACCTCCTTCGCAAACGAACTTATTTGGGTCATTAGTGCTTTATTTTCCTAAATCATCAATTAATACTTACCGCTCATATACGCTCTTTTGTTTTCCTAAACAAGAGACGTATTTTACCACAATCAATTTGGCGCCGCTGTCGGGGAGGTGTGTCGTGATTAATTTGTTCATTTTTTTAATAGCTAACCAAAAATAGTATTTGTATTAGTAGAACTCTACTAATACGTATTATCGGTTTTTTCGTTTTTCTTGTGAAAATATAATACATGGTTTTTACTAGTTGAAAAAGTTCGTTTTCTCGGTATCTTCTCGAACTGATCACGGTTAAATGTGCGACTCAGTTGTTCTTGGTGAAAATAATATTTTTGGTTTTGGTATATTAAATGTGCAAGACTTTAAAATAAAGGACGGGTAATTAAAACTAAAACTAGTTGAAACGTAAACGGTATAATATTTAAAACTTTAAAAGTAAACGACGAGAAATTAAATGACGTAAAATTAAAACTTAACGAAAAGTAAATTGACAATCAAATAAAAATGAAAAACGAAAATTAAAAGAAACTAAAAACACAACGAGAAAAATGATTAAAACAGCACTAAAGTAAAATGGTGGAAAAACAAGCTTTATACTAAAACAAAACAAAACAACCCCGTCGGAATACACCTGATCGGAATCCAAATGGAATCCGATCGGAATGTACCCATCGGGAAGCTGCAATCGGAATGATAAAAAGGTGCTGATTGGAATATATTCCGATCGGTTGATCGGAATGTAAACAAAACCCTCAATCGGAATAAATCCACCATCGGAATGTTAAAGAAACAAGCTAATCGGAATGTATCAAAACATCCATAATCGGAATAAGGAAAACAAAGCACAATCGGAACAAGCAAAACGAAACCAATCGAAATGAGCAAGTACTAATCGGAATATCAAAATGGGCCAAATCGGAATGATATAAACCCTTTTCCGATCAGACGATCGGAATAAGGGGTGCTTGGTCGGAAAGAGTGATCGAAAAGGGGTTTTCCCTTTCCGATTTATATGGGATCCGAAATCAACAAAAGCAATAAGCTATGGTTAATAAGCTCAAACTAAAACTTTCACGAATCTAAATCGAAACTGACTTGATAAGCATGAATAACAACTTATCAAACTTTAAATAAACAAAC
Source organism: Glebionis coronaria (assembly GCA_025667525.1). NCBI lineage: Eukaryota > Viridiplantae > Streptophyta > Magnoliopsida > Asterales > Asteraceae > Glebionis > Glebionis coronaria. The sequence continues at coordinate 126,212,646 of CM046875.1, forward strand.
TTTTTAAATCAAACTTTTTAAAAAGACAAATACTTTTAAGAAAACTTTAAATCAAATAAGCATTAAGATGAAAAAAAAATCAAGGATGAATATGAATCAAAGAGAAGAAAAGTAAGAAAGGTAGAAGAAGATGATTAAAAATAAGATCTTGATTAAAAGAAAAGATTCCAAAATTAAAAGACTTACTTGAATTGAAGAAATTAAAAGTGCATTTCATGAATTTAAAATGCAAGAAATTAATCAACAAGAAATGAAAATGGTAGAAGAGTGGTTTGTCAAGCCACCAACCCCTTGAAAATGAAACTAGCCTAAACTATATATAGGGGTGATTAGGGAGGAGCTTAGGAAGCTTCCTCCCTCTTTCCTCTTTTCCTTAATTGCACACTTAAGTCCTTTTCTTCTTTATCTTTTGTTAATCTTGGACTTAATAACTTTGTCTCGGGATTTCTTTGAACTCGTCTCGACATTTCTTCATAAATAAGACTTGAGTTCTTCGGCTTTTAGTAAACTTCCGTCTTTTGACTTTTTCCTCGATAAATCTTCAGAATTGGTCTTGGACTTCCGTTCTTTTCGCACTCTTGACTTCTTGACTTCGTCTTTCGTCTTTTTCTTTGATAAAAGGCCGTGAAATTCCGTGTTTTCTCCATTTTTCACCTTTTCGTCCTAAATCACAACAAAAACACAAACCACGCATAATTCCGACATAAATGACATAAAATACACGTTTTGGCTCGGTTATTACTGTAATTAAGTGGTAAAAAGGATGGGTGTTTTCACACCTATCAAATCCCCTACACTTGACCATTGCAATGTCCTCATGCAATGCATTAGTTACAAAGCATGTTTACATTTTTCATCAAAATCAATCCACCTTGGCCTTTATTAAAGAGATAGAAAACTATAAATATACAAAGTAAAGAAATCAAAATCATACCTTTGGGTTTCGGAAAGGTCGTGAATGATCATCATCCTCAAGTTTTCACTTTCTCCAAACCAAGCATAAAAACGAGATCATTGTTATTATAAGTTAGCAAACTAACACGAACTCATGTGGGCCAATTATTCACTTAGACTCCCTTATTCCTAAGTGTATCTCTTATATTTTATTGTTGTCTTGAATGATCACGAGGATGCATTTTTGACTTATTTCGATAGCTTTTTTAGTCCGAAAATAAAGTGAACGATTTAATCAATAGTTAGCTAAAGGACAAAATCTTTTAAAACTGCTTCTCGGGACCTCATAAAGTTCATATCTTGGCATAACTCGCTTCGCGATTTGAGACCTTTCTCGGACCGATATTTGGCAGCGACTTTATACTTCAAACCTTGAGAGACGTTCATGAAATAATGGTCTTCTCTTCATATAGGAATTTCTTCACTTGAAGTTTTGAGAGATTCATACTTGGACCATGACTTCTTCATTTTTCTCCAATCTTTATTTTGAACTTTGATATACAACGATCCGCCTCCTTTTATGACTTGGATCTATTTATCCTCATACCTTGCTAGGGTCTTTTCGGATACACTTCTCCATGACTTTTGGGGAGTTTTTGCTTTTCGTCGTGTGTCTCGATCCTTCATGTTGATTTTTGATAAATGATTCTTCACATCACTTTTGGATCTTTAGCAACATAATATAGCCCTCATGCCTTGTTAGGGCCTTTTCGGACTCGCCAATCTTCACATCCCGCTTCAATAAGTTATGCCTTGGCTATGAACTCTAATCCATACCGAGCAACTTTTAAATGATCTTGGGCTAGAAGCTAAGTAACTTTTCAAATCGTACAACTTTATTTATTGCAGATAAATTTATTAGCAAGCGATGGGAGAATAGGCTCATAATTAACTCACATAAATTCACGAAAGAATACCAAACTTATAATTGGCTCTATCATCTCTCGTTCTCCACAGTTTAAAATCTCAAATAATGAGACTCGTGGATGGTTAGCCTATTAAATCAAAGTTTTGGGTTTTCGAGTCGCCTATAGGATCTTGCAAACTCTTAGACTTTTTCAAGTTTAGAAATCGCATTTTAAAGTTCCCTTGATAAACGACTCTCTAGGATCAATTATAGGAACTTGCGAAAAGTTCTTGTTCTTAACCCGTGAGAGTTAAGACTTTCGCATTTTATAGCTCCCTACATAAAAGCCTAGCAAAACTTGACTTAAACATGTTAAGGATACTAGCTAGAGTAACTTAGATAAGTAAACTCGGGTTGAGTCAAAATGTTCACGACTAAGAAAAATTTTAAAACCACTTTATTGAAAATTTATTCTAGCAAGGAAAGAAAATAAACATAACAAAGGAAAATACAACTATACAACTAGGCCAAAACAGATTAAAAATTTTGAAAAATGTCGAAAAATCAAATTTTCCGGTTAAAATAAGGCAAATTCATGGAAAAGGCCACTTAACTTCGGTAGAAGTCCCCCCTACACTTGATATAAACATTGTCCTCAATGTTTAAGCATGTGGGAGTAAAATCCCCTACACTTAGGACATTGTGCACTTTGTTTAAATCTCGCTAAGGAAGGGACAACTAAAGAGATTCCTATTTTAATATTGAGAAATATAAAATAGTGAATCGAAAAGAGTTTAGGATAGAACCAGGAAGAAGGGAACACGGAATCACGGTTCGTCAAAAGTCATCAAGAGTGTGTCTTTGAAGCTCTAATCCCTGCACATGATAAGAAAGAAAGCAAGAAACACCACGGGGCTCCCCCTACACTTATGGTAAAGCTAGATGGATAATTGGATTGCCTCCCAAAAAGTGCTTGTTTTTGTTAACCGAGTCACGAGCCTGACTTGTCCCCGAATTAAATAGTCCATGGGGAAGTCTCGAATGTGATACCGGGATCAAAGACCTTGTCCTCGTTCTCGGTTGACATCAACAAAGGAGAGGCGGGGGAATAAGTCTTGAATGGGAGAAAAACCCTTTCAACATACGAAAAGTATGTGAAATCAAGATCCACGGTAGGTGGGTTGGGTAAAGTAAGCACATTGTCCTCCCCCAAAGACAATGGATGCTGAAAAAAACGGCAAAGCCGTAATGGTATCAATCATAGCATAATCAATGTCACCTCCCGGGTCAAAGCACTCATCCTCCGTGATGGTCTCTAACGGAGTGGATGTAAGGTGCTCGGGAGGGGGACTTGGTTCAATACTTTCCTGCAGCAAATTATCAAAAATAACGTCCCCCTCCGTGTCATAATCATCAATACCTGGAGGGATGGAGTGGATATCGATTTCTTCCAGCAATGGGTCATTATCTTCAGCGGGAGGAATAGATGGAGGTAAAGACTCGGAAAGAGAAGGAGAAGTCAACTCTTCAATTTGAGCAATAAGAAGGTGCACTTTCCGTAATCTATCGCGAAGAAGCACGTCTTCCACCTCATCCACAAGATCAAGTTCATCGATGAACTTCTCGTAAGCCGAAGAGAATAAATCGTCATCACCCGCATCTCCCGGTGGAGAATGAGAAATTTCAAAAGTGAAATTCTCATAGCAGAGAAGAAGAATCGTCATCACTAGGATCGACCTCTTCCGTAAAAGCAACGTCGTCCTCAGGCTCCATAGCAGGTAACTCACAAACCTCATCATCCAATACCTTGTCGAGACCAACATCACTAAGCTCATTTAACGAATCTAGATCCTTAGCAATAGGAACATCGAGAGTAAGAGCAGCAACTTCAGAAGATTGGTTGAAAGTGTAGACATCATCATCGTCGTCATCATCATAATAGATGGGACAAGTCCAGTTAGGAGTGACGTAGTCGGCTAATTCTTCCTTAATAACCTCCACATCTTTAAGAAGCTCATGCATCAACTTTTGTTGTTCGTCTCCCCGAGTATGTTCAATTTCACCAATTCTATCCCACACTGTAATTAAACATTTTGGTGTAGAAATGAAGGGAAAACGACTAAATTGGCTCAAAAAGGTGTCGGTGGTTTTCAAGGTTTCGTCCACATCAAGCAACGGTTGCCTTTCCTGATGCAAGTCAGCTCGGAGTTGAGCTAGACCTTCTAGAATATGGTTCAAAGAAGTGAGTTGTTGGTCAAGACTAATTTGCTGAGAGGATTGATGATTGAGGGTGTGATGTGGGGGCTCAAAGTGTTGAAAACCTGAATTATAGCATGGTTGTGGCTCATAGTAGTTCATCGGTTGAGAAGAATTAGAAACCGGGTTTGGTTCATAATAATCCATTGGTGAAGAAAACTGAGGACACGGATTTTGTTCATAATAATTCATTGGTTGACAATAAGAAGTATCGTGAGGACCCCCACAGTTGTTGCAAAACGGTTGAGGAGAAAGACTGGGTGCGTCTTGTAGATAGCTATTATCATTGTCATAATTGTACCCCGGTTCTTGCCCGTGACCATACGGGTATTGAACCGGGCACGAAACATGCCAATGAGAATCGCTTCCACAATAGATGCACGGGGAAAGAGTAGGTGGGTTCAAAAAGGACGAATTAGTCGAGTTGCACAAGGGACAAAATCCGCATATGAATTGTGTATTGTTGATATCGTTTCCGCACCGCTCACATGTACACCATTGACAAGAGTCGTTCCCGTACAACCGTCTCCCACATCCGACGCAATGGACATAAAAATCCATAAAGAAAGATAGATAAGCAAGAAGAATATTTTTGGTGCAAAACCTTGAAAAAGAAATGTTTTTATGATTTTTCAAATGTTTTTGGGATTTTTGGAAATTTTTGACACGAAAAATAACGTTCACGAGTGAACGGATCCCAAAAGCCAACGCGTCTCTCACAAAAAAACGTAGATCCTCACGAAAAGAGCCGGCAGCGGCGCCATTTTAATACATGGTTTTTACTAGTTGAAAAAGTTCGTTTTCTCGGTATCTCCTCGAATTGATCACGGTTAAATGTGCGACTCAGTTGTTCTTGGTGAAAATAACATTTTTGGTTTTGGTAAATTAAATGTGCAAGACTTTAAAATAAAGGACGGGTAATTAAAACTAAAACTAGTTGAAACGTAAACGGTGCAATATTTAAAACTTTAAAAGTAAACGACAAGAAATTAAATGACGTAAAATTAAAACTTAACGAAAAGTAAATTGACAATCAAATAAAAATGCAAAACGAAAATTAAAATAAACTAAAAACAAAACGAGAAAAATGATTAAAACAACACTAAAGTAAAATGGTGGAAAAACAAGCTTTATACTAAAACAAAACAAAACAACCCCGTCAGAATACACCTGATAGGAATCCAAATGGAATCCGATCGGAATGTACCCATCGGGAAGCTGCAATCGGAATGATAAAAAGGTGCTGATCGGAATATATTCCGATCGGTTGATCGGAATGTAAACAAAACCCTCAATCGGAATAAATCCACCATCGAAATGTTAAAGAAACAAGCTAATCGGAATGTATCAAAACATCCATAATCGGAATAAGGAAAAGAAAGCACAATCGGAACAAGAAAAACGAAACCAATCGGAATGAGCAAGTACTAATCGGAATATCAAAATGGGCCAAATCGGAATGATATAAACCCTTTTCCGATCAGATGATCGGAATAAGGGGTGCTTGGTCGGAAAGAGTGATCGGAAAGGGGTTTTCCCTTTCCGATTTATATGGGATCCGAAATCAGCAAAAGCAATAAGCTATGATTAATAAGCTCAAACTAAAACTTGCACGAATCTAAATCGAAACTGACTTAATAAGCATGAATAACAACTTATCAAACTTTAAATAAGCAAACTTTTTAAATCAAACTTTTTAAAAAGACAAATACTTTTAAGAAAACTTTAAATCAAATAAGCATTAAGATGAAAATAAAATCAAGGATGAATATGAATCAAAGAGAAGCAAAGTAAGAAAGGTAGAAGAAGATGATTAAAAATAAGAACTTGATTAAAAGAAAAGATTCCAAAATTAAAAGACTTACTTGAATTGAAGAAATTAAAAGTGCATAACATGAATTTAAAATGCAAGAAATTAATCAATAAGAAATGAAAATGGTGGAAGAGTGGTTTGTCAAGCCACCAACCCCTTGAAAATGAAACTAGCCTAAACTATATATAGGGGTGATTAGGGAGGAGCTTAGGAAGCTTCCTCCCTCTTTCCTCTTTTCCTTAATTGCACACTTAAGTCCTTTTCTTCTTTATCTTTTGTTAATCTTGGACTTAATGACTTTGTCTCGGGATTTCTTTGAACTCGTCTCGACATTTCTTCATAAATAAGACTTGAGTTCTTCGGCTTTTAGTAAACTTCCGTCTGTTGACTTTTTCCTCGATAAATCTTCAGAATTGGTCTTGGACTTCCGTTCTTTTCGCACTCTTGACTTCTTGACTTCGTCTTTCGTCTTTTTCTTCGATAAAAGCCCGTGAAATTCCGTGTTTTCTCCACTTTTCACCTTTTCGTCCTAAATCACAACAAAAACACAAACCACGCATAATTCCGACATAAATGACATAAAATACACGTTTTGGCTCGGTTATTACTGTAATTAAGTGGTAAAAAGGATGGGTGTTTTCACACCTATCAAAATAGTATTACTATATTGTATAAGTATCACAACAAATACAAAATATCTCCAAAAGTGTGCAAACACAACCTTAATTGGGATTTGATCTCCTAATTATTGTATTCAAATCTCAAACAAAAAGAAAAAGACAAAAATAGATAAATGCTTTCGTGAAGCTCGATTCTGAAAAATACAAACTATAAGGTGGGTATAAGGCGGGTGTTATAAAATACACCCTAAAGAAAAAGGCTCTTAAGTGCTTCGCGCCGCCTCGTTTCTCCGCTTGCTTGTGAGTATTTTGAGATTGAAGGCTAATCTAGGGTTTTGCCGCCCAAAGTATTATTACGTATCATATATATTTACTTGGTTTCTTTGTGATTAAACCCTTTTGAACAAATTGGTTTTCACCAAAGTTCTAAAGTCAATCGAAGGCGTTCACTCCACGTGATCGTTTTTTATTCCTTTGAAGCTTCTTTAATCAAAAGTTTGATTCGAGGAGAGATTTGGTAGATTGTTGTCTACGAATACACACAAAGTCAAAAAAAAATTATTAAAAATAATCAAAAACAAAAAAAAAATTGAAAATTCACAAAACACCCAAAAGAATCTTCTTTGCTCACCTCCACATTCTACGTCAAGTTTATGCTAACTCGTAATAAAGTAAAACGAGCTCGCAAACGTCGTCAAAACCAAGGAAATTTGATTGAAGAAGAAACTCCAATTGTCTAACCCGTTGTAGAACCAATAGTCGTAATGGCTAATCGTACTATGATGGAGTTGCTTCAAGCACGCACTGAGGGTTTTGGAGAAGCTATTGTGATTCCCGCCATCCTTGCGGACACTTTCGAGATTAAGACGAGTTTAATGTCAATGTTACAAGCAAACAAGTTTTGAGGTCATGAAAAAGACAACCCGCATTATCACATACTTAATTTCAATCGTCTCACCGCAACAAGCAAGTTTAAGGATGTTCCGCATGACGCCATTAAGATGATGTTGTTTCCATACTCTTTGGATGGGCCCGCAAAAATTTGGCTCGAGAAAGAACCGCCAAATTCGATTTTGACATGGGGTGATTAATAACTGCTTTTTTAGCCACTAAGAAAATTTTATCGTCCGATCTTTTCGAATTGAGAAAGGGTTTAAGTGCGACTCAATCGTCTTTTGGTGGAAAAAAATATTTGTCGTTGTTGAAAAATAAATGTGCAAAACTTTAAAGTAAAGACAAGTAAATAAAGCTGAAAATGATTAAAAATAAATGACGAGAAATTAAAAGCAATTAACGTAAATAACGGAAATTTAAAACGCAACTAAAAATACACTAAGGCAAGGCTTAAAATAAACCTAAAGGAAAGGGAACTAAAAGTGCGACTAAGGAAAAAGGCGGGAAAAGTAATGCTTAAAACTAGAAAAAGCTAAGTGCAAAAACTAAACTAGAATAGGCCTTATCCTGAATCCGAAATACAGTCACTATCCGGAAGAACAAAACAAGTCTAATCCGGAAAACACCCTAAAAGCTTATCCGGAATAATCCCTAGAATTCTTATCCGCAATCCAGAATATGTCAGTTATCCGGAAAACGTCTAATAGCTCTTATCCGGAAAACCTACTAGTTCCCCTTATCCGGAATCCAACCTCCAATTCTTATCTGGAATGTGTCTCCTATTGATTATCCGAATCCGTGTTTCAACTCTTATCCGGAAAACGGGTGTCACCCCTTATCCGCAATACGAATCTTAACTCTTATCCGGAAAACACAAAATAATCCACTATCCGGAATAATCTAAGAATTCTTATTCGGAATCAGTCTTAGTGTTCTTATCCGGAAAACATAATCTAAACGTTATCCGGAATACGAAGTTACCACGCTTATCCGGAATAAGCAATTGCTTATCCGGAAAGAGTATCCTCCACTCTTATTCGGAATCCGTCTCTAGGACCTTATCCGGAATAAGGTGGTTTAGGTTGCTTATCCGCAAAGACTACTTATCCGCAAAAGGAGGTGTTCTCGTGGCCTTATCCGGAATAAGGGGTTAATTCCCTTATCCGGAAAACACAATATGAAGGTTATTAGATCCGGATCAAAAAGAAAATGCAAATAAGCTAGAAATAAGCCAAAAATCAATAAGCCCTAATCTAAAAACTTAACCAAAACACTTTTAAGAAAAAACTATTAAACCAAAATTTAAAAACTTTTAAAAACAATAACTTTATAAAAACAACTTTTAATAAAAATCACAAATAAGCTAAAGATCTAATAAGGTAAATCAATCAAAAGCATAAAACATAAAAAAGCAATAACATAAGCAACACAATAAGCACATAAACATCAAAATTAATTCAATAACAAGAAAGGTAGATGAGAGATTCACAATAAAAATTAAAGATTCAATACACATAAAAATAAACTTACTTGAAAATTAAAGTGCAAGACAAGGTAATCAAAGGTGCAATTAATGTAAAGGTGCAAGGAAATTAAAAGTAGAAAGACTAATGTGTCATATTAGCTAACAACTCCTAATGACACATTAGGAGTCTATTTATAGTGATTAGGAAAACTAAGCATGTGTTGGTTCATTCTTCTTTCTTTCTCGACTTCTCGTCTTCTAAATTCTTCGACTTTATCGACTTCGTCTCGGGATTAATTGAACTCGTCTTATAAAATCTTCACTTATTTAGACTTGAGTTCTTCGGTTTTATTAAACTTCCGTCTTTAGACTTTTTCTTCGATAAATCTTTGGAATAGGCCTTGGACTTCCGTTCTTTTGCACTCTTGATCTTTTGACTTCGTCTTTTGTCGTTTTCTTCGATAAAAGCCCGTGATAGCCCGTGTTTTTCTCCCTTTTCAGATTTTGATCCTAAATCACAACAAAAACATAAACCACGCATAATTCTGACGTTTACGACATAAAATACACGTTTTGGCTTGGTTATTATTGTAGTTAAGTGGTAAAAGGATGGGTGTTTACACACCTATCAAATCCCCTACACTTGAGCATTGCAATGTCCTCATGCAATGCATTAATTACAAAGCAAGATTACACTTTCCATCACAATCAATTCACATTGGCCTTTATTAAAGAGATAGAAACTAACAAAACAAGTAAAGAAATCAAAGACTTACCTTAGGGTTTTGGAATGTCATGAATGGTTATCATCCTCAAGTTTCACGTTCCCCATACCAAGCTTAAAAACAAGATCATTGTTATTATAAGTTAGCAAACTAACACAAACTCATGTGGGCCAATTATTTACTTAGACTCCCTTATTCTTAGGTGTATCTCTTATATTTTATTGTTGTCTTGAATGATCACGAGGATGCATTGTTGACTTATTTCGATAGTTATTAAGGCTGAAAATAAAGTAGGACGATTTAATCAATAGTTAGCTAAAGGACAAAATCTTTTAAAACTGCTTCTCGGGACCTCATAAAATTCATATCTTGGCATAACTCGCTTCACGATTTGAGACCTTTCTCGGACTGATATTTGGCAGTGACTTCATACTTCAAATCTTGAGAGACCTTCATGAAATAATGGTCTTCTCTTCATAATAGGAATTTCCTGGCTTGAAGTTTTGAGAGATTCTTCATCTTTGGACCACGATTTCTTCATTTTTCTCCAATTTTTATTTTGGACTTTGATATACAACGATCCACCTCCTTTTAGGAATTGGATCTATTTATCCTCATACCATGTTAGGGCCTTTTTGGATAGACATCTCCATGATATTTTGGGGAGTTTTTGCTTTTCGCCGTGTGTCTCGATCCTTCATATTGATTCTTGATAAATGATTCTTCACATCACTTGGGATCTTTAGCAATAAAATGTAGCCCTCATGCCTTGTTAGGGCCTTTTCGGACTCGCAAATCTTCGCATCCCGCTTCAATAAGTTATGCCTTGGCTATGAACTCTAATTAATACCGAGCAACTTTTAAATGATCTTAGGCTAGAAGGTAAGTAACTTTTCAAATCGTACAACCTTATTTATTGCAGATAAATTAATTAGCAAGCGATGGGAGAAAAAACTTATAATCAACTCATATAATTTCATGAAAGAATACCAAACTTATAATTGACTCTATCATCTCTCGTTCTCCACAGTTTAAAATCTCAAGGAATGAGACTCGTGGATGCTTAGCCTATTAAATCAAAATTTTGTGTTTTCGCGTCATCTATAGGATCTTGAAAACTCTTAGACTTTTTAAGTTTAGAAATCGCATTTTAAAGTTCCCTTGATAAACGACTCTCTAGGGTCAATTATAGGAACTTGCGAAAAGTTCTTGTTCTTAACCTGTGAGAGTTAAGACTTTCGCGTTTTAAAGATCCCTAAATAAAAGCCTAGAAAAACTTGACTTAAACACGGTAAGGATACTAGCTAGAGTAAACTTGGATAAGTAAACTCGGGTTGAGTCAAAAGATTTACAACGTTTAAAAATTAAAACCAATTTACTAAAATTTATTCTATCAACGAAATAAAATAACTATAACAAAGGTAAAACTACTAGGCCAAAATAGATCAAAAATTTTGAAAAATGTCGAAAAATCAATTTTTCGGTTAAAATGAGGACAAATACAAGGAAAAGGCCACTTAACTTCGATAGAAGTCCCCCTACACTTAATATAAACATTGTCCTCAATGTTTAAGCATGTGGGAGTAAACTCCCCTACACTTAGGACATTGTGCACGTTGTTTAAATCTTGCGAAGGAAGAGACAACTAAAGTGATTCCTATTTGAATATTGGAAAATATAAAATAGAGAATCAAAAGAGTGTAGGATAAAACCGGGAAGACGGGTACACGGAATCACGGGTCGTCAAAAGTCATCAAGAATGTATCTTTGAAAGCTCGAATCCCTGCACATGATAAAAAAGAAAAAAACAAACACATACTAAGGTCTCTCCCAAAAAACGCTTGTTTTTTATAACCGAGTCGTGAGCCTGACTCGTCCTTGATTAGCATTGGAAGAAGCTCGAAACACATCCACCGGGATCAAATACATGGTTTTCGTCCATCAAATAGCACAAGCTTAAGGCGAACAAGGCAAGCCAAAGAAGAGTAGGCAGGGTTCCCTTAAGCAGCGATTAAGCACGATGATAGCAAGGGTGAAGTGCAAGCATATCTCCATAAGTTCCAAAGATTTTTCCTTTTATTTCATCAGATGGATACTAAGATGGCTTAAAAAGTGCAATGCCGGGGTCGAACACCTTTTCCTTTAGGGGAAAATAACACTCAGGCTCAGCAGATCTTGAAGAAGATCCGATCATAAATCTCGCAATCTCATCCTCAGACGGAGGATAGAGAGGAGTAAAGACATAAATGCTGCAGATATCGGTGTCGGCCGGCTTCTTCTCCTTTGAAGCGGGTTTCTTCATATCCAAAGTAGGATAAAGACCATAATCATCAAAGTCCAAAGGAGGAGCATCACTCTCATTTGGAAAGTAGGTATTGAGAAAATTAGCAAAATCTTCCTCAAATGAGTAGTAATCCAAAGTAGGATCAAGTGTTGTTGGCGGAGGATCTTCATCATGTGAAGAATCACTCGAGAGACTATCGGCCTCATCAAAATCATCATAAGTGGGCATGTCGGGATACTCAGAAGTAAAATCTTCATAATCATCTCCATTGGAACTAGAATCTTCATCATAAGCATCAAAGATCGAGGGAGAATCATAAATTGGTTGAGGATCGGAATTGGATAGAGAATCATCCACATCATCTTGGAACAGTGGATTATCATAGCAAGAATCGAATAGAGGATTGTTGTAAACGACAAAATCATCAAGAACATTAATCATATTCGCGGATTCTCTTCCATTAGATTTGGTTGTGATCTTCCCCATTTTGAACACTTGTTGTTCATTCCCGACCCTTAAATTAACTCACCTTCGGCAACATCAACTAAAGATTTTCCGGTTCTCAAGAATGGCCGACCAAGTATTAACGGAATACGAGGGTCCATTTCATAATCAACAACAACAAAGTCGACCAGAAAAGTGAAGGTACCCACTTTAATAAACACATCTTCGGCAATACCAACGGGGTAAGCGAGAGTGCGATTTGCAAGCTCAAGAGTCATATTTGTTGGTGTAAGGTCGAGTAATGATAGTGCTGTCTAAACACTTAAAGGCATCAAATTAATACTTGCCCCGAGATCAGCTAGGGCAGTAAATTCTTCGGTTTTGTTAAAAATGCACGGCAACACAAAACGACCGGGATCTCCAAGTTTCTCTAGAAGTTCTTTAAGAATAACTATAGAACAGTTTTCATTTAAGCGTGTGTTGACAAGCTCAACCAACTTTTCCTTCTTATTAAGCAATTCCTTGAATGCTTTGACAAATTTCGGCATGTGGACAAGTGCTTCAACAAGGCTAATGTTGAAATTCATTTGAGAGATCATCTTCAAATAGTTCGACACTTGAATGTCATCCTTGGTTAGCAAGTTAGGCTTGTCCAAGCGAGAAGGATAAGGAATATTTGGTTTATAGGTGGAAGGTGTAGGTGTAGCAGGTAAAGGTTGAGATGTTGAAGGTTTAAAGGTGGAAGGTGGGGTTGGTGAAGGGTTCTTCTTGGGTACTTCAGCTAGTAGAGGTGGAGGCGGTAATGGAGAACTAATACTAGGCGTGGGAGTAGGAGGGATAAATGGTGGTGGAGGAGGTGTGGATGGAGTAACTGTGGGAGGGATAGATGGTCCTACTAAGGTTTCTCCACTGCGTGTAGTAATAGCACTCACATTCGCTCTTGGGTTGGTGACGGTGTTTGAAGGTAGAGAGCCCGAAGTAGAGGGTTGAGTAGTTGGTAAGAAACTTGCCTACATATTCTTCAAATCATTTGTTTGAGTACTGAAGGAGGTTTGTATATCATGTCGAAGCTCGGATCTAATGTCATTACCTTGCTTAGTGATATCCCCTTTCAAGTTGATAATTTGGCTTTGCAGATTCTTAATTTGCTCTCCTTAGGTTCTCATTAAGGCTTCAACATCTTGATTAATGGGTGGGGCTTGTTGAGCGGGTGGGTGATAAGGATTAGAAGCTTTAGGTGGGATTTGGTTGCTTCTATTGTAGTTGTTGTTGGGGTTGTGGTTTTGAGGAGACAAACCGGGTGAAAGATAGTTGTTAGAACGGTAACTTAACAAATTCCGATCACCTTGAGGTCGGGCTTGGTAATTTTCCTGTGAATAGTTACCATACGCCGCATACACGTTTTTCGGATTGCCTTGAGTAGAAGGACAATCAGTGTATGAATGAGGACCACCGCAGGTCTCACAAGAAATTGCTACAGCTTTAACTTGTTGTTGTTGGTTTGTAGCGATGAGAAAGATATTTTTGTTCATTTCGGCCATCATGCGGGTGAATTCGGTCATGTCGGGGTTTGCTGAAGTAGAAGAAACATTTACTCTCGGGTTGATCCTTGAAGATGCGGAGGAATCCCAATTTTTGTGATGAGTAGTCATGTTCTCAATAAGCTCTCTACACTCCTCGGGTCTTCTTTTCATAAATGTGCCATCGGCGGCTGCATTAATCGTATCACGATCTCGAAAAGTTAAACCATTGTAGAAAGTATCAATCAACGTAACGGGGAGCCTGTTGTGGTTTGGACATCGATCGATCAAAACATTATATCTTTCCCAAGCATCAAAAAGAGATTCATCGGGTTCTTGCATGAAACCGCTGATTTGATTTCGAAGGCTTGTGACCATGGATGGTGGAAAGTAGCGCGACAAAAATCGTTGAGTCATGTCGTCCCAAGTATGAATGGAATTCTTCGAGAGACGATCAAACCATTTTTCGGCGTGGTGGGATAAAGTATGTGGAAAGAGCTGTAGGCGAAGGACATCCATAGTAACACCGGGCAACTTCATGCTTTGAGTAATAGTAATGAATTTGTCGAGGTGCTTGTTGGCATCATCATCCGGCAATCCGCGAAATGGATTAGTTTGCACTTGTTGGATCATGTGATGCTTCAACGAAAACTCCGGAGCCGTGATTTGCATCGGCGCAATCGGTCCTCCTCGTCCATACATTGTGGGTTGACAAAGCTCCTCCATTTTCTAACGTCGGGTGGGGGAACATTGTTGTTGTTATTGTTGAGGTGCGGTGGGTTATTGTTGTTGTTTACACCTGCCATAGATAAATCATCACGAGTATCGGGCTCTGGATAAGTTGAAGATCTAGTACGCATACACCTGCAAAAGCAAAAGAAAAAGATACCAGAGCAATACACAATATATATACACTATAGAAATAAAAATAAAATCTTTTTGGATTTTTGAAAATTTTTAATTTTTATGGATTTTTGGAAATTTTTAAGCAAGCAAAATAACGCTCACGAATGAACGGATCCCAAAAAGCAACGCGTCTCTCACAGAAAACCGTTAATCTTTACGAAAAGAGCCGGCAGCGGCGCCATTTAATAACTGCTTTTTTGGCCAGTAAGAAAATTTTATCGTCCGATCTTTTCGAATTGAGAAAGGGTTTAAGTGCGACTCAATCGTCTTTTGGTGGAAAAGAATATTTTTCGTTGTTGAAAAATAAATGTGCAAAACTTTAAAGTAAAGGCAAAGTAAATAAAGCTGAAAATGATTAAAAAAAATGACGAGAAATTAAAAGCAATTAACGTAAATAACGGAAATTTAAAACGCAACTAAAAATAAACTAAGGCAAGGCTTAAAATAAAACTAAAAGAAAGTGAACTAAAAGTGCGACTAAGGAAAAAGGCGGGAAAAGTAATGCTTAAAACTAGAAAAAGCTAAGTGCGAAAACTAAACTAGAATAGGCCTTATCCTGAATCCCAAATACTGTCACTATCCGGAAAAACAAAACAAGTCTAATCCAGAAAACACCCTAAAAGCTTATCCGGAATAATCCCTAGATATCTTATCCGCAATCCAGAATATGTCAGTTATCCGGAAAACGTCTAATAGCTCTTATCCGGAAAACCTACTAGTTCCCCTTATCCGGAATCCAACCTCCAATTCTTATCCGGAATGTGTCTCCTATTGATTATCCGAAATCCGTGTTTCAACTCTTATCCGGAAGACGGGTGTCACCCCTTATCCGCAATACGAATCTTAACTCTTATCCGGAAAACACAAAATAATCCACTGTCTGGAATAATCTAAGAATTCTTATTCGGAATCAGTCCTAGTGTTCTTATCCGGAAAACGTAATCTAAACGTTATCCGGAATACGAAGTTACCAAGCTTATCCGGAATAAGCAATTGCTTATCCGGAAAGAGTATCATCCACTCTTATCCGGAATCCGTCTCTAGGACGTTATCCGGAATAAGGTGGTTTAGGCTGCTTATCCGCAAAGACTACTTATCCGCAAAACGAGGTGTTCTCGTGGCCTTATCCGGAATAAAGGGTTAATTCCCTTATCCGGAAAACACAATATGAAGGTTATTAGATCCGGATCAAAAAGAAAATGCAAATAAGCTAGAAATAAGCCAAAAATCAATAAGCTCTAATCTAAAAACTTAACCAAAACACTTTTAAGAAAAAAACTATTAAACCAAAATTTAAAAACTTTTAAAAACAATAACTTTATAAAAACAACTTTTAATAAAAATCACAAATAAGCTAAAGATCTAATAAGGTAAATCAATCAAAAGCATAAAACATAAAAAAGCAATAACATAAGCAACACAATAAGCACATAAACATCAAAATTAAATCAATAACAAGAAAGGTAGATGAGAGATTCACAATAAAAATTAAAGATTCAATAAACATAAAAATAAACTTACTTGAAAATTAAAGTGAAAGACAAGGTAATCAAAGGTGCAATTAATGTAAAGGTGCAAGGAAATTAAAAGTGGAAAGACTAATGTGTCAAATTAGCTAACAACTCCTAATGACACATTAGGAATCTATTTATAGTGATTAGAAAAACTAAGCATGTGTTGGTTCATTCTTCTTTCTTTCTCGACTTCTCGTCTTCTAAATTCTTCGACTTTATCGACTTTGTCTCGGGATTAATTGAACTCGTCTTATAATATCTTCACTTATTTAGACTTGAGTTCTTAGACTTTATTAAACTTCCGTCTTTGGACTTTTTCTTCGATAAATCTTCGGAATAGGCCTTGGACTTCCGTTCTTTTTGCACTCTTGATCTTTTGACTTCGTCTTTTGTCATTTTCTTCGATAAAAGCCTGTGATAGCCCGTGTTTTCCCCCCTTTTCAGATTTTGATCCTAAATCACAACAAAAACACAAACCACGCATAATTCCGACATTTACGACATAAAATACACGTTTTGGCTTGGTTATTATTGTAGTTAAGTGGTAACAGGATGGGTGTTTACACACCTATCAGTGATCTCGTTTCTAAGTTTGTGAACCAATTTTTTCCACCATCTAAAATAACACATTTGAAAAATGAGATTCCATGGTTTACACAACGTAATAATGAAAGTTTTTCATTGGCATGGGAATGATTTAAAGAAATGTTACATGAATGTCCTCACCATGATTTTTCGGAATTGCATCAAATAGATACTTTTTATAATGGGCTTAATGATCATGAACGAGATTATTTGAATGCCACCGCGGGTGGTAATTTTTTGTGCAAAACGACCGATGAAGCTTTAAAGATTATCGAGAATAGATCTAATGTTTATAACCCTCTTAACACACCGAGTGTTGCCAATATGGGTTCATCGTCATCGTCTCGTAAAATTAATGCCTTACATGATGAAGCTAATGAGGAAAATTGGTTTTTCGATAGATTTTCGACGCTTATGACACATTGGAAAGCACAAGATGCTTTGATTTCCGCATCGGTTAAAGCGGTTGAAAAGAGTTGTTTATCTTGTGGTGGAGCTCATGATCTTTCCGAGTGCATTACCGCCGGTGGTATCACTTCGAGTGCTTATGTAGCAACGGGAACTTTAATAACTTAGTTTTGATTGGTTAATAAAAGGTTTTGCTTGCAAGATCTTTCTTTGCGTTGCTTGTACCCAATTGATATATGTCGTTGTTTCGTTCTCGGTATCTTCTCAAATTGATCACGGTCAAAAGTGGAATAGTTGTAATTGGTAACTAAAAAGGGGGAGCTTTGGTCTAAATCTACTAAATGGTAAGTGCTAGAAATATCAAAATTAAACTAAAAGCAATTACTGAAAATAAAGATAGAATTCAGATAAAACAGTAAGTACCTCTATGAAGAATAAAACTGGAAGTTTCTATTCGGAATGTCTGATATTATTCGGAATAATACGGCTATGCAGAATGATTGCTCTTACTCGGAATAAATCTCTACCCGGAATAAATTGTGCTTATGCGGAATAATCATGGCCATGCGGAATAATTTGTGCTATGCGGAATAATTTGGTGATGCGGAATGTTTGGACAGAAAACTCTATGCGGAATGTCTACACTACTCGGAATAAAAGTCTTGTGCGGAATACTGACCCTACTCGGAATAATGCTTTATGCGGAATGTTTTGAAAAGAAAATCTATGCGGAATAATTGAAAGAACAACCCTATGCGGAATATTTGAAAAGAGAGCTATGCGGAATAATTTTGATAAAAAACCTATGCGGAATATGAGCACTACTCGGAATATTTTGATATTCCGAGTAAACAAACACAATCACACCTCTACTCGGAATATTTGGTTATTCCGAATAACCAATAAAAGCACACCTTGATCCGGAATAATTGATATTCCGAACCAACACAATCAAAGAAACTTTATCCGGAATGTTTCTGGGCAAATACAGTAACTAAGCACGAAGAACAGGGAATTACAAAGGCACGAATTTAACACCAAAATTTACCAAGTTTTCAATCAAAACATAAACCAATTTCACCACTAATCATTTACCTAAGGTAAACATCAATCCAAAACAACAAAAACATAAATCCCACTTACTTTTTATGATCAAACCAATAAAATAAAACTTAAGAACTTAGAATAAAAAAGAGATGAAGAACAAGATGATGGAAAGATTAAAAGTATACTTGTATTGATGATTTAGGATTCAACAAACAAAGTGGAAAGATCAAATTTACAAGATTGGAAGAAATCAAACAAAGATGAAAACCACTCCTTAAGGGAGATGGTTTTCTTCCTACGAAATAGGAAAAAATGTAACAGAAAGAAAAGCTATGTGAAAAGTCTTGAATGGGAGGAGTATTTATAGGCTTCTCCCTTGGTTGGTGAGTGGGCTTTCTTCCTTTCTTTTTGTCTTCTCGTCTTTTCAGAAAAGTTGACGTTTTCGATTTCTATTTGGGGTTTATCGACGAATACATTCAACTCGTCTTTTAATTTCTTCATTTAATAGACTTGAGTTTCTCCGATATAGGTAAATCTTCCATCTTTGGTCCTTTTCTTCGATAAATCTTCAAATAGGCCCATTGACTTCAAATCTTTTGCATCTCTTGGACTATAGACTTCATATTTTCGTATTTTTCCTCGATAAAACCCGTACAATCCCATGTTTTCTCCGATATTTATCCGGTTGGCTATGAAAATACAACAAACACACAAACCACGCATAATTCCAAACAAATGACATTAAATACGCGTTTTGGTCTTGTTTTAGCAAGAAATAAGTGGTAAAAGGATGGGTGTTTTCACACCTATCAAATCCCCTACACTTAACTATTGCCATGCCCTCATGCAATGCTTAGTGATAAAGCAAATTTACACTTTTCTCATAATCAATCAACCGTGGCCTTATTAACATTATACTAAACCAAAAATTTAAATACTAAGAGAAATTAAAAACTTTAAAGGAGACAAAAGGATAGAAGCCATTTTCACTTGAAAATAGCTATATGGAAATAACTTGCAAAGAGATCAAGGACTTACATTAGGGCTTTGGTGCTGCGAAAATTTATCACCCTCAAGTTTCACGTTCCCCAAACTAAGCTTAAAAACGAGATCATTGTTATTATAAGTTAGCAATTCAAACACTTACACACATGGCTTAATTATATGCTTAAACTCCCTTATTCCTAGGTGTATCTCTTATATTTTATTTTTGTCTTAGAATGATCATGAAGATGCATTTTTGGACTTATTTCGATAGTTTATTTAGGCTGAAAGCAAAGTAGGACGATTTGATCAATAGTTAGCTAAAGGACAAAATCTCTTAAAACTGCTTCTCGGGATATCAAATAGTTCATATCTTGGCATAACTTAGTTCACGATTTGAGACCTTTCTCGGGCCGATATTTGGCATGTACTTCATACTTCATATCTTCAAGAGACGTTCTTGATATAATGGTCTTCTCTTCGTTATAGAGTTTCTTCACTTGGAGACTTTTGAGGGGTACTCCAACTTTGTTGACCACGACTTCATGATTATTTCTTCAATCTCTAATTGGGATTTTGAGATACAACGATCCGCCTCCTTTACGGACTTGGATCTATTTATCCTCATACCTTGTTAGGGTCTTTTCGGATAGACTTCTCCATGATCTTTATGGGAGTTGATTGCTTTTTGTCGTGAGTCTTGATCCTTCATATCGATTTTGGCAATAATGCTTTTCACATCACCTTGGATCTTTAGCAATAAAATGGAATCCTCGTGCCTTGTTAGGGTCTTTTTGGACTCGCCAATCTTCGCGCCCCGCTTCATAAGTTATGCCTTGGCTATGAACTCTTATCATTACCGAGCAACTTTTAAACGATCTTGGGCTAGAAGCTAAGTAACCTTTCAAATCGTACGACCTTACTTATTGCAGATAAATTATTAGCAAGTGATGGGAGAAATGGCAAATAATTACACCAAGTGAGCTTGTGCAAGAATACCGACTTATAATTGACTCTATCATTTCTCGTCCTCCACAATTTAAAATCTCAAGTAATGAGACTCGTGGATGCTTAGCATAATATACCAATTAAGGTCTACATGGTTAAGGATACGAGCTAGAATAAACTCGGATAAGTCTATTCGGGTTGAGTCAAAATAATCGCAACGGGCCTAATATGTCAAAGATTTGAAAACTAGCTACCCACTTTATTAATATTTTTGACTTTATTGCGGGATATATACATATGAAAGCAACGATAAAAATTTAAAAATTACGACAAAAATGGCCAAAGTTAATTAAAATTTTGAAAAATGCTGAAAAAGATGATTTTCCGGTTAAATGAAGGCATTTTCATGGAAAAGTCCACTTAAAACTTCGATAGAAGTCCCCCCTACACTTAAGATAAACATTGTCCTAAATGTTTAAGCGTGTTGGAAAAGTCTCCCCTACACTTATGACATTGTGCATGTTGGTTAAATCAAGCTAAGGAGGGGACAACTAAAGTGATCAATTTCAAATGTGAGTATGAAGAAAATTGAATCACGATAGTTGAGAGATAGAACCGGTATTGCGGATAACATGGGAGCACGGTTCTTCAATGATTCCAAGAGGGCACGTATCCCTGTAATCACATCACCATCCAAATACAAGCAACCTATATAGCTCCCCCTACACTTAGGATAAAAACAGGAAAGGGAGATAGATACTCGGGTTGCCTCCCGAGGAGCGCTTGTTTTTGTTTACCGAGTCACGAGCCTGACTCGGTCCCTAACTAATTCAAGGGAAACGTGGTGAGGGATGGAATCATCTCTTGAGAGATGTCCTCACCAAAGTACAATTTCAAACGCTGGCCATTCACCTTGAAGTTGGGCCCATTTGGCTGAGAAAGCTCAATGGTGCCATAGGGAAAAACATTGGCGATGGTGAATAGACCAGACCAGCGGCTCTTCAACTTGCCTGAGAAGATCTTCAACCGAGAGTTAAAGAGTAAGACTTGATCACCAATGTGGAACTCTCGGTTCTTGATTTTAGCATCGTGGATAATCTGGGTCTTCTCCTTGTAGATCAATGAGTTCTCGTAAGCCTGATTCCTCAATTCTTGTAGCTCGTTGAGTTAAATCTTGCGAAAATCACCGGCTTTGTTGATGTCGAAGTTAGCCCACTTCAAGGCCCAGTATGCCTTATGTTCTAGCTCGATAGGGAGGTGGCAAGCTTTCCCGTACACAAGACGATAAGGTGTGCAACCAATCGGTGTCTTATAGGCGGTACGGAAAGCCCACAGAGCATCATCAAGTTTATCGGTCCACGAGGCACGATGCTCTCCCACAGTACATTCCAAAATTCTCTTCAATCCACGGTTGGATATCTCGGCTTGACTGTTGGTTTGAGGATGATAAGCGGTGGAAAGACGGTGATTGACACCATACTTAGCCATGACTCTTGCAAATTGATCGTTGCAAAAATGAGTCCCGCGGTCACTGATAATAGCACGAGGAACACCGAATCGAGCAAACAGTTGTTTCAAGAAATTACAAACCACCCTCGCGTCGTTAGTGGGTAAAGCCTTGGCTTCAACCCATTTAGAAACGTAGTCGACAGCGACAAGGATGTATTTGTTGCCTTTAGAAGAAGGGAATGGCCCCATAAAGTCGATGCCCCATACATCAAAGATTTCACAATCTTGTATGAAATTTTGAGGCATCTCATCTTTATGTGTGATCCTGCCTTGTTTTTGGCAAGCATCACAATGCTTAACCATCTCGTGAGCATCACGATAAATGGTGGGCCAATAGAATCCCGAGTCAAACACTTTTTTGGCGGTGTAGTTGGGACCAAAGTGACCACCGGTGGGCCCTTTGTGGCAAGCTTGGAGAATGTCCAAAGCGGCCGGTCCGTCAACACATCGGAGAATAATCAAGTCAGCGCATTGTTTGAATAGAAAAGGGTCATCCCAAAAGTAAGTCTTAACATCGTTCAAGAACGTCTTCTTTTGTTGGGATGTTAACCCTTTGATGAGAACACCACCCGCTCAGTAGTTTGCAATATCGGCAAACCACGGGGTGCCATCAAGATTGATATTTATAGACATTAAGGTCTCAAGGGGGAAAGAGTCATTGATCTCTTTGTTCGGATGATCCCCTTGATATGGATCCTCAAGTCTGCTCAGATGATCCGCGGCTAGGTTTTCAGCACCCTTTTTGTCACGAATTTCAATGTTGAATTCTTGAAGGAGTAAAACCCAGCGGAGAAGTCTTGGCTTAGAGTCATGTTTATTCATCAAGTACTTCAACGCGGAATGGTCCGTGTATACGATGGTGGTGGATAAAACAAGATAGGGGCGAAATTTTTCAAAAGCATAGACAACAGCTAAAAGCTCTTTTTCGGTTGTCGTATAATGCAATTGAGTCCCCGTCATTGTTTTGCTAGCATAGTGGATTGGTTGGAAATGTTTGTTGATCCTTTGTCCCAAAACCGCACCAATAGCAAAGTCGCTAGCATCGCACATCAACTCAAAGGGTAGCTCCCAATTAGGGGTAACCAAGACCGGTGCCTTAGTTAGCTTATCCTTAAGAAGATTGAAGGCTTCGATACACTCTTTAGAAAAGATAAAAGGAGTATCTTTTTCCAAGAGGTGGGTCATCGGGCGAGCGATTTTAGAGAAATCCTGAATGAATCGACGATAGAAGCCCGCATGACCCAGAAAACTTCTCACACCCTTCACGGTTAAAGGTGGAGGTAATTTGGCTATGACATCTACCTTAGCACGGTCGACTTCAAGACCGACATTAGAGATTTTGTATCCTAGCACAATGCCTTCTTTTACCATAAAATGGCATTTTTCCCAATTCAGAACAAGGCGAGTGTCTTCGCACCGCTTAAGCATACATTCTAAATCGGCAAGGCAAGAAGAGAAGGAATCCCCAAAGACCGAGAAATCATCCATGAAGACTTCCATGGTTTGCTCAACCATGTAATAGAAGATAGCTAACATGCACCTTTGGAAAGTCCCGGGGGCATTGTATAAGCAAAAAGGCATTCTTTTATAAGCAAATGTGCCATAGGGACAAGTGAATGTTGTCTTCTTTTGATCTTGGGGATCGATGGGTATTTGGAAATAACCCGAGAAACCATCGAGAAAGCAGTAATATTCATTACCCGCTAAACGTTCAAGCATTTGGTCCATAAAAGGTAGAGGGAAATGATCCTTTCTCGTGGCATCATTGAGTTTGCGGTAGTCTATACAAACTCTCCACCCAGTAACAAGACGGGTAGGAATCAACTCGTTGTTCGCATTGGGCACAACGGTAATTCCGCCTTTTTTAGGCACACAATCGACTGGAGTAACCCATGGTGAATCCGAAATAGGGTAAATCATACCCGCATCAAGAAGTTTGATAACCTCTTTTTGATGACTTCATGGATTTTAGGATTCACCCTTCGTTAGCTTTGAATTGTGGGCTTAAAGTCGTCCTCCATGAGAATTTTATGTGTGCAAAAGTGAGGATCAATTCCGCGAATGTCGGAGATTTTCCAAGTGATAGCTCTTTTATGCTTCTTCAACACGGCGACAAGTCGGGCTTTTTATTCTTCTTTCAGGTCCTTCGCGATGATGACCGGTAACTTCTCGTTGTCTTCAAGGAAAACGTACTCAAGATAAGGAGGTAGGTCCTTAAGCTCAAGAGTAGGAGGATCCTCAATAGATGGTGTAACTAACGATGGATCATGATTAGTCACCTCTTTAGGAGAGGGAGGAGGAAACGGGTCTTCATTGAGAAGTCTCTCAATAGTACGAATGTCTTCATCCCAATCAGTGGAAGAATCATCATACTTAATATCGAGAGGACCCAAACTAGCTTCGAAATCATCCAAGTCAGTTTCTCCAAAAGGAGTCAATGCCGGAGAAATTGAGGCAACGGTCTCAACATTGGGTAGAGAAGAAAGAGTACTTTTGCAAGCATCATGAAAATTTTCTTCACAAGCCTCATCGAGAACATCAATAGCATTAACACTCTCATACGAATAAGGTTGCTTAGAAATCTTACCTATGTTGAAGACAATTTTGTCGTCACCAACTCTCATGATTATTTCGCCCGCGGCTACATCAATGAGAGTGCGACCGGTCCTCAGGAATGGACGTCCAATGATTAATGGAACACGAGGATCCATCTCATAGTCAATGACAACAAAATCCGCCGGGAAGGTGAATTTGTCAACGCCAACAAAGACATCTTCGGCTATCCCCACTGGATAAGCAACCGTACGGTTGGCTAATTCCAAAGTCATTTTGGTGGGGACTAGCTCGGGGAGAGATAATTGCTTCCAAACACTTAAAGGCATTAAGTTTATACTGACACCTAGATCGTCTAGGGCCATGCAATTCTCTACTCCCAGGAAGTTGCAAGGAATCAAGAAGCGACCCGGATCACCAAGTTTGGTGGGCAATTTCCTTAAGAGCACTGCAGAGCAATTCTCATTAAGTTGGGTCTGAGCAATGTCAAGAAGCTTCTCCTTGTCACTTAGAAGATCTTTAAACATCTTAGAGTACTTGGGCATGTGAGCGAGATCCTCGGCAAAGGAGATGTTAAAATTCAATTGTTTAAACATTTTAAGAAAGTTTGAAACTTGAATATCATCCTTGCTCTTTTACTTCTCTTTCCTCAACCTTGAAGGATAAGGTATATTGGATGAAGAAGAAGGCTTTAGGGAAGTAGGATCACTCACAACCACGGGTGGTGGGGAAATGGGGGTAGAAGGAAAAGGAGGTGAGGAAAGTTGCTCTTTTTCCTTGTTCACAATCACGGGTGGAGGTGTAGGAAGCTCGGGTTCCGTATAACCTTTTCCACTACGAGTGGTGATTGCTTTCATCTCCCCTCTTGGATTCGCAACGGTGTTACTGGGAAGAGTACCCGAAGAAGAGGGTTGATTACCTTGGATGAGCGAACCAATCATATCACGAATGTTAAGCGCTTGAGTGCTGAAAGAATCTCTGATGTCGGCACGAATTTCATTGCTTTGTTTTGCCATGTCATTCCTTAGCTCAGCTCGAATATCGCTCCCTTGTTTCGCCATGTCTTTCTTCAAGTTGACAAATTGACTCTGAAGATTCGTCACCATCTCTCGATTAGTCTTCATGAACGTCTCGACGTCTTGATTCACTGCCATCGGTTGATTGAGAGGTGGAGCTTGGTAAGCTTGAGAATTTCCTTGAGGTGGGTATGGGTTTCTTTGGGATTGATATTAATTTTGAGAACGAGGTTGGGATTGGTTGTTTCGGTTATAGCTTTGTTGTTGGTTTTGGTTCTGAGGAGGGAAACCGGGTGGAGCAAGATAATTGTTGGAACGATAACTTAGCAAGCTACGGTCTCCTTGAGGACGGGCTTGATAGCCTCCCGTGGGATAAGTACTGTATGCTGCGTTAACGTTTTCAGAAAAATGCCTTGGGTAGAAGGACAATCATTGTAAGAATGAGGACCACCACATGTGTCACAAGAAATATCAACGGCTTTAGCTTGTTGAAAGTGGTTTGTGGCCATGGTCATGAAATTCTTGTTCATCTCAGCGAGTTGTCGAGAAATTTCAGTCATCTCAGGATTGGAAGTAGTAGAAGAAACATTGACTCTCGAGTTAGATCTTGAGGATGCGGATGAATCCCAATTCTTGTGGTGAGTAGTCATATTTTCAATCAACTCTCTACATTCCTCCGGTCTCCTTTTCATAAAATTACCACCGGCGGCGGCGTTGATCGTGTCACGATCACGAAAAGTGAGACCATTGTAGAAAGTATCAATGAGAGTGACGGGGAGCATGTTGTCATTTGGACAGCGGTCGATCAAATCATTGTACCGTTCCCAAGCATCAAAGAGCGATTCATCATTGTCTTGCATGAATCCACTAATTTGGTTACGAAGGCTCGTGACCATGGATGGTGGGAAGTAGCGCGACAAAAAGCGTTGAGTCATGTCGTCCCAAGTATGAATAGAGTTCTTTGGGAGACGGTCAAACCATTTTTCGGCATGGTGAGAAAGCGAGTGGGGAAAGAGTTGAAGGCGAAGGTCATCCATAGAAACACCGGGAGACTTCATGCTTTGGGTAATGGTAATGAATTTGTCGAGGTGTTTGTTGGCATCATCATCCGGAATTCCGTGAAATGGGTTAGTTTGCACTTGCTGGATCATGTGATGCTTCAACGAAAACTCCTGGGGCGTGACATGCATCGGTGCAATCGGGCCTCCACGTCCGTTCATCGTGGGTTGACATAGCTCCTCCATGGTGCGTAGGTCGGGTAAGGGTGGATTATTCATGTTTTGGTGGGGTGGGTTATTATTGTTGTTGTTATTTGGGAGGGGTGGATTATTATTGTTGTTGTTGTGTACACCGGCCATGTCTAAATCTTCGAGAGTCTCGGGCTCTGAATAAGACGTTGATCGAGTACGCATACACTAAAAAGAAAATGCAAGAGAAAATATTACAATCCAAACGATCCCACTACATCAGGACCCTTTCGACGTTGCACAAAAGCCATTACTTTACGTTTTGGTTTTTATAGGTTTTTTTATGTTTTTGTATTCTTGAAAATTTTATATTTTTATGGGTTTTTGAAAATTTTTGTGCTTGAAAATAACGTTCCCGAAAGAACAGATCCCAAAATCCAATTTTTCTCACAAAAAACTGTTGATCTTAACGAGAAGAGCCGGCAGCGGCGCCATTTTAATAACTGAGTTTTGATTGGTTAATAAAAGGTTTTGCTTGCAAGATCTTTCTTTGCGTTGCTTGTACACAATTGATATATGTCGTTGTTTCGTTCTCGGTATCTTCTCGAATTGATCACGGTCAAAAGTGGAATAGTTGTAATTGGTAACTAAAAAGGGGGAGCTTTGGTCTAAATCTACTAAAATGGTAAGTGCTAGAAATATCAAAATTAAACTAAAAGCAATTACTGAAAATAAAGATAGAATTCAGATAAAATAGTAAGTACCTCTATGAAGAATAAAACTAGAAGTTTCTATTCAGAATGTCTGATATTATTCGGAATAATACGGCTATGCGGAATGATTGCTCTTACTCGGAATAAATCTCTACCCGGAATAAATTATGCTTATGCGGAATAATCATGGCCATGCGGAATAATATGTGCTATGCGGAATAATTTGGTGATGCGGAATGTTTGGACTGAAAACTCTATGCGGAATGTCTACACTACTCGGAATAAAAGTCTTGTGCGGAATACTGACCCTACTCGGAATAATGCTTTATGCGGAATGTTTTGAAACGAAAATCTATGCGGAATAATTGAAAGAACAACCCTATGCGGAATATTTGAAAAGAGAGCTATGCGGAATAATTTTGATAAAAAGCCTATGCGGAATATGAGCACTACTCGGAATATCTTGATATTCCGAGGAAACAAACACAATCACACCTCTACTCGGAATATTTGGTTATTCCGAATAACCAATAAAAGCACACCTTGATCCGGAATAACTGATATTCCGAACCAACACAATCAAAGAAACTTTATCCGGAATGTTTCTGGGCAAATATAGTAACTAAGCACGAAGAACAGGGAATTACAAAGGCACGAATTTAACACCAAAATTTACCAAGTTTTCAATCAAAACTTAAACCAATTTCACCACTAATCATTTACCTAAGGTAAACATCAATCCAAAACAACAAAAACATAAATCCCACTTACTTTTTATGATCAAACCAATAAAATAAAACTTAAGAACTTAGAATCAAAAAGAGATGAAGAACAAGATGATGGAAAGATTAAAAGTAGACTTGTATTGATGATTTAGGATTCAACAAACAAAGTGGAAAGATCAAACTTAAAAGATTGGAAGAAATCAAACAAAGATGAAAACCACTCCCTTAGGGAGATGGTTTTCTTCCTATGAAATAGGAAAAACTGTAACAGAAAGAAAAGCTAGGTGAAAAGTCTTGAATGGGAGGAGTATTTATAAGCTTCTCCCTTGGTTGGTGAGTGGGCTTTATTCCTTTCTTTTTGTCTTCTCGTCTTTTCAGAAAAGTTGACGTTTTCGATTTCGATTCGGGATTTGTCGACGAATAAATTCAACTCGTCTTTTAATTTCTTCATTTAATAGACTTGAGTTTCTTCGACATAGGTAAATCTCCCGTCTTTGGTCCTTTTCTTCGATAAATCTTCAAATAGGCCCACTGACTTCAAATCTTTTGCATCTCTTGGACTATAGACTTCATCTTTTCGTCTTTTTCCTCGATAAAACCCGTACAATCCCATGTTTTCTCTGATATTTACCCGGTTGGCTCTGAAAACACAACAAACACACAAACCACGCATAATTCCAAACAAATGACATTAAATACGCGTTTTGGTCTTGTTTTAGCAAGAAATAAGTGGTAAAAGGATGGGTGTTTTCATACCTATCAAACTTACAACCAAAACGGTCAAAGTTCCCGCCCAAATCAAGCTCCACAAAATCAAAATGCTAACAACTCTCGAAACGACAATCAAAATGGTGGTTATCAAGGCAATTCACGTAACTATAACAAAGGGAATTACCAAAGTGGGAATGGACAAGTTTCAAATTAAAACCAAAACCATGATTTTCAAAACACTACACAAGGTTTTCAAAATGCTCACACTAAAAATCTTAATGGAGAATTTTGGAACTATGCAAAAGCAAACGATGCTAAGTTTGACAACATGCAACGTGAGATGATTAGCTTAATATCCGAATTGAAAAACGAGCTTAAAAACGAATTTTCTAATGAATTAAAAACTCATGCTAATAAAATGGAAGGAAACGTTCAACGTCTTCAACAAAATCAACAAAAGATGGAATACTTTCTGCTATTTACGCTCTTTTCCTAAAGAGTAGTAAAACACTACAATCAAAGACTCTTTGGAATTTCCCTTGGTTCATTCGGGTTGACAAGTGTAGGAAATATACTAGGGTTTTCTCTAGTAGACATGTAGGTTGGTGTATGGACAAATTCCCTTTGTATATTAAAGTGAGTTCTAAAATCCGTTTTTGCATTCACTTTATTAAGTTTTGTTAATGCTAAGCAATGCCTAATAAAGTTGTTAGTACCAATTAATCTTTCTTAGTTTTGATCATGACAAATTACAAAGACATTTATTGTCAAACACAATCATAAAACGAATTATCTAAGAAACACTATCATCAAGGTAATAATCATTACACTAACATATCTTAATCATGCTTAGTGATCATAAAAGTGATTAGCCTTAAAACTCACTTTTGTCAAATGTAACAAAATATTTTTAATAAACTTTATTTTTAAGAAAATGTTTTATTAAAATGAAAATGTAAATTTGAATATGACATATTCCAAATGCCATAAGAATATCTTTTGAAGGTTTAAACAGCCTCAGATATATCAAATTTACTAAAAGACAAACAGGAGCGTAGTCTACACTCCGCGGTTCCTTAAGTGCATATGCGGTTCGCTATCGATAAGGAACTGCCTAGGTAGCTAAGGAACCGCCCCCAGCTAGCCATTGGGATTTGTCTTCTATAAATAGTGGATCAAATCTGCATTTTCATTAACCCTTTTTGGACATCTCTTCCAATCTTCTTTCTCCTTTCTAATCCTAATCATTTGTAAATGATCACTTAATGTGTTAAGTATGTTTACTTATGATTATCCACTTGATCTCCTTCTTTACCTTGTCTAAATATAAGATCACTCACACACTTGTGATGTGATTAAAGATGAAGCCTTGATCCTCTTCTAAAGATCTAGTCATGTTCATCATTTGTTTATTTGTGTCTTTTGTAGCTCTAATGTATTTGTGAATACTTGGACTAGTTGTGTTCATCCAAGCTATGTGTGAATACTTGGATTAGAGTTGTGTAAATCCTTTGCATATGTGTGTGCTTGGATTTGTGTTCTGTAAATCCAAGCTACATGTGTGTACTTGGATATGTTTAGTTGAGTTGTAATAAGTTTTGTTAGTTCTCACGAAACTATAAAGTGATGTGGTTGTGTCTTGTGAGTTCTCACTAAACTATAAAGTGATGTGTAGTTGTGTTGTGTGAAGTTCTCACTTAGCTTCAAAGTGAAGAGTCGTGAAAATCGGTTCTAGCTTTGGATTAGAACTCGACATCTAGCCTTGTGTCAGAAAATGGTGAAGTAGGCAACGTTTTGAAGATTGGTTCTAGCTTTGGATTAGAACTCGACATCTAGCCTTGTGTCGTAAAATGGTGAAGTGGGCGACGTTGTGTAGATTGGTCCTAGCTAAGATTAGGTCTCGACATTTAGCTTAGTGTTGGAAAATAATGTAAGCTACGTTGTAAGGTTTTCTCCGCCAAGAAGGGAGCTTGTGGATATAGTGCAAATCTCGAGTAAGGTGTACTCGAGGAGAGGAGTAGGAACGAGGATAGAGCTTCATTTCCGAACCACTTTAAATCTTGGTTTCTTCCTACTAGGTTGTTTCTTTCCTTACTCATTACTTACATTCATCATCATTACACTTACTACTTATTGTTAATGCATTAGAATTGAACCTAATCGTTATGCAACTAGCTTTCAAGTAAAAGATATTTTGGCACTCACCTAATTGAAAGGAATTTTCATTAGGATATAAACTGATGAGAAACTATTCAACCCCCCCCCCCTTCTAGTTTCTACAATTGGTATCAGAGAAATGGTGACACAAGATCTTTGAAGTATATTGTACTTTAAAACTTGGATCGATCCATTGTCTCCTCAAATTAGAAGGTTAAGTTGTACTAAAGTTTTTCTTTGGTCAAAACTATCTTTTATTAAAAATAAGCTTTTTAATTGATAATACTGCATCTCATTTAGATTATTAGTATTTATGCATTTTAGAGTTTCTCTTGAAATGTATCTACTAGTTTGCATCTTGTTATGTGTAGGTACTCATAAAGATCAATCATTCAGTTGATTGTTGATTGAGTTACTTACACTTTTATAAGACTCATCTTCTTTGATTTCTAACATCATTGAATGATGATATCAAGATGGATGGGAGTGATACTAGTCCTTGAAGAATTAGTAGTCACTTTAGTCATGGTTGGGCTTTGCATTGGTTCCTTGAAAGCTTGGAATGTTATTTGTGGCCAAGGTACGTTTTCATTCTTCCACACGCCCTATTAATCATTAATTGACAATATGTTTGTTCTTGGCATCCTTGCCTTGAAATTTGTTTGTGGTTTGTGATTCTTCCCTTTTTCCCTCTCAAACCTTCATTGCTTGGATACTTGACTCACTATAGAGATGTAGAGTGAGTTAGTAGAAGCTTAAAGTATCAAGCATGATTTCCATGGTTTGCACCTTACGGTTAGTAGGCCCAATATCATGTGTAACTTGTGCAATTCAGTTCGTCTCTAGGATGATTGATGAATACATTGAGATACCAAACTACTTCATTAAGTTTTAGGTGGATTTTACACATTTGGAATTGAAATATTCCAAGGATATTGTTATTGTAAATCCTAGCAATAATTATCCGATCATGTGGGAGAGAAAGTGAATCTATACTTTGCTCATATTTTGAAATAAAATAAGACTACTCTTGAAACTGATCTTATTCTATGTATCAAAGTTGCTTGGTATAGTTCATTACCAAAGTCGTTTAGACTTTCGCCGGAAAGGCACGTCTTAAACCACTATATATGACACAAGCTCTTCGTCTCCTTGATTTGAAGAATGTCATTTGTATCTTGAGCACTGTTCTTGGTCTTGATTCACTTCTCTTGACTCCTCTCTCTTTGCTTCTTTTCCACGAGTAGTCGTTTGTCCATTTCGGTCTTTTCCTATCTCGATTCGACTCGTAATCCTTCAATAAGGCATTATTACCTAGTGTTGTGGTGGTCCAATAAGTTCCTAAAGGCTTAAGACATATTTTAAGGTTTTTAGAAATATTTGGTTTTGAAAATTTCTTTGATTTTCCTTAATTAAAACACGCCATTGTAGGCGGTTCCTTATTGTCGTGGCTCAAACAGGCGGTTACTTATCGATAAGGAACCACATCCAGTACTCACGACTAAAGTGCCAGTTTTTATTAAAACTCACTTTTTCAAAAAACTCCTTCTATCTCTTCTCCAACATAGCAACGAGAACACCCAGTTTTCCACCATTGTTGTTTTTCTAAAACCTTCAATTACTCAAGATTAATTGATTTCGATTTGTGGGTTTCACTCATCCTTCATCTAAGATCAATTATCTGTAAGTCATTTCTTTCAAGTTCATCTAATTTGTTCTAGGGTTAATACATTTATAATTGGGGATTTTAAAATTAACATTGAATTAGAACCTTACTAGGAATAAGAGGTGACATAGTATTGTTACTATGATTCCTTAGGTTCATATTCATTGAGATTTCACTAAAACCCACTTGTAGAACAAATCCAAATTTTGACTAAATAACTTTGGTTGATTGATGGAATTGATATGAACCCATGAACAAGTTGGTAATGGCATTGTTAAATGCTTGCCTCAAAACCTTCTTTTTGAAAAACCAATGTTCAAGTTCAGTGTTGATCTTACATGTTCAATGTGTTATTGTTAATGATGAACTAGGTACATTGTGAATGTGAGAATGATAAGGATTAAACCTTTGTTTGTCAAGAGATTGATGAAACATATTCTCATCTTTTTTATTTTTGGTTTATATGTAACTTATGAGTAATTGGGGAAATATGTTTGTATGTTATTTTTAGGTACTGTCATGACTTTGGGATATCAAAATGACCACCAACGTACTAGAGAATACATGCCTAATCTTTCTTTGTTGAGTCAAACTCGTTCTACTCAAAACACTTATCGTAGTCTTGAATCTCGTTGTTTTTATGAAGGACGCATTGTTCCTTCTAACTTTCTTGGACTTGACTTCTTTCGATTCATGTTTAATACCATTGGCTTTGATTGTTTGCTTGATATAGATGAGCCAATCTTTCCTTCTTTCCTCGTGGAAATCTTTAACGCGTACATATTAATGTGAATCAATAATGGTTTATCTATAAGATTTTCCATCAAGGGGAAAACCTTTGTATACACTCTTGAGGAATTTGGTAAGATTCTCAAAGTTCCATACGAAGGTCCATACAGGTTCACCGATGCTTGGGGTTTAAACTACTTAGAATCGGCCCCTATTGATGTGCATTATGTGACCGAGATACCTTCGGCTTCGGCCATCTCTTGTACCATTGCTAAACCTCGTGAACACCCTATTCCTGGTAATTTTAAGGGATAATTTCATGCTCTCACTCCTTGGGAATTACTAACTAGCGATCTTAGCGATTTTATGATCCCGTGGGCCGAAATCATTAGGGAAAATGCAATATGCTTGGATGGTAATCGCAACCATGTGCCCGCTTGTCTTGCACATATGTTGTATTGTGTTGCTACCAGCACTCCATACAACCTTGCATTTCTCATAGCTAGAAGAATAAGATTTGTTCTTAGTGGATCTTGTTCTAGTCTTCCATATGCCATGATTCTCTTACGGCTTCTTAAGAAACTTCTTCTTGACTTTCCACCTTTAAATGCTTCATCATTTCACTCTGTGGATCGAGTCATACTTCCTATTGAAGGGAATGTCTCTTCCGTACCCACGCATTATTCAAATGAATATGGAAATGTCTCTCAAGACAACTCTCTCAATCCTTGTTATGACTTGTCATCCTCTATCTCTCAATTGTCTTTTCTAGACATTGATTCAGACTATCAATATTGTCTCAATCTTCATCTTCAAGATCGAATAAGAAGTGAATCAAGGCAAAGAGAAAATGCTCATAGATGAATGATTTATCCTACACTTGAATGATTAATATGTGTGTAAACATGTTTGGATTGTTGAACTTCATCTCTTTTATCTTTATTCTTAGGATGTTATGTGTTCATTAACTAATACTTTGTGTTTGGATTTTCTAGTATTTTAATCCTAATTGTCTAGCTATCGATCTTTCGATTTGCATGGCTTTGTGAATCTTATGTGTTAGTTTGCTTCCTAGACCTTGAGTTATAGTCCATTTTGGCTTGATAAACCTTTATATTAAATCTGGGCTAGAATTAATTTCTGGAAGTGCCTTTTATCAAACCCACTTGGGGCGGCCCTTATCTAAACTGCGGTTCCTTAGCGATAAAGAACCGCACCTTTTTATAAGGAACCACCTCTGTATATTTCGAGAAGAATCTTTGCTTTACACTATTCCCCCTTGATCTGTGTAAACATTGATAAACCTTTTGCAAAAACCTGCACTTTCCTAAACTAGGCTACCTAATTTCACTGTTCACATAAAACACTTTTAACCCATTACTAGTTTGGATCATCCATTCATCTTCTTAAACTCTCTTTTGTTGATTGTGTTCTTCATTCCTTAAACCACTCTCTAAACCTAAACACACCACCATGGTGTCCACTAGAACATCCAATTCTTCCAAAACTTCCTCATCCAAAAGAAACCTTAAGATCAAATTCAAGTTTCCTAAACTTGGTTCTCCATCTTCTCACAAACCCAAGAGTGAAACTTCTCCCATTTTCATCTCTTCATCTCTTTCACCACCACTTGCTTCATGGAAGACAAACTCAACTCATGGTACTAACTATTCACATGGTTCTACCTTCTCTTCATTCCAATCAAGAATGAATGAGTTTTCCTGACCATTGATAGGTGTGTAAACACCCATCCTTTTACCACTTAAAACTGGCTAAAACAAGACCAAAACACGTATTTAATATCATTTGTTTGGAATTATGCGTGGTTTTTGTGTTTATTGTGTTTTCAGAGCTAACCGGATGAATATTAAAGAAAACATGGGATTGCACGGGTTTTATCAAGGAAAAAGACTCAAGACGAAGCCTATTGTCCAAGAGATGCAAAAGATTTGAAGTCAATGGGCCTATTTAAAGATTTATCGAAGAAAAGGACCAAAGATGGAAGATTTACATATGTCGAAGAAACTCAAATCTATTTAACGAAGAAATTAAAAGACGAGTTGGATTTAATCGTCAACAAATCCCGAATCAGAATAAAAAACGTCAACTTTTCTGAAAAGACGAGAAAACAAGAAGAAAGGGAGAAAGCCCACTCACCAACCAACCACTAGGACTATAAAAGGATTTTTCCTTCACACAATTAGGGAGTTAGTTTTTGTTTTCTTTTCCCAGTTTCTTTGGTTCGTAGCATCACCAACACCATTAGGGTGTTTGGTTATTTTTAATTTTCTTTCAATCTTGTAAGTGTTTAATCATTACTCTTGTTACCTTTACATTAATCTTTCAATTCCATCTTTTCATTCATCTAGTTCATCTCCATTTTTATTCAAAGTTCCCAAGTTCTTGTTGATTGATTTTAATCTTTTGAAATTGTTGATTTTGTGTTTTTATTGTTGGGATTTATTACTTATGGTATTTAGATGATTTGTGTTTAATTTGGAAAAACCTTTTTGCGTATTCATCTTGATTTTGGATTTAAACCGCGTCTCCTGTTCTTGCGTTACTGCTGCTGTTCTTACTCCAGGAATATTCCGAATAAATGATTTTCTATTTCCCTTATTCGGAATATTGGATATTCCGAATAGGGCTGTTTACTTTTCTCTTACTCGGAATATCTTATATATTCCGAACAGAACTTGTTTTTCCGAATAGGACCCATTTTTCCGCATAAGATTTATTTTTCCGCATAGAACACTTTTTCCGAATAGGACCATTTTTCCGAATAGGCTTTCTTTCCGAACAGAACCTGTTTTTCCGAATAGAGCTATTTTTTCCGCATGGGGGTGTTTTTCCGAGTAGCCTATTTATTCAGCATTGAGATTATTCCGTATGGCAATATTATTCCGCATGGTCCATTTATTCCGAGTAGGGAAATATTCCGAATAGAGCATTTTTGAGGTTATTTTTCTGTCACTGTGTTATTTAATTCTCTCTAGCTTACCTTTTAGTTACTTCATTTATTTATCGCTCATCTTTGTTTACTTCACGCATTTATCCTTTTAATAAAATAGAAAACCAAACCATCTTTTTGTCACCAAGAACAAATCATTCCACTTAGGACCGAGATCAATTCGAGAGGATTCCGAGAAATCGAACTTTTTAAACTCATTGAAAATCTCGTGTATCAAATGGCGCCGCTGCCGGCTCTTCTCGTTAAGATCAAAAGTTTTTTGTGAGAACTTGGATTTTGGGATTCGTTCCCCGTGAACGTTACTTTTTCACAAAAAATTTCAAAAAATACTAAAAAATATAAAATTTTCAAAAATACAAAAAAAATTAAAAAAACCTAAAAACCAAAAATGTTTTGCTTTGTTTCTCTTTTGTTAGTTCTTTTACAGGTGTATGCGCACTCGATCCACGTCTTATCAAGAGCCCGAGCCTCTCGATAACTTAGACATGGCTGGTGTACAAAACAACAACAACATACCACCTCCAAACAATAATAATAACAACAACAACCCACCTTTCAACAACATGAACAATAACAACAACAATGAGCCTCTTCCGGATAATCGCCCGATGATTGAACTGCTGCAAGCTCATGTAGACGGCAACACTGACCCAATTGTCATACCTCCAATTGCCGCCAACAACTTCGAGCTAAAATCAGGCTTTATCCAGATGGTCTCCGCTCAACCATTCTTGGGACGTACCATTGATGATCCACACGACCACATCAAGAGATTCTTGCAACTCACCAACACGGTCAAGTTCAATGGTGTTCCACAAGAGGTTATCAGGTTACAACTTTTTCCCTTTTCTTTAGATGGACAAGCCCGGCATTGGCTTGCTAAGGAACTGCCACAGAGTATTCTCTCGTGGACGGATTTGGAAACAAAGTTTATCAATTACTTTTTCCCACCCTCTCGTACTACCGCTTTGCGGAATGAAATCATAAATTTTGAACAAAAGTACGATGAGTCGTTCAGTGAATCTTGGGATCGTTTTAAAGATCTTTTAAGAAAATGCCCACAACATGGTTTTACCAAAGTACATCAAATTAATACTTTTTACAATGGTTTAAGCATGAGTGACCAAGATTCACTAAACAGTGCCTCGGGGGGTAATTTATTGGCTAAGACTTCCAATGTTGCTTGGGACATCATTGAGAATAAATCTCGTGTGCAAACCAAGAGTGTTAGGACCAATGTCGCTAGTGCTAGCACTAGTGACAGCGACAAGCGACTTGACAAAATCACCACGCTTCTTGAATCGCTTGTCACCCACACCGTCAGCAACAACAACAGCAACCACGCTAAAAACGCTCAAGTTAACGCTGTCAGCCAACCTTGTGAGATATGCGGTGGTCCTCACTTTTACACCACTTGTACTGCCACCCAAGAATATCCTGCTGAGAATGTGAATGCGGCATATGGCACCTATCCTCAACCTGCTTATCAAGCTAGACCTCAAGGTGACCGTAATTTGCTTAGCTACCGCTCTAACAATTATCTTTCCCCACCTGGTTTTCCCCCAAACAACCCAAACCAACAACAAAACCTCAATCGCCCTCCTCAATAACAACAACAGCCTCGACAACCATACATACCTCCTCACAAGCAGCAACAACCACCTCAACGTAACAACCAAGTTTACCAACAACCTACTTATCAACCACCCGCATACAATGCTCCTCCCAACCAACCCACCGCTCTTCACCAAGAAGTGGAAACTTATATGAGGACTAACGATGTGATTGTGGGAAATCTTCAGAGAGAGGTGCTCAACCTGAAAGCAGACTTGGTCAAGCAAGGAAACGATTTGAGAGCCGACATGAGAAATACGTTGGATACCCAAACTAATGACTTGAGGAACATGATGGCTAGTTTCTTCCAAGGTAATCCACCCTCTTCTTCGGGTACTCTTCTGAGTAACACCGTTGTGAATCCAAGAGGGGAGATGAAAGCAATCACTACTCGAAGTGGCAAAGGTACCAAGGAACCCGAGCTTCCTATACCTCCACCGGTGATTGTGACTAAGCAGAACGAGTCACCTGCTCCTATTCCTCCTCCTTCTCCTTCCCCACTTTCTCCACCTCTTCCTTCTACCCCTCCTCCACCCAAGGATGTGAGTGATCCTATTCTTCCAAAGCCTTCCTCTTCTTCCAATATACCTTATCCATCTAGGTTGAGGAAAGAGAAGCTCAAAAGCAAGGATGATATTCAGGTTTCGAATTTTCTTAAGATGTTCAAACAACTGAATTTCAATATCTCCTTCGCTGAGGCTCTCGCTCACATGCCCAAATATGCGAAAATGTTTAAAGATCTTCTGATCGACAAGGAAAAGCTCCTCGATATTGCCAACACCCAACTTAATGAGAATTGCTCTGTAGTGCTCTTAAGGAAATTGCCACCCAAGCTTGGTGATCAGGGTCGTTTTCTTATCCCTTGCAATTTCCCGGGAGTAGAGAATTGCATGGCCCTAGCCGATCTAGGTGCCAGTATTAATCTTATGCCTCTAAGCGTTTGGAAGCAATTATCTCTCCCAGAGCAAGTCCCCACCAAAATAACTTTGGAATTAGCTAACCGTACGGTTGCTTATCCAGTAGTGATACCCGTAGACGTCATTGTAGGAGTCGACAAATTCACCTTTCCTGCTGATTTCGTTGTCGTTGACTACGAGATGGACCCTCGTGTGCCACTAATTGTTGGTTGTCCATTCCTGAGGACCGGTCGCACTCTCATCGATGTTGAAGCCGGTGAGCTTATCATGAGAGTGGGTGAAGATAAAGTAGTCTTCAACATGGGAAAGTTGTCTAAACAACCTTATTCCGACGAGAGTGTTAATTGTATTGACGTTATGGATGAGGCTTGTGAAGCACACTTTATTGATGCTTGCAAAAGTATTCCTTCCTCTCTTCCCAATGTTGAGACCATGTCCTCTATTGATTCATCGTTGTATCTATTTGGAGATAGTGATTTATTTTGGAACAATCTTGAAGACACCATGGGAGATGTGAATTTAGCTACTAATGATTCTCCTATCAATGGGGATGAAGACATGAATTTCTTTGACAATCTTCTCAACGAAGACAATCGTTCTCCTCCATCTCCCACGGTCATTGCTATCGATACTCCGACTTCGAATACGCCTCCTGTCGAAAATCCTCCGGATTTAGAACTTAAGGAGTTGCCGCCCCATCTCGAGTATGTATTCCTTGAAGAAGAGCAGAAGTCGCCAGTCATCATTGCTAAGGACCTGAAGGAAGAAGAAAAAGCCCGACTTATCACCGTGTTGAAAGATCATAAGAAGGCTATTGCTTGGAAGATTTCTGATATTCGTGGAATTGATCCTCACTTATGCACACACAAAATTCTCATGGAGGACGAATTTAAGCCCACAATTCAAAGCCAACGAAGGGTGAATCCAAAAATACATGACGTCATCAAAACAGAGGTTATCAAACTTCTTGATGCGGGTATGATTTACCCTATTTCGGATTCACCATGGGTTAGTCCAATCCATTGTGTGCCCAAGAAGGGCGGAATAACCGTTGTTCCCAATGAACACAACGAGTTAATTTCCACTCGTCTCGTTACTGGGTGGAGAGTTTGTATAGACTACCGCAAACTCAATGATGCCACGAGAAAGGATCATTTCCCTCTACCTTTTATGGACCAAATGCTTGAACGATTAGCGGGTAATGAATATTACTGCTTTCTTGATGGTTTCTCGGGTTATTTCCAAATACCCATCGATCCCCAAGAACAAGAGAAGACTATATTCACTTGTCCCTATGGCACATTTGCTTACAAACGAATGCCTTTTGGCTTATGCAATGCCCCCGGGACTTTCCAAAGGTGCATGTTAGCTATCTTCCATTACATGGTTGAACAAACCATGGAAGTCTTCATGGATGATTTCTCGGTTTTCGGGGATTCCTTCTCTTCTTGCCTTGCCAATTTAGAACGTATGCTTAAGCGGTGCGAAGACACTCGCCTTGTTCTAAATTGGGAAAAATGCCATTTTATGGTAAAAGAAGGCATCGTGCTCGGACATAATATTTCTAAAGCCGGTCTTGAAGTAGACCGTGCTAAAGTCGATGTTATCGCCAAGTTGCCTCCACCTTCAACCGTGAAGGGTGTGAGAAGTTTTCTGGGTCATGCGGGCTTCTACCGTCGATTCATCAAAAAAATTTCTCAAATCGCTCGCCCGATGACCCACCTCTTGGAAAAAGATACCCCTTTTATCTTTTCCAAAGAGTGCCTTGAAGCCTTCAACTCGCTTAAGGATAAGCTAACT
Source organism: Glebionis coronaria (assembly GCA_025667525.1). Taxonomy (NCBI): domain Eukaryota; kingdom Viridiplantae; phylum Streptophyta; class Magnoliopsida; order Asterales; family Asteraceae; genus Glebionis; species Glebionis coronaria. The sequence continues at coordinate 126,253,128 of CM046875.1, forward strand.
AAGGCACCCGTCTTGGTTACCCCTAATTGGGAGCTTCCCTTTGAGTTGATGTGCGATGCTAGTGATTTTGCTATTGGAGCGGTTCTGAGACAAAGAGTGAATAAACACTTCCAACCAATCCATTACGCTAGCAAGACAATGACTGGGGCACAATTGCATTATACGACAACCGAAAAAGAGCTTTTAGCTGTTGTCTATGCCTTTGAAAAATTCCGCCCCTATCTTGTCCTTTCTACAACAATTGTGTATACCGATCATTCCGCGTTGAAGTACTTGTTGACAAAGCAAGATTCCAAACCAAGACTTCTTCGCTGGGTTTTGCTGCTCCAGGAATTTAAAATCGAAATTCGCGATAAAAAAGGAGCAGAAAACCTAGCCGCGGATCATCTCAGCAGACTTGAGGATCCATACCAAGGGGATCATCCGAACAAAGAAATCAATGATTCTTTTCCCTTGGAGACCTTAATGTCTATAAATTCAAAATCTGATGAAACCCCGTGGTTTGCGGACTTTGCAAACTACTTGGCGGGTGGAATTCTCAAGGAAGGGTTGATGTCCCAACAAAAGAAAAAGTTCTTCACCGACATTAAGACTTACTTTTGGGACGACCCTTACCTATTCAAACAATGTGCCGACCTGATTATACGCCGATGTGTTGATGGACCGGCAGCTTCGGAAATCCTTGATGCTTGCCACAAAGGACCCACTGGTGGTCACTTTGGTCCCAACTACACCGCCAAAAAAGTGTTTGATTCGGGATTTTATTGGCCCTCCATATATCGTGATGCTCACAATATGGTTAAACGATGTGATGTTTGCCAAAAACAAGGCAAGATCACACATAAAGACGAGATGCCTCAGAATTTCATTCAAGAGTGTGAAATATTTGATGTTTGGGGTATCGACTTTATGGGGCCATTCCCTTCCTCTAAAGGAAACAAATACATCCTTGTAGCCGTTGACTACGTTTCAAAGTGGGTCGAAGCCAAAGCTTTACCCACTAATGACGCAAGGGTGGTTTGTAACTTTTTGAAAGCTCTATTCGCTAGATTCGGTGTGCCTCGTGCCATTATTAGTGATCGTGGGACTCATTTTTGCAATGACCAATTTGCTAGAGTCATGGCTAAGTACGGTGTAAATCATCGTCTTTCCACAGCCTACCACCCAAAAACTAATGGCCAGGCTGAAATATCTAACCGAGGACTTAAGCAAATTCTGGAAAGAACCGTGGGAGAGCATCGTGCCTCATGGGCTAATAAACTTGATGATGCTTTGTGGGCTTTCCGTACTGCTTACAAGACTCCGATTGGTTGTACGCCATATCGTCTCGTGTACGGGAAAACTGCCACCTCCCCATTGAGTTGGAGCACAAGGCTTACTGGGCCTTGAAGTGGGCCAATTTTGATATCAACAAAGCCGGTGACCTACGCAAGATCCAACTCAATGAGCTGAATGAACTCCGTAATGAGGCTTATGAAAATTCTTTAATCTATAAGGAAAGAACTAAGCTCATTCACGACTCCAAGATCAAAAACCGAGAGTTCCATGTTGGAGACAAAGTCTTACTTTTTAACTCTCGGTTGAAAATCTTTTCGGGCAAGCTCAAATCTCGTTGGTCCAGCCCATTCACCATTGCCCAAATTTTTCCATATGGTACTCTCGAGCTCGCTCAACCTAATGGACCTAATTTTAAGGTGAATGGCCAACGAGTAAAGTTGTACTTTGGTGAGGACATATCTCAGGAGGTGATTCCAACCCTCACCACGTTCCCCATGAACTGAATTTGGGTCGAGTCAGGCTCGTGACTCGGTTATAAAAAACAAGCGCTCCTCGGGAGGCAGCCCGAGTATCTATCCTTTTATGTTTAACCTCCTAAGTGTAGGGGGACCTCTATAGGTTCTTTGTATTTGTGTGGTGATGTGATTACAGGGATAAGTGCACTCTTGGAATCTCTGAAGAACCGTGCTCCCGTGTTATCCGAAATCCGGTTCTATCTCTCAACTATCGTGATTCAATTTTCTTCATACTCACATTTGAAATTGATCACTTTAGTCGTCTCTTCCTTAACTCGAGTTAACCAACGTGCACAATGTCATAAGTGTAGGGGAGACTTTTCCCACATGCTTAAACATTGAGGACAATGTTTATCTTAAGTGTAGGGGGACTTCTATCGAAGTTTTAAGTGGACTTTTCCATGAAAATGCCTTCATTTAACCGGAAAATCATATTTTTCAACATTTTTCAAATTTTTTATTAATTTTGGCCATTTAGTTGTAATTTTTAAATTTTTATCGTTACTTTCATATGTATATATTCCACAATAAAGTCAAAAATATTAATAAGTGGTGTAGCTAGTTTTGAAATCTTTGACATATTAGGCCCGTTGCGTTTATTTTGACTCAACCCGAAGAGACTTATCCAAGTTTATTCTAGCTAGTATCCTATAGACCTTAATTGGTTTATTAGGCTAAGTATCCACGAGTCTCATTACTTGAGATTTTAAATTGTGGAGAACGAGAAATGATAGAGTCAATTATAAGTCGGTATTCTTGCGCAAGCTCACTTGGTGTAATTATTTGCCTATTCTCCCATCACTTGCTAATATTTTATCTGCAATAAGTAAGGTCGTACGATTTGAAAAGTTACTTAGCTTCTAGCCCAAGATCGTTTAAAAGTTGCTCGGTAATGATAAGATTTCATAGCCAAGGCATAACTTATGAAGCGGGGCGCGAAGATTGGCGAGTCCGAAAAGGCCCTAACAAGGCATGAGGATTCAATTTTATTGCTGAAGATCCAAAGTGATGTGAAAAGCATTATTCCTAAAATCAATATGAAGGATCAAGACTCACGACGAAAAGCAATCAACTCCCATAAAGATCATGGAGAAGTCTATCCAAAAAGACCCTAACAAGGTATGAGGATAAATAGATCCAAATCCGAAAAGGAGGCGGATCGTTGTATCTCAAAATCCCAATTAGAGATTGAAGAAATAATCATGAAGTCGTGGTCAACAAAGTTGGAGTACCCCTCAAAAGTCTCCAAGTGAAGAAACTCTATTATGATGAGAAGACCATTATCTCAAGAACGTCTCTTGAAGATATGAAGTATGAAGTACATGCCAAATATCGGCCCGAGAAAGGTCTCAAATCGTGAACCGAGTTATGCCAAGATATGAACTTTTTGATATCCCAAGAAGCAGTTTTAAGAGATTTTGTCCTTTAGCTAACTATTGATCAAATCGTCCCCCTTTGCTTTCAGCCTAAATAAACTATCGAAATAAGTCCAAAAATGCATCTTCATGATCATTCTAAGACAAAAATAAAATATAAAAGATACACCTAGGAATAAGGGAGTTTAAGCATTTAATTAAGCCATGTGTGTAAGTGTTTGATTTGCTAACTTATAATAACAAGGATCTCGTTTTTAAGCTTAGTTTGGGGAACGTGAAACTTGAGGGTGATAAATCTTCGCAGTACCAAAGCCCTAATGTAAGTCCTTGATTTCTTTGCAAGTTATTTCCATCCTTTTGTTTATCTTAAAGTTTTAATTTCTCTTAGTATTTTGATTTTTATTTAGTAGTATTTGAATAAGGCCAAGGTTGATTGATTATGAGAAAAGTATAAAATTGCTTTATCACTAAGCATTGCATGAGGGCATGGCAATGGTTAAGTGTAGGGGATTTGATAGGTGTGTAAACACCCATCCTTTTACCACTTAAAACTGGCTAAAACAAGACCAAAACACGTATTTAATATCATTTGTTTGGAATTATGCGTGGTTTTTGTGTTTATTGTGTTTTCAGGGCTAACCGGATGAATATTAAATAAAACATGGGATTGCACGGGTTTTATCAAGGAAAAAGACTCAAGACGAAGCCTATTGTCCAAGAGATGCAAAAGATTTGAAGTCAATGGGCCTATTTAAAGATTTATCGAAGAAAAGGACCAAAGATGGAAGATTTACATATGTCGAAGAAACTCAAATCTATTTAACGAAGAAATTAAAAGACGAGTTGGATTTAATCGCCAACAAATCCCGAATCAGAATAAAAAACGTCAACTTTTCTGAAAAGACGAGAAGACAAGAAGAAAGGGAGAAAGCCCACTCACCAACCAACCACTAGGACTATAAAAGGATTTTTCCTTCACACAATTAGGGAGTTAGTTTTTGTTTTCTTTTCCCAGTTTCTTTGGTTCGTAGCATCACCAACACCATTAGGGTGTTTGGTGATTTTTAATTTTCTTTCAATCTTGTAAGTGTTTAATCATTACTCTTGTTACCTTTACATTAATCTTTCAATTCCATCTTTTCATTCATCTAGTTCATCTCCATTTTTATTCAAAGTTCCCAAGTTCTTGTTGATTGATTTTAATCTTTTAAAAGTGTTGATTTTGTGTTTTTATTGTTGGGATTTATTACTTATGGTATTTAGATGATTTGTGTTTAATTTGGAAAAACCTTTTTGCGTATTCATCTTGATTTTGGATTTAAACCGCGTCTCCTGTTCTTGCGTTACTGCTGCTGTTCTTACTCCAGGAATATTCCGAATAAACGATTTTCTATTTCCCTTATTCGGAATATTGGATATTCCGAATAGGGCTGTTTACTTTTCTCTTACTCGGAATATCTTATATATTCCGAACAGAACTTGTTTTTCCGAATAGGACCCATTTTTCCGCATAATATTTATTTTTCCGCATAGAACACTTTTTCCGAATAGGACCATTTTTCCGAATAGGCTTTCTTTCCGAACAGAACCTGTTTTTCCGAATAGAGCTATTTTTTCCGCATGGGGGTGTTTTTCCGAGTAGCCTATTTATTCAGCATTGAGATTATTCCGTATGGCAATATTATTCCGCATGGTCCATTTATTCCGAGTAGGGAAATATTCCGAATAGAGAATTTTTGAGGTTATTTTTCTGTCACTGTGTTATTTAATTCTCTCTAGCTTACCTTTTTGTTACTTCATTTATTTATCTCTCATCTTTGTTTACTTCACGCATTTATCCTTTTAATAAAATAGAAAACCAAACCATCTTTTTGTCACCAAGAACAAATCATTCCACTTAGGACCGAGATCAATTCGAGAGGATTCCGAGAAATCGAACTTTTTAAACTCATTGAAAATCTCGTGCCATTCACTTCTAGTCCTCCTTTAAATGTGAATGCTCAACCTTCACCTCATCAAAGAATTCCCTTTGTTTTTTAGCCTCTTCCTTTCACTCCATCAAATTCACCCATCTCACCCATATCACCCTTGGATACCATGCCTTCTCCACTTCCTCCTCCCTCTAACACTCCACTCTTGGGTGTTCCATTTCCTAGTTCTTGGGTGATCCACACTTGTTTGATTTTTTCATTCACAATGGAACCAATTGTCCTTGTTGCTTGAACAACTTCCATCTAATTGATATCCTTTGGTTGGAGATGATTGGGGCTCACATCAAGTTGCAAAGCTTCTTTTTGAACCTATTTGTTAATCCTCCTCTTCCTAGGAGATGAATGATGGTTTTCAAAATAAAATGCTTTTAAAGAAGGTCAAGCCAAAGAGTACTATGCATTCAAGACCTAGTTTTAGCTAACTTTTATTAGTTAGTTGTTATTTCCTTTCTTGTATTTTCTTTCCTTCATGAGCTTTTCATGAAGATGATCTAGGGATTTAGTTTATGTGTCTTAACCTATGTGGTCACATTAATCAACTTTAATTTATTTAAAATAGAACCTAAATCTATCACAACCTCTAAAAACTTGACTTCATATTGGATCAAAATGTTATCTAGATATTTTGTCACCCTTTGTCAAGATATTCTTTGTGAATGTGTTGCTTTTATGCAAACCTAGCAGACTCTAGTGCTAAAAGAGGTAAAAATACAAGATTTGCAAAATTTTGAAAAAGTCTTATTTTTCTCCAAAACTTTTGAAAATCATGGTATATGGTCCACTGGACGCGGATCCTTAGCCACTAGGCGGATCCATATCGATATGGAACCGCGGGCTCCCTTAAGGAACCGTGTACGGGAAAGCCACTTTTGGCTTAGTTTTGGTCTTTCTTCTTTGACCACTGTCTTGGTTAAGATTCTTTGTTTACTCAATTTGGCTAAACATTCCCTAAAACCTTTTGTTTTTCATTTCAAATCTTTGCTTTTTCTAATTTCTTTAAATTCTTCTCTTTTGGTAGTTCTTCTCTTCATCCCTCATAATGCCTAACTCTTCCATTCCTAACCTTGACATTTCTTTGTCACAATTTTCTCAACCTAAAGCTTCTTCTTCTAAGCTTTCAAAGAAACCGAAAATCTCGGTTCGACCCATTTGGATCAAAAAGAACAAGAATCCTCATGATTCTTCTTCTCCAAAATCCTCCAAGAATTCTTCTTTCTCTCCGATTAAATATTGGAATGTGACTTACTCTATAAATCCAATTACCGGAGAAAAGGAAATTCTTCCACCACCACCTAAACCTTTCAACTCTCCGCAACTCAATGACCTATCTTCATTTCCTAATCTCACTAGGCATTGTGAAAACATCTCTAATCCATTACCTCCCTCTCCACCAAACTCTCATTTTGATGGACCTCCTATAACACTCTCAAATTTCGTATAGGTACAACGGAAGGGTCAATAGAGTGTTACGGGATAACACAATAACTCAAATCATAGACAAAGCATAAAAAGGGTTGTACAAAGTTAAACATACATTCATTCGAGTATAAGTTTAAAGTTTACATCAGGTCCCCCAGTTTAACAGTCATAAATTTTAGAAAACATAGTTCGAATGAATATTATTTTTATGTGGGCCATCACAGTCGATCTCCATCCAAGTTACCTTCCAGCACCTGAGATAAAACATGCGAAAAATATATCAGCGAATGCCAAGTGAATTCATAGAGTTTAGTAAAAACCGTTATATAAAACAATTATGTAAATCAGAAACACAAGCTTAATATCAGTTATAAGACCCCATATTGCTAGTCGGGCAATATATTATAATTCCACTCATATAGCATACATTATTTATGAGATCGCAGCCTTAGTAATTACCATTATCGGTATTTATTATCGTTGTTGTTGGATTATATAAGTCGCTGACATTGTTGCCTTTCTATAAAATACAACGGGTCGCGAGCCCGAAAAATATGTGCCCATCTAAATCAGTGTGTCGTCACTAATATCAAGCTATATAAATCTTCTGGTACATAAATTCGCTTACCAATCAATGTGGCACAACGGGGATCAACCGTCAAGGCGCGAACTGGGGTGATCCTCCCCAAATAGTACTATTATATGCATAAGCGTCTACCAAATCCCGATAGTTCACAATTAATTTTAATGGGACTTATAGTGACATAACCTAACTTTTAATAATCTATTTCAGTCATCCATTTTGGGTCATACAATCAATCGGGTCCATATCAATAAGCATACAATCGGGACTACTTGTGTTCTATTTTCTAATAAAAACTCGCATGTTATCTCCCTCGCGGGTTTACAAAACATTTCATAAAACATTTAAAGAGTGCGAGGCTATGAACTCACGTTGGTTGGGAAAGGCGGGTTATCGGTAATTAGGATGTAAGGTACGTGCCTTGATCACGGAAACCTAAACAAATAATACTCGGTCTTAGACTATCGTCAAATAATATTTATAAAAGTTGTTATGTATATGTAATGATGTCATAACATGATGATCAAGTGGGGTTTTAGTTCCTTATACAATATTACTAGTTGTTAAGTACTAGTTAATTTAGTCTAGTTACACTAGTTTTAGCCCATTTACATATTAAGGCCCAATAAGCCCATTAAGAGTCCAATACATTATATTAGTCCATTTATCTTTTTAAGACCAGGCCCATACTCATATGTTGGGCCCAAGTGGGTTAAGCCCATGAGTAAGTCCAATAATATTAAACCAAACTAGTTGGGCCTAGTGGTCCAACAAGGCTAATTTGGCCCATTATGGTCCATATGTTACAAAGCTTGGTTTTGTCGATTTTTACTTGTAAAGTGTGTTTACATATCAGTATATGATTTATAAAAATGTTACATTAGACGGGTCCGACCATCTAAGTTTTATTTGGCGAAAACGTTAATCTTTCGGTTTTAGCCGAAAAGATGTAAAACTTATATATAGTTTGTAGTTTTAGAAAACATTTGAGTTTTACTTTCATAAAATGTGTTGGATATGTAAATCTTGCTTATGTTTTAGAGAGAGAAAGAGATAGAAAGATGGTTCACACAATTCTAGAGAGAGAAACTAATGAGAACTATGTGTAAAATAAGAAAACCACTACCCACTCCATCAAAGGAGAGGGTTTATATACCCAAGCCCTTGTCATAGGCTTGGGCTTACATTTGGGCCGGCCTACAAATGTTGTAGGTTAGGCTTGGGTTTGTTTGTTAAATAAAGATAAGTACCTAATCTACGAGCTATTACATGGACTATTAATGGAGTGACCGATCCTTCTTAATACGTAAAACGTATTTCCAACAATCTCCCCCTAAGGGAGGTCACTCCAAACAAGGGCATTACCCAAGTTACAATAATAAGATAAAACTAGCATGCTATGCTTGTCTTGAGCTTGTAGTCTTCGTCTTTCTTTTTCTTTTCCTTTTTTGGTGAACATGTTGATATGATCTTTGATATCAATCTTGAGAATTAATATTTTGCCTTGATCTCGTGCATCCATCACTTGTGATCTTCGCCTCTTCGTGACACCATGTCCCACATACTTATACCTTCGTAATTCTTGAAAGCTTCAGAGTTCGATACAACGGAAGACTTAACTTTTAGGCTTTCTTGAATTAGATGAGGTATTAAGTACATAAAGTATAAGCATGCGGGGACGACTTCTTCTCGGATTCTGCAACGCCACCGTATTCAAATGCCGCAACATAAGTAGACACGAATGAAATGGCTTTGAACATTTCATTCTAATTCGGTAGAATTTTACCTCCGGTCGGTGAAGACCGTTGGACGATATAAAATATCGTACTTGTGGCAGGTAGATTCAATTAAAAATCTCTTTGACAAGATTTCGCGGGTAAACTCGTTCTCTTTACTCGACCGTCCAAAGCTGACTGCCAACATAAAGAGTGAATCATTTGGATAAAATTATCCGCATGATTGAAGACGTCAATTCTGATTCCTGGAACAAGTTTGATTTATTTAAGAATCGCACCATCGTTGCTTTCCAGTTGTTACGAGCTTGATTCGTATAGAATCTTGCAAGTTACCTACGAAGTGCTGTTTGAGGTTAACACTAGAAGGATTTCCACTCATCACTGTGAACACTAAGGTGTCACTCTGAGTGCTCTGGCAAGATCACTAAGATATTGCGTAGAGGCCTGGAACGTGTTTAAGTTCAGTTAAGAATTAAACCACTGTTGCTTTCCAGTTATCACAAGTTTGATTCATAAGAATCGCACAAGTCACCTACCATGAGATTTTTGATATTCTCTCAAGAAGGATTTCCATCTTCATTGTAAATACTTTCGTATTACTCGGATGTTCAGGCAAGATCATGAAGATTTTGCGTAGGACTCTTAAGATCTTTCTTACTTGTCACAGTGTGTAAAGAAGCAAGGAATTATGGAAGTGTGTCCTAATGAGATATTTGATTATCTCAAATGGCTCTAGACCCGATCGTGCACTTTGGATTTTAGTGATCGGAGGCTGGAGAGGAGTGCCACCTTTTCAGTACCAATTTACTCGGAGTGAATAAATCAATAGATAATGCGTTGTCTCCGTGTGATTAAAACAAATACCTTTTGAGAGATATCTGAGTTAGCTAGGATGGGTTGTGCATTGCATCACTGGGTCCATGATGTCTATCTTCAATATCGAGCATCATTAAAATTATCTCATATGTGTTGACCCGGTTTCTGCCTAAAGTTGTAAGGAGGGCTTCTTTCTTTACACCCTTTATCTTTACAATTCTTTTTCATTCTTCAACCCCTTCAATGCTTACCAATACGTCATAACTAGCACCTTGTTGTGATTGTTCCAGTGCTAACTTAAGTACTTGGTCGGCATTCAACTACATTCATAATCTTTTCTTCAACTTTCCTAAGGCCTACTATTTCTAGCTATGGAATCTCCTTGGAAAGATTCCTCCGATTTAAGAAGAATCATTGGACTTAACCTATCCTACCATCCTTATGTCACCACAATCTTCATCGTCGTGAAATAAATGGGTTTTGGGTAAGTATATGTCACCATGAAAATCCATTTTAAAGTGCAAATCCGTTTTGCTCCCCCTTAACATATGCCACGATATTCGAAAACATTTAGGATGAGCCATCACGTTAAGTCAAACCATTTTTTTGATAATTTCCCATATTAAATAACATTTTCTCTCCCATATTAAAAATATTAACCCAATCGATGTTTTTAATATCAGTTGATTTAATGAAGTTTTAACAAAGGTTTTGGGAAGAAAAATGCGAGTCCGTTTTATCTTCATGATACCAAATGTATGAGAGATGATACCGATTTTAACATTATCACATATTCACCATATTAGAAAAAAATTGACAAGGTTGGACCTGATTGATGAGAACATCATATGATAAGATCAAATGGTTCTTGTCAGCATATGTTGGTCGCCTCGTCACGTCTGAAGTCATCTCTTTACACCACGTGTACGATTGGTATTGTTGTCTTGACACCAACTTGTGAACCTGGCACTTTCAGCATCGAAGATTATGAATGCATGACAATTGCTCCCCCTCAATTGTTGACCCGTGTTCTATTGAAAGAGCTGTAGTCGTCGTTTGAGTAGTCTCATCTTCGAGTATGTAGATACCAATTGTAGATAGCTATGGTTACAGATATGATAACTTCATGAAAAGAAGACTTCTCTTGTTTTAACAAATAAATGCACTGAAGCGTACATATATTTGTGTTAGACCAAGTTATAAAGTAAACTTGATCCCTTACAAGGTTTTAAAGTAAACCTTGCCCGAGAAAATTAATTCCCATTGTGAGCCAAAGCTTTCAGAAGAAATACTTGACATTAATGTGAAAATCGGGTTGCAGTCAGAAATAACTACAAGCCATTTAGGCATGTTTTATGAAATATTTACAACTTTTGTACGAACTCTATTTATGGCGCCGTGTCGATATTAATCAACATTTCTAAGGCCGTAAATACTATCGTACCAAAAGACATGCCTTTGAAAAATAAAGTAAAAATATTTTTGGATTTTTCTAGATTTTTCAATTTTTTATGGTTTTTCTATGGTTTTATATTTTTGTATTTTGCTTTTGTGGATAAGAATATAAACAATATAGACAGATGATCACCAAGGATACGGAGAATAGTTTACCACTACTATTCTTTCGCTTCATCTGCCAGTTCCTTTAGAGTCTCAGGCGAGAAGGTTCTCATTCCTAGCTTGTCGGCCAAAAATTCAATTCGAGCGCGATCTAAAGCCTTCGTGAAAATAACTGCCAATTGATACTCAGATTGGACAAAGTAAAGCTCGATTACTCCATTTTCCACTTGCTCCTTGATGAAATGGTAGCGAATGTCAATATGCTTCGACCGGGAGAATTGAACATTGTTGCAGCATAAGGCAATTGCACTTTTGTTGTCGCAGTACATCGGAATTTTGTTGAAACCTAGACCATAGTCGGTTAATTGCGATCTCATCCAAAGAATTTGAGCACAGCAACCGGACATAGCTATGTATTCTGCTTCCGTACTCGAAATTGCAGTGCTTTTCTGCCTTTTCGATGCCCAACTGATTAGTCGATCTCCTAGTAGTTGCAAAGTTCCACTCGTGCTACGCCTTGTATCTTGACAACCCGCGTGATCCACATCTGCATATGCCATTAGTGCAATTGAAGATTCCTTCGAATACCAAAGTCCCCGATTGATGGTTCCTTTAAGATATCGAAAGATCCGTTTAACAGTAGCTAAGTGTAACTCAGTAGGCCTGGTTTGATATCGAGCACACATACATATAGCAAACTGAAGATCAGGTCGACTACCTGTGATATACAGAAGAGTACCGATCATTCCACGATAACGTGTCGGATCAACGGCAACTCCATGTGGATCTGCATCAAGCTTAGTTCGTTCCACCATTGGAGTATCCACGGGGTCGTAAGATTCCATCTTATATTTCTTAAGAGATTCAAGGGCATACTTGGATTGATTAATAAAGATGCATCTGGGACTCTGAGATATCTGAAGACCTAAGAAGAATGAAACCTTGCCCATCATTGACATCTTAAACTTGGAAGACATGAGTTTCCCAAATTCGTCGGATAAGGTTTGGGTCGAGGCTGCAAATATAATATCATCAACATATATTTGTACCATAATTATATCTTTACCTCGTTTCTGAATGAACAGCGTGGGATCCACCTTGCCTTTAGCGAAGCCTTGTGTAATTAGGAATTGTGACAGTAGATCGTACCATGCGCGTGGAGCTTGCTTCAACCCATAGAGAGCCTTCTTAAGCTTGTACACATGATTAGGATAATTAGGATTCACAAAACCATCCGGCTGTTGAACATAGACCTCTTCCTTGATTTCACCATTAAGAAATGCCGTCTTTACATCCATTTGATAGACGATCATATTCATGTGGGTTGCATAAGCGAGGAATAGTCTAATAGCTTCCAAACGGGCAACAGGTGCAAAGGATTCCATAAAGTCAATGCCTAATAATTGCTTGTATCCACGAGTTACTAGTCGAGCTTTGTTCTTCAATATTCCGCCTAACTCATCAAGTTTCACCTTGTAAACCCATTTCAAAGTGAGTAACTGCACTTGATCCGGGCATGGGACAAGTTCCCATACTTCAAGACGTATAAATTCATTAAGTTCTTCTTGCATAGCTTCTATCTAACAAGATTGAGTAAAAGCTTCTTGCCATGTCTTAGGTTCAACTTCAGTGAGGAAAGCATCAAATTGACAAAACATTGCATTTTCTTGTAGCTGACTTCGTGTGGATACCGGACGATTAGGGTCACCAATAATAGAATCTATAGGATGATCCTTTGTCCACTTGCTGTCATGTTCACGAATCCGTGGATTGGAGTAAACTGTAGTAGGAGCTTCCTCTGAGGTGGACGACCCGGCTTGATTAGGGTCAGGAATTGGTACACCAAAGAATGGAAGTTCACGCATTTGAGCGAATTCCAAATCGTGATCATCATCATCATCTTCATCATCAATAGGCATAACATGAGTAGTTGAAACATGTGTTGATTGAGAATTACTCGTTGAAGGTATATTTTGACCAACTGTAGGTGCAGACGTATCTGATTGCGCTTTCAGTTGCTGGAGTGACAACTTCGTTTACCGGAGCTATTACCTCAGGTTCTGGAGCAACAATACTTGGAGGAGTAAAGAATTCATCAAAGAACGGTTGAAACAACGTATCCCATTCAGTCCTAGAAGGTGGTGTAAATGATGATGAAGTAGGGTTATTTGGGACAAGACCAGAACTAATGTTACTGGGTCCCATTTCATGAAGTGCGGGTTCAGAACTGCTTTGCTCAGAAGCCATTGCTGTCAGCTCATCAAAATCAACATTCATAGTTTCGAGGATCTTGCGAGAGTTACGGTTGTAGATTCGGTATGCCTTCTTTGCGGGTGCGTAACCAATGAGAATACCAATATCAGCCTTTGGTTGAATTTTTCCCAAATTGTCACCATCATTATTTGGATAGCAAAGAGAACCAAATACATGAAGATATGATAAATCTGGTACTTTTCCATGGAGAAGCTCATAAGGTGTTTTACCATGGCGTTTACGAATTAGTGACCGGTTTTGGGTGTACACTGCTGTAGATACTGCTTCTGCCCATAAAAACAATGGAGCCTTTGCGTAAATTAACATCGTTCGAGCAGCTTCATAAGTGTGCGATTTCGCCATTCAACGACACCATTTTGTTGTGGAGTGCGTGCAACGGATGTTTCATGAGATATGCCAACTTCTTCATAATAATCACGCAAGATTTGATTCAGAAATTCGGTTCCATTATCTGTACGAATGCGTCGGACAGTAATGTTGAGACGCACTTGAATCATCTTGAGAAATCCGATGATGAATTTAGGTGCCTCATTTTTTGTTGTAAGAAATTTCACCTATGTAAACCGAGAGTAATAAACGACAATTACGAGGATGTACTTTTTGCCACTAAGACTTTCAACACGCATTGGCCCACAAAGATCCATATGCAACAGATAAAGTTTCTCTTGGTTGGTGTCTTCCGTCTTGGGTTTGTATGATTTCTTAGTGCTTTTTCCCATTGTACACGCGGAACACAAATGATCCTTGTGAAATGAAAGTTTAGGAAGACCAAGAACAAGTTCGTTTTTCGCCAAATGATTAATAGCGTCAAAGTTAAGATGAGATAACCGTCGATGCCATAACCATGACTTAGTCTTCGATGCTTTGGAGAGAAGACATACAGGAGAAGCGGCCATCATGTCTTGTAGAGACAAAGTATACAAATTATTTCCTCGAGTACCTCTCAATAAATCAACCCTTTCCAAATTACGAATGAAGCAGGTATGCTCTCAAAAAGCAACTTCTAGGTTTGCATCACAAAATTGTCCCACAGAAAATAAGTTGTGACCGAGACCTTCCACATAATACACTCTTGAAATAATAACATTCCCAATATGATATTTACCATAACCCATTATCTTTGCAATATGATCATTTCCAAATCAAACCGTACCAAGAAACTTGCTGACGAAATTTCTGAGCTGAGAGCGATCTCCGGTCATATGCTTGGAGCAACCAGAGTCCAAATACCAGAGAACAATTTGGACCACCTGTTTTCAATAACAACAGTAGACAATGCATTGGAAACTATTGGTTCCGGAGTGTTAGCAGATAGAGATATAAGATTATCATAATTGCTAGCATTTATGAGACCCTTAGATTTCCTGCGTTTTCTAATGTGAGTTTTAGCACTAACAGGTTTTACTGTTCCAACTTTCTTAGGTTTTGGATTATTTGCGGTCACTATAGTGGGAGTAGACCTATTTAAAGGGCACTTGGTTCCTTCAGTAGTGTCGGTGTTCCTAGTTAAAGGACACGCTTGTGTTTTGGTAGCCTTGGTAATCCTAGTTAAAGGGCACGCTTTCTTCGTTGTAGTGGGAGTGAACCTAGTTAAAGGGCACGCATTTCCTACTATAGTGAAAGTTATACCAGTGATCCAACCAACTTGGGTTAACACTTTCCCAGTCGGTTTCCATTCTAATCCATTTTTCCGGGCATTCATCTCATTCACATGGTCAGTAAGGCAAGAATCATGACGACTAGAAAACATACATTCATTACAATTCCAACATTTCAAATTAGAATTCACAGTAGGCTTAGAACGCTGCACAACCGCAGAGCCTTTAGGTTTAGCTACATGATTCTTTTTATTTAAAACAGAAATAACATTCCTAGGATGGGCTTCTACTTTCTTCTTCTCTTGACTACTATATGGGGGCAAGATCCTATCATTCTTCTTGTTTCTTTTAAGCTTATATCTTTGAGCCTTAGTGGTGGTGCTTACTCCTGTAGAAGGCAAAACAGGAATATTAGAAGCTGGTTTTGATTCCGCCTTATCTTTAGTGACCAAAGTTTGAGATGGTTTAGTCCTAGGGCCCTTATTAAATGGTGTGACGGCTATAAGGTTCCTTTTGATTGCACTAGAGGACGATGCTGAGACAGTGGCTGCGTTATCCACAACATTTTTACCTTTTAGAGTACGAAGTGTTTCCTTTAACTCAGCCAAGACCAGATTCTTATCACAAATTTGTTCCCTCAAATCAGATATGTCCACCGAATTTCGATTCAATTGTTCAATCAATGATTGATTATGTGCAGTGGTATTTGTGACAATCCGTCAATTTATGGTTGATATTTAATTCACAAGTATTATTTAAAAACATTATTTTAATGTTATATTATGAACTCACCCATTTCTGGGAAGAAATTTGGATTTACGTCTTGAAGTAGCATCGACTACGTCTAAACCGGAGGATTCTACGTTACGTGCTTACGTTTACATACACCGTTTTGGTGACAGTCCGACATTTCAGAAAATAATTTTTCCGTGAATATTATTTTGAGATTTTAAATTTGTGTTGGTTCATAAACTCACAAATTTACGAGAAGAGATTAGGACTTACAATTATAATTTAACGACCTTTACGACTAAACCGGAAACCTTAGGATTACGTATTTACGTTTTTGAACTCCGTTTTTGATGAGACAATTTTTATTAGATTCGTTTTGTGCCGTTGATTCATAATTTATAAAAACGTTTTTCGCAAAACGACCCGAGGGCACGCAAATCGAGGAAACTAGAATCGAGGAGTACCCGTAAATAATTGGGGATGAGACAAAATCACTTTTGCCCCACCCCCAATATGGGACGGCAAAACTAGCTACACCAACACCATGAGGTGTCAAAATTATAAGCCATAAGTTACACTTGTTACTTGAGCTTAACTTGTAAGCTACACCAAACAACAAAACCATTCCACCTAAAACCATTTACTCATTCTTACATGCAAAACAACTTCAATTCTCTCTCACCCTCCACCCTTGACGTCCACTTCCACCACCACCACCACCATATTGATCAAAATTTACACCACAAATCCTATGTTATTCATACATAAGTTGAAGAACCTTTGAAGCCTTGAAGATTGGAGGTGATTCTAACATCCAAGGAGGTGATTTGGTGATGTTTAAGGGCTGATTTCTACAAGAAGTTTACAAGTATTGGTGGTCTTGAAGATTGGTGTTGATCTATCACAAGTTTCTCCATCAAAAATCCATGCCTTGATGAATACCTACATAATCTTGGTGGTATAAAGATTGTTCTCCCCATCCTCTTGTTATTTTGATTATGTAATCATGTATTTTCTTTCTTATTGTATATGTATATGATGAATATATGATGATAAAAATGTTGTGTGGGGATCAAGTGTTGATAAATATGATTAAAAAGATGAAAAACCATAAGAAACAAGGCTAAAATCTTGCTTAAATTGTTGGCTGTATAAAAACAGTAAGTAACCAAGTTATAAACTGATACAATTGCATGGTGGAATCCATTTACAGTAAGTGTTAGATGTCATACACATGTGAGAGTTGGCCATGCAATAGAATCATCAAAATGAGTGAGATATGATAAAAACAAGACTAGTGTGCCAATCTGAATAGTCTATTTTGTAGGGAATGTTAAGGATAGTTGACATGGAATGAGCAGTATCTATAACTAACTTATTTGTATCACATAAAATGAAATTTGTGCCATCCAAAAATGAGCTTCTATCTCCTTATAGAACTCAATATATGATAAAAATGGTGAAGATGAAACTAAAAATCAGATTTTGAAGAATTAATGTATAATAGTATTATATAAGAACTCAAACTAATATAGTATAAAATGTGAATTAAAACCCACTAACTTATAAATTTCATTTATATAAATATGTATAAGGTTAAATAAATGGACACTTTATAAAAATGGTAGTTGAATAAGATTTATAAGTTATAAAAACTATAAACATGATTTTTACGACTTTTTCGGCTATTACCGTAAAATTAACGTTTTTCGCCAATTAAAACTTAGACGATCGGACCCGTCTAATGTAAACTTCTTAAAAGTCATATACTGATATATAAGTACTTAATACAAATAAAAACCGATAAAACCCTAACTAAATAACATATGGACATTAACGGGCTAAGTTAGCAGAATTGGACTATAAACCCGACTAGTTGATAAAACACTTATAAACTTACTTATTGGGCTTAAACCACTTGGGCCCAACATATAAAGTGTAATACTGATAATAAAAGTATAATTGGGCTAATGAAAAGTATTGGGCTTGTAATGGGCCTATTAGGCCTCAAAATGTAAACAAGTTAAACTAGTGTAACTAATCTTGAAAGTTACAAATACATAACACTAAAATGAGTAAATGAGAATGTATAAACCCACTTGATCATCATTATATATATATAAAATCATCATATGTATACATAATTGTTATTTTTATAAAGTCATTGGACAAGAGTCTAAGACGAGTATTATTTGTCTAGGTTTCCGTGATTGAAGCACGTACCGTACATCCGAATTGCCGATAACCCGCCTTCCCAAATCAACGTGAGTTCATAGCCTCGCACTCTTTTAAATGTTTTATGAAATATTTTATAAACCCTCGAGGGAGGTAACATGTTAGTTTTACTAAAATAGGACACCATTTGTCCCGATTGTTTGTTTCTTGATTTGGACCCGAATGATAGTATGACCCTATGTATGATTATATGACCCGATAGATGAAATGAAATGGATTATTAAAGTTAGGTTATGTCACTAAAAGTCCCATTAGCATGAACTGTGAACTACCGGGATTTGGTAGACGCTTATGCATATAATAGTACTATTTGGGGACGATCACCCCAGTTCGCGCCTTGACGGTTGATCCCCGTCGTGCCACATTGATTGGTAAACGAATTTATGTATGAGATGATTTACACAAGCGTGATTATTGTGACGACACGCTAATTTAGATGGGCAAATGAGTTTCGGGCTAGCTACCCGTTGTTTGGTTTAGTAAGGTAACAATGTCATGCGGCTTATAATAATCCAAAATAACGAAATACTGCTATACGCACCGAATTACGATATATTGCCTGACTAGCAATACGGGGTCATATTATTGATATTATGTTTGTGTTCTGGTTTTACATAACCATATTCATATAACGGTTTTTATTTAACTCTACACGACGTTATAAAATGTATTGTATGATATTTTTACGACAATGGTTCGTATAATGGTTTTGAAGGCGAAAGGCTATATTGTGATTTTGACAAGGATTTGTATAAAATGTTTTTGGCCTATTTCATGGTCTACTATAAAGATTTGTACAAAAATGATTTTCAGTAATAATTATATACCGATGATACATTGATGGTTTTATTAAACTCTATGAATTCACTCGGCGTTTTCGCTGACCTTTTCTTTTAACATGTCTTATCTCAGGTACTTGAAGGTAATCCTCGGGAAGATGACAAGAATTCATGGCCCGCACTTAAACAATAATTTCCATTCAAATGCTTTGTAAAAATTGTATGAAATAATATGACTTGGGACCTATGTAAAATTTATATTTATGAACGGAAATGCTTTATTATTAAACGACGTGATTTTTAAGCGTTGTCTATGATGTGAGTAATGTGCTATCCCGTAACACCAATGAGTCTTCCGCTGTATTGAATTGTATAAATTTAGAGGTGTTACAGTTTGGTACCAGAGCTCTCGTTATAGAGAACGAAAGATTTTTAAAAACAAGGTTTTGAATAAAACATTTCAAAATCTTTTAACTATAAACATTTTTCACAAAATGTCTAAAAATCTTTTGACTATAACGGTGCCGAAGAATTCCCGAGTTACCGACAAGGCCAGACTGAGAAGTGTTATTTTAATATATATATATATATAACTTGGATTATATATATATGATGTAATTTTATTACATGATTTTTTTTTATAATTATTTTGATCTTTATACGAGGTATTTATAGGACGTAGATTGTCACAAGAAACCCTAAATCCCCTAGTAAATTAATCGAAGCTATTCCCGTAGGAATTCTAGCTACTCTTGATCTAAACCAAGTTGCGGATATTTATGATCCCAACAAAATGGTTAATATTCGTAGAAATGTTGATGTTAGTTGATTGTGATATTAAAGAAGAATTGGCGAGATTATATCTGATATCGATGTCATGACGATCATTCCTTATAGAGTGGAGTTTGACAAAACCTTACCACCTGGAAAGGTGTCATCTGATTCGGTGTCACCCAGTTCTTAAATTTAAGAATCGAAAGGGTGAATGTTGCACTTGAGGCTGTCATTGAAACCATTACCCAAAAGCCTCATGCCACTAGTACCTTTCCGAGAAGTCTAATTAAATGTGTGAGTCATTTTATACTAGTGACTCATTTGATAATTGTTGTTGATGAAGGAGCTATAGGATTGGAAAATAAGTGTTGATCATATCGAGCTTTTATTGCCCTATTAAGGTCTAAGAATAAGGTTGAAAGTATTGGAGAATGAGGTAGGATATCGAATTGAGTATGAGTTGGTTGAAACTTGAATAAAGTAAAATTTAACTTGTATGGAATAAGAAATTGTTAAGAGGAAGTCGTTAAGTTCTGTGATTGAATTATAAGGTTTAAAATGATTGTTGGTTCGTGTTAAGGGTTGTTCCTAGGCCATTGTCCAATGACGAGGATGCCCAGTGTCCAACAAATAAATTGAAGAAATCTTCTTCTGAATTGGGACCGATGGATCTTCCGGGACAGGTGGGGCACCTAATGACTCTTGTAGATTAGTATTCATTGTGGTATCTTTTAAAAATAATCCCTAACTTAACTGAGACATCGGTTGGTAGGATGAGTTCTTGGAATTATATGACATAGTGACACGTAATGTGTTACGGTACAATTATGACTTGTTTGTGATTAATGAAAAGACTACCTTTGATTGTTAAATTCTACATGTATCGATGTATTCTATCTTTCCTTGCTTATTCCTAATGTTCGCATTAGTAATGAAACCATTGAACAAGTACTCATCTCGAATTGAGTTACATTGTGGATTATTCTTTTTGAGTGCCATCGAGGTTATGAACCTCATGATTATTTGGCTAAGCTCATTTCCTATTATATTGTAGTTAGTTCTTGGTGAACAACTTTTCATCACTCTTTTGCATATCACTCATTGTTTTTATAAGTTAGAACAATATCCCTTGAGAAAAATTGGGTTTTATCACCATATGGATTATTTAAAGTGAGACTTATAAATAATCGTTATCGAAATGAAGTTGTTTAAAAAAAACTTTGGAAAACTTAATTGTTTTCATAACAAAGAAAATCTTTGTAAATTTATTTTTGATTCTTATTTAAGAATTAAGCATGAAGATGTTTTTTATTATAAACATGATGATAAGATTTTGACGAACTGAGTATTGCATCGTTAATAAATTGTATATAGTTGTGCGCCTACATACAAATTGGAATGGACCATGCAAGGCTGATTAGTAGTCACCATAAAACTGATTAATAAACACTACATTTTCTTTGAAGATTGTGAAAGATTAAATTTTATGAGATCTGCAAGAAGTGATAAATAGGGATATAGTGTTAGGGACACCTACATATGTGCCTGTAGCATCTATTCTTCTGAATCGAACTTACTCATCTGTGGAAATTGTCTTATTTGAAAATTGACAATTCTTTCTTGTCCAATTCTCCTATAGTGAGATTCTTAGGAAAGTATCTGATTACCGAGTGTTGATACCCGACTGGATGTATCGACGTTCCTATCATTTCTTTTGATTTGATTTCATTTGAATGACCTGGGTAACGATCTGAGGAGCTTTCGAATGCGTACTCAAATTATGAAAACATGGGATATATTCATATTCGGTAAATGTTTTCGTTTGTATCTAATTTGAAATTCTCTCGCGTAGATTATGCATTGACCTTACTCTTTTAATGGTAGTTGTGTCTCCTGATATCCTTGAATTTGTGAAGGATTAGGAATTATTATTAGTCTTTTGAGAAGTTCACATCTTATCGATGATAATGAAACTGGAAAGTTGATAGTGACAGTAGAATGGATTGATTGATTATGACATGACGACATTGTCTTAATTGATGGGAGCTCGAGTAGAATTCCCCTAAATGATAAGATGTTGATTATCAAAAGTGATCTAAATAATTCTTGATGGATGACCATATCCTGCATTTAGACTTGAAATTATACCGTGAATGGTTGTAAATTAGTCATAGATATTATAATCTAGAAAGAACCTAATATGAATTTATTAAAAGATGTTCATGTTATCTGAAACTTTAGGAGGTATTTATTGGTGAATTACCTAGACTTCTGCCATTAAAGCAAGTTGAATTTGGTATTGATTATATTCCCGGTGCTGCACCTGTGGCTTCTGCACTGTACGTCAGCACCATCTAAATTAAAAAGAATTACCGTACAACTGAGAGAGTTGTCGGAGAAAGCTTTTATTCTACCGAGCTCGTCATCATGAAGAGCTATGGTGTTATCATTCCTTATGTTACAGATTACCGTGAACTAGGTAAATTGACGATTAAAAATCTATATCCACTACCCAAGATGATAGATTTGTTCGATCATTTACAAGGTTCTAGCGTATATTCGAAAATTTGATTCACGGCATGGTTATCATCAACTTCGCATCCGCGAAAAAGAATATCTATTACAATCACTACATCCAGAACTTGTAATGAATATTATGAGTTTCACGTGATGTCTTTTGGATTGACCAATGCACATGTAGCATTCATAAATTTGGTGAATCACGTGTGTAGGCTGTAATTTGATAAATTCATGCTTGTGATCATTAAGGACCATCTGTTTGTTTATAAGAATAAGAATGAGTTAATAATTAGTTATAGACTGCCCTAAATTGGCCGAGTAGTGAAAACCTGTATCTTGAATATTTAACATGTGATTTAAGGCTTGATCCTTTACATTATTTGACCGTGTGATTAATAAGATCATGGAATCTATATTGACTCTTCAAAAATTTAGAGCCTGTTTAAGACTTTGGGTTTTACCAAAAAGAAAGTGCAAATCTGTTTTGACAAATGTTTTATCGAAAATAACTTTTGAGTGATTATTCCCTTATACCCAGAACATTTAACTAAACTCCTGTTTAGGGGTAAATGTTCGTGTATGCCTCAAGACAACCTAAAAGGGATTGAGGAAACCATTTAAACCATGACTTGAAATTTGAAACGACACTTTTTGCTTTTCCACTAAGAAAATTTTGACCAAAGTATAACCAAAGATTTTTTAAACATTTACGAATCTTATTAATTATTTTCAATAAATCAACCAAAAATCGTGTTAACTAAAATTTAAATTTATTTTGAATATCTTTATATAATTGGTCAAGATAAGAAATTTAAAACTTTTAACGTTCACGTTTCATAAAAACTTAATATTTATTGTTAATTTACGTGTAATAATTATCGACGCTTTAAAACGTCGGATTGAGCAAAACTGATAAAAACAATAGTTGAGATAGGACTAAGACTTAGAAAAGGTGAAGAAAGAATTTTCGAATAAATACGGTCATGATATTTATTTTATCGAGGAAGGTGAATATAATTACTGACACATTATGTAGAAAAGATAAAGAACCAATTAGGACATGTTCCTTAATAATGAAGGTGCAAAATAAATTGCCAAACAATATAAAAATAAACAATGCTTGTAAGAAGGATAATATAGATAATAAAAAGGGGTTCGCGGCTAATATGAACCATTAGATATGAGGAGCCGATGGCGTTAAATGTATAAAAGGCCACTTGTGGTTGCCTGAATATAGAGGATTTTGAGATTTAGTCATATTGAAATCTCGTAAGTATAAGTATTCCATTCATGTCATTTCTGACTAAATATATCTTTATCTGAAGAAGTTGTACTAATGGCAAATTATGAAGGCAGACATTGCCTCATACATTAGTAAACGTCTAGCTATTGCAAAGGTCATCATCTGAATTTGATTCGATTTGGGTCATCATCGACAGACTGACCAAATCTGCTAATATCATTCCTGTTAATGATAGATTCTTGATGAAGAAATTGACTCTTTTGTATTTAAAGGAGTTGTGTAAACATGGTGTGCCTGTATCGATCATCTCTATTAAGATCCTCGCTTCGCATCGAATTTCTAGAGATTTGCTCAGAAGTCATTGAGGACGAATCTTGATGAGAGTACTGTGTACCACCCCAATCGAAGGGACGAGGTAAAGTAACGATACAAAATACTATAAGTGATGTTCTATGTTTGAATGATTGACCTTTGGTAATAAACTGTAAAATCGTTTTCCTTTGGAGAGATTATCATTGATAATTTTCGTATTAGGATCAAGATTGAATCTTGTAAGGATATATATTAGAGCATCTGTAAGCAGGAGTTGGGATGAAGACACCCGACATACACCCATTGTGAGTTGGACATGTCTTTTAGGTTTAAAGTTTCCTATGATGGCGAACCTAACCTTACAAAATACTCGACCCGCGAGACCTGAAACGATTGTTGAAATTAGGATCTGATTATTGATTGCCGGTAGTGGGCAGGAGGTTATGTGAATATGAAATGTAGATCTTAAAGTGCCAGACGGGTAGCGAAGTTATGCCAAAAATTCTAACCATGGAAAAATGAAGTAATGATCTGAAAGATCATGGGAAGTAAGTCCCCGTTATATGGGACCATTGAGATGATGTAAAAGTTTGGTTTGAAAGGCATATAAGCTGGATCTACCCTAGGACTTCAAGAGCTGCGTGAATTATCTTTCGTATATCGAACTTGATAGTCTATCAAGTGAGAAACTGATCACTTCTTGATAAAGTTTAGATCGGCGAAAAGTTGCATTCATCAAAAACCCGTGAATATCATGGATAGATAAAGTAAGTCAACATTAAGCCTGATCTTATTCTCGTAGTTATGTTTGATGAAACTCGCGTATTGTAATGAATTACACTTGTGAGAAAAGACCGAATGTGGAGGAAATACCCACATGGCTTTAACTCTATAAGAAGCGAGTAGTAAGATAAGATGATCTTTGAGGACAAAGATCCTGTTTAGGGGTAAATGCTGTGACAATCCGTCAATTTATGGTTGATATTTTATTCACAAGTATTATTTAAAAACATTATTTTAATGTTATATTATGAACTCACCCATTTCTGGGAAGAAATTTGGATTTACGTCTTGAAGTAGCATCGACTACGTCTAAACCGGAGGATTCTATGTTACGTGCTTACGTTTACATACACCGTTTTGGTGACAGTCCTATATTTCAGAAAATAAATTTGTCCGTGAATATTATTTTGAGATTTTAAATTTGTGTTGGTTCATAAACTCACAAATTTACGAGAAGAGATTAGGACTTACGATGATAATTTAACGACCTTTACGACTAAACCGGAAACATTAGGATTACTTATTTACGTTTTTGAACTCCGTTTTTGATGAGACAATTTTTATTAGATTCGTTTTGTGCCGTTGATTCATAATTTATAAAAACGTTTTTCGCAAAACGACCAGAGGGCACGTAAATCGAGGAAACTAGAATCGAGGATTATCCGTAAATAATTGGGGATGAGACAAAACCACTTTTGCCCCAACCCCAATATGGGACGGCAAAACTAGCTACACCAACACCATGAGGTGTCAATATTATAAGCCATAAGTTACACTTGTTACTTGAGCTTAACTTGTAAGCTACACCAAACAACAAAACCATTCCACCCAAAACCATTTACTCATTCTTACATGCAAAACAACTTTAATTCTCTCTCACCCTCCACCCTTGCCGTCTACTTCCACCACCACCACCACCATATTGATCAAAATTTACACCACAAATCCTATGTTATTCATACATAAGTTGAAGAACCTTTGAAGCCTTGAAGATTGGAGGTGATTCTAACGTCCAAGGAGGTGATTTGGTGATGTTCAAGGGATGATTTCTACAAGAAGTTTACAAGTATTGGTGGTCTTGATGATTGGTGTTGATCTATCACAAGTTTCTCCATCAAAAATCCAAGCCTTGATGAATACCTACATAATCTTGGTGGTATAAAGATTGTTCTCCCCATCCTCTTGTTATTTTTATTATGTAATCATGTATTTTCTTTCTTATTGTATATTTATATGATGAATATATGATGAAAAAAATGTTATGTGGGGATCAAGTGTTGATAAATATGATTAAAAAGATGAAAAACCATAAGAAACAAGGCTAAAATCTTGTTTAAAATATTTGCTGTATAAAAACAGTAAGTAACCAAGTTATAAACTGATAAAAATTCATGGTGGAATCCATTTACAGTAAGTGTTAGATGTCACACACATGTGAGAGTTGTCCATGCAATAGAATCATCAAAATGAGTGAGATATGATCAAAACAAGATTAGTCTGCCAATCTGAATAGTCTGTTTTGTAGGGACTGTTAAGGATAGTTAGATATGGAATGAGCAGTAGCTATGACTAACTTATTTGTAGCACATAATATGAAGTTTATGCCAACCAAAAATAAACTTCTATCTCCTTATAGAACTCAAGATATGATAAAAATGGTGAAGATGAAACTAAAAATCAGATTTTGAAGAATTAATGTATAATAGTATTATATAAGCACTCAAACTAATATAGTATAAAATGTGAATTAAAACCCACTAACTTATAAATTTCATTTATATAAATATGTATAAGGTTAAATAAATGGACACTTTATAAAAATGGTAGTTGAATAAGATTTATAAGTTATAAAAACTATAAACATGATTTTTACGACTTTTTCGGCTATTACCGTAAAATTAACGTTTTTCGCCAATTAAAACTTAGACGATCGGACCCGTCTAATGTAAACCACTTAAAAGTCATATACTGATATATAAGTACTTAATACATGTAAAAACCGATAAAACCCGAACTAAATAACATATGGACATTAAATGGCTAAGTTAGCATTATTGGACTATAAACCCGACTAGTTGATAAAACACTTATAAACTTACTTATTGGGCTTAACCCACTTGGGCCCAACATATAAAGTGTAATACTGATAATAAAAGTTTAATTGGGCTAATGAAAAGTATTGAGCTTGTAATGGGCCTATTGGGCCTCAAAATGTAAACAAGTTGAACTAGTGTAACTAATCTTGAAAGTTACAAATACATAACACTAAAATGAGTAAATGAGAATGTATAAACCCACTTGATCATCATCATATATATATATATAATCATCATATGTATACATAATTGTTATTTTTATAAAGTCATTGGACAAGAGTCTAAGACGAGTGTTATTTGTCTAGGTTTCCGTGATTGAAGCACGTACCGTACATCCGAATTGCTGATAACCCGCCTTCCCACATCAACGTGAGTTCATAGCCTCGCACTCTTTTAAATGTTTTTATGAAATATTTTATAAACCCGCGAGGGAGATAACATGTTAGTTTTACTAAAATAGGACACCATTTGTCCCGATTGTTTGTTTCTTGATTTGGACCCGAATGATTGTATGACCCGATGTATGATTATATGACCCGATAGATGAAATGAAATGGATTATTAAAGTTAGGTTATGTCACTAAAAATCCCATTAGCATGAATTGTGAACTACCGGGATTTGGTAGACGCTTATGCATATAATAGTACTATTTGGGGACGATCACCCCAGTTCGCGCCTTGACGGTTGATCCCCGTCGTGCCACATTGATTGGTAAGCGAATTTATGTATGAGATGATTTACACAAGCGTGATTATTGTGACGACACACTAATTTAGATGGGAAAATGAGTTTCGGGCTAGCTACCCGTTGTTTGGTTTAGTAAGGTAACAATGTCATGCGGCTTACAATAATCCAAAATAACGAAATACTGCTATACGCACCGAATTACGATATATTGCCTGACTAGCAATACGGGGTCATATTATTGATATTATGTTTGTGTTTTGGTTTTACATGACCATATTCATATAACGGTTTTTATTTAACTCTACACGACGTTATAAAACGTATTGTATGATATGTTTACGACATTGGTTCGTATAATGGTTTTGAAGGCGAAAGCCTATATTGTGATTTTGACAAGGATTTGTATAAAATGTTTTTGGCCTATTTCATGGTCTACTATAAAGATTTGTACAAAAATGATTTTCGGTAATATATATATACCGATGATACATTGATGGTTTTATTAAACTCTATGAATTCACTCGGCGTTTTCGCTGACCTTTTCTTTTAACATGTCTTATCTCAGGTACTTGAAGGTAATCCTCGGGAAGACGACAAGAATTCATGGCCCGCACTTAAACAATTATTTCCATTCAAATGCTTTGTAAAAATTGTATGAAATAATATGACTTGGGACCTATGTAAAATTTATATTTATGAATGGAAATGCTTTATTATTAAACGACGTGATTTTTAAGCGTTGTCTATGATGTGAGTAATGTGCTATCCCGTAACACCAACGAGTCTTCCGCTGTATTGAATTGTATAAATTGGGGGGTGTTACAGTATTAGCACGTGCGGACTTTACTGAATCGAAGAGTCGTGTATTTTTCTGTTTTAAGTTATCAACTTTGGACAAAATCTTGGAAACTCGATTATCTAGATCAAGTTTAAAATTATCAGCGGCCTCAAGTACGTTCACACAGTTAAGCTCCTTAGATTTCTCTATGTCTATCGGCAAAGATTTAGCAACTTTGTCACTTGGTTGACGTTGTTTTGATTATAAATTCAATTGAAAATTCTTTTCAAAGTTTGCATCATCAATATTAACACCTTCGAATGACGTTTTAAAGATTTCTTGAATAAATTGTTTCTTGCATTCAAGCGTAATACAATGTGTTTGAATCTCATCAAAACGTTTTGAAAGCAAAGAATATGAATCTTGAAGCTTTAAAAATTCAGCGTCAGATTCGTGACAAGTACTATCTACCACATTATCCACATATTCAACATTGTGCACAATAGAATCATTATCAACACTTTTATTCACACAGACGGAAACTATCATGAGACATCACTTGCTTCAGAAGCTGATCATTTTGGCGTGAAACCCGTTCAATTTCAAGTAAACTATTTTCATAAGCATCATCCATTTCATTGAAAACACGTCTAACTTCTTCTATTTCCAAAAGCAAATCTTGCTTATGTTTTAGAGAGAGAAAGAGATAGAAAGATGGTGGATTTCACACAATTCTAGAGAGAGAAACTAATGAGAACTATGTGTAAAATATAAAAACCACTACCCTCTCCATCAAAGGAGAGGGTTTATATACCCAAGCCCTTGTCATGGGCTTGGGCTTACATTTGGGCCGGCCTACACATGTTGTAGGCTAGTCTTGGGTTTGTTTGTTAAATAAAGATAAGTAACTAAACTACGAGCTATTACATGGACTATTAATGGAGTGACCGATCCTTCTTAATACGTAAAACGTATTTCCAACAAAATGTAATATTTATTTATTATAGAATACAAACTTATTTTATAATAGTTATTATTATTTAGTGGCTTATACATACTTGTTTTATAATAGTATTTTACTTCAAGTGGCATTTTTATATTATATAGTTTATTAAGAAATCTGATTTCTAAAGTCAAGTCCACCATTTTTGTCATATCTTGAGTTCTACAAAGAGATAGAACCCCAAATTTACACAGCATAAACTAAATAATGTGTGATACAAATAACTCTTTTATAGCTACTGCTCAAACAACATCTAAGTATTTGCAATAATTCGTCCAAAACAGACTAGACAGATTGGTACTACAAAAGTGTTTTGGTCATATCTTGCTCATTTTTAACATTCCATTGAGTGGCCAATTCACCACTTGTGTAAAAATCAATTATCTGTCTGTATATATAATAATCTAAGACATTTAACCAAGTGAAGGTATTGGTACTTACTGTTTTAAACAGCCTATATGTCTAGTCATGATTTTAACACTTTTACTTGTAGATTTTAACCTTTTTAACCTAATCTTGTAACACAAAATCGCCACACAATATATTGATTATCATTTATCATCATCATACATATAAATTTATGAAGAAAATAAATGAATACATTTACAAAACAATAAGGTGATAGAAAGAAATGATCTTGTACCAACCAATATGATGAAAGGTTGAGATTTATGATGAACAAGACTTGGTTTTTGTAACCAAATCTTATGAGTTTAGCAAGATCACTTTTGAGACCACCAAAAGTATGAACACTTCTTTGAAAATCAGCCCTAAAACCTTATGAAAACTCCTTTTCACATGTTATAATCACCTCCAATCTTCATCCTTTCAAGTAGTGATCAACATATGTAAATTAGAGTTAAAGTTTATGGTTATATTTTTGATGATGGTGGTGTATGGTGGTAGTGTTTGGATGGCAAGAGAGGCAAGAGATGGAGAGTGGGACAAACTTTTTAGTTAGTTTGCATGTGTGTGTGTGATAAATGAGAGAAAACAAGGGTTTTGATAGTTTGAGGTTAAGTGGTTTGATGCATGCATGAGACAAGTGTCTCATACTTGTTAGATTTTTTACAACAAAGGGGTGCCACCCCTTGGTTATGGCCGCCCATAGTGGGGGTGAGACAAGTGTAAACTTTTTTCATCCCCATTAATTTACGGGTACTCCTCGATTCTAGTTTCCTCGATTTGCGTGCCCTCGGGTCGATTTACGAAAAACGTTTTTATAAATTATGAATCTGCGGCAAAAAACGATTCTAACAAAAATTGTCTCATAAAAAACGGAGCACAAAAGCGTAAATACGTAAACCTAGGGTTCCCGGTTTAATCGTAAAAGACGTTAACTTATGCAAGTAAGCCCTAATTTCATCCTGTAAATATGTGAGTTCATGAACCAACATTAAAATAATATATAAAAATAATATACGAGAATAAATTTACTACCTGAAAATGTCAGGTTGTCACACCTCCCCCATCTAACGACTTTGTTTTGCATCATGGTTCCTCGTGTGCTTGTTGTCAATTTCAACAAATTGAACTTGCTCATATCTATGACAAGCCTCACTCGACCTCCTCTCAAAGTTTTCGTTCTCGTGAACAAAACTTCGAATGATGCTTCATCGTCTTTCTTTTCCAACTAAGGCAGATTTTGTACTTTAGTCGTTTGAGTCAATAAAACTTAAGCAATCTTGGAAGATTATCACTATTAGAGTAGTCTATGCTTTGTGGTTTATATTCCATATTTTTTGCTTTAAATATTCATATTGTGTGTATGAATATTTCTCTTGTATGTTATTTCATATTTGTGTAATACGAATGCTATGTGTGTTATCTTTCCCGCTAATTCTTTTTCACACATTTGTTAAAGAGTTGATCATGGTTAACACTTACAATTAATTATGGGTGATTTCATAAATTCTAAATTTTAACCCCTTGACATTTTAATCATCTTTGATTGGTTTGGATGTTTTTTTTCTTCCTTTATTCCACCAATTGAACTATGATGTTGTCAACACACACTCTTTGGAGATACTTAGCAAATACTTGCTTCTAATTTGAGATTTTTTTTCCTTCTCTCTCTCAAGTTAGTTAGTAGGTAGTGCACATATATATATTGGTGTTTCTTTTCTTTCTTCTAACCTTTGTGTAACATGTCACCTTAGCTCATTCACTTGGTGCCCCAAGCAAGGGGGAGTAAGCACCAAGGGGGAGCTATGTTGGGCTAAAAATTGATGAGTCAAACACTATGGAAACAAGAAGGACCAAATAGGGAGTTTCCACTGCTGGATTTCCCACTGTTGGAGTACTTTCCCCTACTAGAGTAAGTTCCCCCTGCTGGAGTACTTGCCCCTGCTAGTGAAAAGTACTTGCCACTGCTAGAGTACTTCCCACTGCTAGTGAAAAATTAAAGATTTGGTCAACACAGGATAAGAATGAATAAGTCAGTTCTGATTTAGTCATTATTACTTTATTTAGTTTCAATGTATCCCTGGGTTCCTTAAGTTATAAAAGGAACAACCAGCTGTAGGTTTTATTCATATCATTCACTACTACAATGTAACCTACTGTTGCTTTGATCTCTAGGTGTGGGATTCAATGTATACACACCTAGAGTGATTTGTGTTAATGTTTAATACAAATACTTTTGGGAATTATTCATCTTGTTAAACATCTTGTTCATGTTAATTGTGCAATCCCGCTGTGTTCATCACATGTACAATTATCATCCTAGATAAAACGGTTTTTACTGTTTGAGTCTAAAGATCTTAGATTCAACAAGTGGTATCAGAGCGGGTGGCTCTCGATATCTAAGAGAATCAAGATGTTTTTTGGGTTCGTGTTGTTGCTGTGAAGATGACTGTGATGTTTAGGGTTTATTCCTAACATTATTGATGAATAAATGAAGTCGTGATTTTTGTGTTTAAGATTTTGTGGGTAAATCCTAAATCTGACGTTGGACACATATTGCTTCTGTCCAATAATTCGTGTTCAATTTATGCTCGAGATAATGTGTTCCTGTTTGCCAATAAAACAAAGCTACGTATTTTAATAATTGATGTACAGGAAGGACATAATAATGCTTTTGTCTTATGATGAAATGGACGTCAGTTCAATCAACAAAGAGAGTATTCACGTGAGTTCTAACTTTGTGTTTATAATCGGTTTGGTCCCACCGTAAATGAAGTGGTCAACCAATGAAAGGGACGTTTCTATGTGTGGTACAATGAGACGAGACAAAAGGGTGTCTTGATAAAGCAATAAAATGGACATGAGGTTTTGTGCTTATAGAGCGCTACTGTTTGTTTATTATATTCTTCACGTGGGGTTTTAGCAAAGTTTAGGACAAAAGTGATGCAGTTAGAATTGGTGCATATTGTAAAGCAAGGGGTCAATGATTAGGTGGGATTGTGATTTGCTTGTGTGGGACAGGTCATGGTCTTCACGTGGGTAGTGAGTTGCATTATTATGTTCACACAGTATTCATTAAATGATGCAATAAAAGTCTTGAACGCATATGAATCACAGGGACAGAAACTGGGTATAGTAGTTGAGATGAAGTTTCTGCACAAAAGAGGTATATTTTTCACAGTATGGTATATTTTTGTTGCCTTTGTTTTTGTTATTTATTCTTCTGTTATAAATTCATTCCCAATGAGTGTGGGTTTGACACATTAATAACAAAAACAGTAGCATTAAAAGTTCCCCTGCTTTTGAAAACGTTCTCCCTGCTTTCATTAAAAGTTCCCCCTGCTACGATCCCCATGCCTTCAATAGATCCCACTGCTTTCATTAATAGATTCCCACTATTTTTGAAAGTTCCCCTGCTGTTAGATATGAGTTTTAAGACAACAATGGTTTTGAGTTTGGTTATTCACAACAACTGGTCTTAAAAGGTATAAAGGCTTGATTTACCTTTATTGATTACGAAGAAAAGTTTTTATCATTTATTTGAAGATGAAGGAGTTACATTATCGTGCTCAGTGTCTCATTTTCAGAAGAAAAAAATGAGGATTTTGTATATACCACCATTTTGTCACGTGGTTAGTGCAAGATATAAAACGCAAGTTCGGGTTATTCTACGTCATCATCAAGTAAGTCATAATTAGTTTTCTTCATATGTCATCATTACATGAAGCCTACAGAATTTGAAGATTCAAGATTCTTGACAAAAGTAGTTCCTATTTGCTCCATTCAACCATGATAAAGTTGCTCTTCAGAGTTTACTACTGCTTG
Source organism: Glebionis coronaria (assembly GCA_025667525.1). NCBI lineage: Eukaryota > Viridiplantae > Streptophyta > Magnoliopsida > Asterales > Asteraceae > Glebionis > Glebionis coronaria. The sequence goes on from CM046875.1 coordinate 126,286,447, forward strand.
GTTCATCTACTGGTGTAGTCATTTTTAAAAAGGTACTTGATAGGTGTGAAAACACCCATCCTTTTACCACTTATTTCTTGCTAAAACAAGAACAAAACACGTATTTAATATCATTTGTTTGGAATTATGCGTGGTTTTTGTGTTTATTGTGTTTTCAGAGTCAACCGGATGAATATTGAAGAAAACATGGGATTGCACGGGTTTTATCGAGGAAAAAGACTCAAGACGAAGTCTATTGTCCAAGAGATGCAAAAGATTTGAAGTCATTGTGCCTATTTAAAGATTTATCGAAGAATAGAGCCAAAGATGGAAGATTCATATATGTCGAAGAACTCGAGTCTATTAAACAAAAGATTATAAGACGAGTTGGAATTATTCACCGACACTTCTCAAAATCAAAGTCGGAAACATTTATTTAAAGAGTCGATAAGACTAAAGAAGAAAGAAGAAAAGAAGCCCGATACCAAAGCCCATTTTTCAAGCCCATATCACACGCCTATATAAAGATCCCACTTCACAAAAATTAGAGAACTAGTTAGTTTTAGTTTCATTTTTCACTTTGTAGTTGTAGTTCTAGAGAGAGAAAGCTTAACTTTATCTCACTAGAAAAACCTTCATCTTTTATCTTTCTTGTTTTTAATCAAACTTTTACCTTTTAAGCTTAATATTTTATTAATCTTCATCTTTTAATCTTTCTTGCTAAGTACAATCTTGTGTTCATCATCTTTTTAATCAAGTTCTTATTTAAAGTTGTGATCTTTTTGAATTTCGTGTGATTACTTTGATGTTTTTACAAGTCTTGATCTTTTTCTTAGCTTATTCATAGCTTATTGGAGTTTCTCTTGGCTTATTGTCTTGGAAAAGTTGCTAAAAAGTTGCTTAGAATCATCATTTCCCGTTTTCCTATTTTTTAGCAAGATCTAGTATAAATTCGCAATTCTCCAAAGAATTGCGAAATTGAATCATTGTACAAGTTGCGAAATCAATCTTCCTTATTGCGGATTTATTCTCCTTCTGGTATTGCGAATTTGTTCATCATCAATTGTGAATTCCATCTTTTCAACCATTGCGAATTTATGTTTCCTGAATTGCGGAATTGAACTCCAGTTTATTGCGAAATTATATAACAATTTCGCAAACATTGCGAAATTGAGTACTAACTTGAATTGCGAAATTGTGTCAACAATTGCGAAATTATTCTTTTTTTTTCCCATTGCGAATTTATGTTTCAATTTTTGAGCATTGCGAATTCTAAGTTTTTATGTGCATTGCGAAATCATAATTTCAGAATTGCGAAATTATTTCTTTTAATTTTGTATTGCGAAATTAATTCCTTTTATTTTAAATTCAATTTTTGAACTTGTTTTTCCCGCCAATTTTCTTAGCATTATTTTTACTCGTTCGCCTTAGTTTAATTTTAGATATTTTAATTTTCAAGTTTTCATTTTAATTAAGTTTTTAATTGAGTTTTCATATTTACGTTTAATTAGTTTAATTTCTCGTCATTTATTTTTGAACGTCTTTAATTTTAGTTTAATCTTTTCTCACTTTCAATTCTATTTTAATTTCTCAACGACGCTCATTTATTTCTTTATTAGTAGAATAGAAAACCAAAATCCCCTATTTGTCACCAAGAACAACTATTCCACTTTGAGCTGTGATCAATTCGAGAGGATACCGAGAACTTAATCTGAACCATAGCAAAACCCATGTATCAAATGGCGCCGCTGCAGGCTCTTCTCGTTAAGATCAACAGTCTTTTGTGAGAACTTGGATTTTGGGATCCGTTCACCGTGAACGTTACTTTTTCACAAAAATTTTCAAAAACCCTAAAAAATATAAAATTTTCAAAAATCCTAAAAATTAAAAAACATAAAAACCAAAAATATTTTTGCTTTGTTTTTTTTCCCTTGTTAGTTCTTTTGCAGGTGTATGCGCACTCGATCAACGTCTTATCAAGAGCCCGAGCCTCTCGATAACTTAACATGGCCGGTGTACAAAACAACAACAATAACCCACCTCAAAATAATAATAATAACAATAACAACCCACCTTTCAACAACATGAATAATAACAACAACAATGAGCCTCTACCGGATAATCGCCCGATGATTGAACTTCTGCAAGCACATGTAGATGGCAACAATGATCCAATTGTCATACCCCGCGTTTGCAGCCAACAACTATGAGCTCAAATCCGGCTTTATCCAGATGGTCTCTGCTCAACCATTCTTGGGGCGTACCATTGATGACCCACATGACCACATCAAGAGATTCTTGCAACTCACTAATACGGTCAAATACAATGGTGTTCCACAAGAGGTAATCCGTTTACAACTTTTTCCCTTTTCTTTAGAGGGACAAGCCCGGCATTGGCTTGCTAAGGAACCGCCACAGAGTATTCTTACGTGGACGGATTTGGAGACCAAGTTTATCAACTACTTTTTCCCACCCTCTCGTACTACCGCTTTGCGGAATGAAATTATCAATTTTGAACAAAAGTACGATGAGTCGTTTAGTGAATCTTGTGACCGTTTCAAAGACCTTTTAAGAAAATGCCCACAACATGGTTTTACCAAAATGCACCAAATTAACACTTTTTATAATGGTTTAAGCATGAATGACCAAGATTCACTAAACAGTGCCTCGGGGGGTAATCTTTTGGCTAAGACTTCCAATGCTGCTTGGGATATCATTGAGAATAAGTCTCGTGTGCAAACCAAGAGTGTTCGGACCAATGTCGCTAGTGCTAGTACTAGTGCCAGCGACAAGCGAATTGACAAAATCACTGCGCTTCTTGAATCGCTTGCTACCCAAACCGCCAGCAACACCAACAGCATCAACGCTAGAAACGCTAAAGACGCTCAAGTCAATGCTGTTAGCCAATCATGTGAGATATGCGGGGGTCCTCACTCTTACACCACTTGTACTGCCACCCAAGACTACCCTTCTGAGAATGTGAATGCAGCATACGGTACCTATCCTCAACCCGCTTATCAAGCTCGTCCTCAAGGTGACCGCAACTTGCTTAGCTACCGCTCCAACAACTATCTCTCACCACCTGGTTCTACTCATAACAACCCAAACCAACAACAAAACCTCAACCGCCCTCCTCAACAACAACAACAATCTCGTGGACCATACATACCACCTCACAAACAACAACATCCACCTCAAAGAAAAAAACCAAGTTTACCAGCAACCCGCTTATCAACCACCCGCATACAATGCTCCTTCCAACCAACCCACCGCATTACACCAAGACATTGGAACCTACATGAGGACTAATGATGTGATCGTGGACAATCTCCAACAGGAAGTGCGCAACTTGAAAGCAGACCTGGTGAAACAAGGGAACGATCTGAGAGCTGATATGAGAAACACTTTGGATAGTCAAACGAATGACTTAAGGAACATGATGGCTAGTTTCTTCCAAGGTAATCAACCCTCTTCTTCGGGTACTCTTTCGAGTAACACCGTTGCGAATCCAAGAGGGGAGATGAAAGCAATCACCACTCGCAGTGGCAAAGGTACCAAGGAACCCGAGCTTCCTATACCTCCACCGGTGGTTGTGACTAAGGAGAACGAGTCCCCTGATCCTATTCCTCATCATTCTCTTTCCCCAATTTCTCTACCTCTTACTTCTACCCCTCCTCCACCCAAGGATGTGAGTGATCCTTCGATCCCAAAGCCTTCCTCTTCTTCCGATATACCTTATCCCTCAAGGTTGAGGAAAGAGAAGCTCAAAAGCAAGGATGATATTCAAGTTTCGAACTTTCTCAAAATGTTTAAACAATTGAATTTCAACATCTCCTTCGCTGAGGCACTCGCTCACATGCCTAAGTACGCGAAAATGTTCAAAGATCTTCTTAGCGACAAGGAGAAGCTTCTTGATATTGCTAACACCCAACTTAATGAGAATTGCTCTGCAGTGCTCTTAAGGAAATTGCCAACCAGGCTTGGTGATCCGGGTCGTTTCTTAATCCCTTGTAACTTGGGGGGAGTAGAGAATTGCATGGCCCTAGCCGATCTAGGTGCCAGTATTAATCTAATGCCTCTAAGCGTTTGGAAGCAATTATCTCTCCCTGAGCTAGTCCCCACCAAAATGACTTTGGAATTAGCTAACCGTACGGTTGCTTATCCAGTGGGGATAGCCGAAGACGTCTTTGTAGGAGTCAACAAATTCACTTTTCCTGCCGATTTCGTCGTCGTCGACTACGAGATGGACCCTCGTGTGCCATTGATCGTTGGTCGTCCATTCTTGAGGACCGGTCGCACTCTCATCGATGTTGAAGCCGGTGAGCTTATCATGAGAGTGGGTGACGATAAAATCGTCTTCAACATGGGAAAGTTGTCTAAACAACCTTATTCATACGAGAGTGTTAATTGTATTGACGTTCTGGATGAGGCTTGTGAAGAACACTTCAAAGATGCTTGTAAAAGTATTCCTACCTCTCTTCCCAATGTTGAGACCGTTTCCTCTATTGATTTATCACTGTCTCTATTTGGAGAAAGTGATTTCTTTTGGAAAGATCTTGATGCCACCATGGGAGATGTGAACTCAACAAATGACGATTCTCCCACCGATTGGGATGACGACATGCGTTTCTTTGAAAACCTTCTCAACGAAGACAATCTTTCTCAACCATCTCCCACGGTTATTGCTATCGATGCTCCGACTTTGAAAACGCCTCCTATCGAAAATCCTCCAGATTTAGAACTTAAGGAGTTGCCACCCCATCTCGAGTACGTGTTCCTTGAAGAAAACAAGAAGTCGCCTGTCATCATCGCGAAGGACTTGAAAGAAGAAGAAAAATCTCGCCTCATCGCCGTGCTTAAAGATCATAAGAAGGCAATTGCTTGGAAAATTTCCGATATCCGCGGAATTGATCCGAACTTTTGTACTCACAAGATTCTCATGGAAGATGACTTTAAACCCGAAATCCAGAGCCAAAGAAGGGTTAATCCTAAAATTCATGACGTCATCAAACAAGAGGTTATCAAACTTCTAGATGCCCGCTTGATTTACCCTATTTCGGATTCACCATGGGTAAGTCCCGTCCATTGTGTGCCCAAGAAGGGCGGAATAACCGTTGTTCCCAATGAACACAACGAGTTGATTCCCACTCGTCTCGTTACTGGGTGGAGAGTTTGTATTGATTATCGCAAGCTCAATGATGCCACGAGAAAAGACCACTTTCCTCTTCCTTTCATGGATCAAATGCTCGAGCGTCTAGCTGGTAATGACTATTACTGCTTCTTAGACGGTTTCTCCGGGTATTTTAAAATTCCCATCGATCCCAAGGACCAAGAAAAGACCACATTCACTTGTTCCTATGGAACATTTGCTTACAAACGCATGCCTTTTGGTTTATGTAATGCTCCTGGGACGTTCCAAAGGTGTATGATGGCTATCTTCCATGACATGGTGGAAGACACTATGGAAGTATTCATGGATGATTTCTCGGTTTATGGCGATTCTTTCTCTGCTTGCCTTGCCAATTTAGAACGTATGCTGAAGCGGTGTGAAGACACTCGCCTTGTTCTTAATTGGGAAAAATGCCATTTCATGGTAAAAGAGGGCATCGTGCTAGGACACAAGATTTCCAAAGCCGGTCTCGAAGTAGACCGTGCTAAAGTCGATGTTATCGCTAAGTTGCCTCCACCTTCAACAATGAAGGGTGTGAGAAGTTTCCTGGGTCATGCGGGCTTCTACCGTCGATTCATCAAAGATTTTTCTCAAATCGCTCGCCCGATGACCCACCTCTTGGAAAAAGATACTCCTTTTATCTTTTCCAAAGAGTGTCTTGAAGCCTTCAACTTGCTTAAGGATAAGCTCACTAAGGCACCCGTCTTGGTTACCCCTAATTGGGAGCTTCCCTTTGAGTTGATGTGCGATGCTAGTGATTTTTCTATTGGAGCGGTTCTGGGCCAAAGAGTGAACAAACACTTCCAACCAATCCATTACGCTAGCAAGACAATGACGGGGGCTCAATTGCATTACACGACAACAGAAAAAGAGCTTTTAGCTGTTGTCTATGCCTTTGAAAAATTCCGCCCCTATCTTGTCCTCTCTACCACAATCGTTTACACCGATCACTCCGCGTTGAAGTACTTGTTGACTAAACAAGATTCCAAACCAAGACTTCTTCGTTGGGTTTTTGCTACTCCAAGAATTTAAAATCGAAATTCGAGATAAATAAGGAGCTGAAAACCTAGCCGCGGATCATCTCAGTAGACTTGAGGATCCTTACCAAGGAGATCATCCGAACAAAGAAATCAATGATTCTTTTCCCTTGGAGACCTTAATGTATATCAACTCGACTGCTGATGAAACCCCGTGGTTTGCGGACATTGCAAACTACTTGGCGGGTGGAATTCTCGTTGACGGGTTAACATCCCAGCAAAAGAAAAAGTTCTTCAAAGATATCAAGACTTACTTTTGGGATGACCCGTATCTTTTCAAACAATGTGCCGACTTGATTATTCACCGATGTGTTGATGGACCGGCAGCTTTAGAAATCATTGACGCTTGCCACAAAGGACCCACCGGTGGTCACTTTGGTCCCAACTACACCGCCAAAAAAGTGTTTGACTCGGGATTTTATTGGCCCACCATCTATCGTGATGCTCACTAGATGGTTAAACGATGTGATGCTTGCCAAAAACAAGGCAAGATCACACATAAAGATGAGATGCCTCAAAATTTCATACAAGAATGTGAAATCTTTGATGTTTAGGGTATCGACTTTATGGGACCATTCCCTTCCTCTAAAGGAAACAAATACATCCTTTTAGCCGTTGACTACGTTTCAAAGTGGGTTGAAGCCAAAGCTTTCCCTACTAATGATGCAAGGGTGGTTTGTAACTTTTTGAAATCGCTGTTCGCTAGATTCGGCGTTCCTCGTGCTATTATCAGTGACCGCGAGACTCATTTTTGCAACGATCAATTTGCAAGAGTCATGACTAAGTATGGTATCAATCACCGTCTTTCCACCGCCTATCATCCCCAAACCAATGGGCAAGCCGAGATATCCAATCGTGGATTGAAGCAAATTTTGGAGCGTACTGTGGGAGAGCATCGTGCCGCGTGGGCTGATAAGTTAGATGATGCTCTGTGGGCTTTCCGTACTGCTTATAAGACCCCGATCAGTTGTACACCTTATCGTCTTATGTACGGGAAAGCATGCCACATTCCCATCGAGCTGGAACATAAGGCGCACTGGGCCTTGAAGTGGGCTAACCTCGACATCAACAAAGCCGGTGATTATCGCAAGATTCAACTCAACGAGCTCAACGAACTGAGGAATGAAGCTTATGAGAACTCACTGATCTACAAGGAGAAGACGAAGATCATTCATGACGCAAAAATCAAGAACCGAGAGTTCCACGTTGGTGATCAAGTCTTACTTTTTAACTCTCGGTTGAAGATCTTCTCTGGCAAGTTGAAGAGCCGCTGGTCTGGTCCATTCACCGTCGCCACAGTCTTTCCATATGGGACCATTGAACTTTCTCAGCCAAATGGGCCCAATTTCAAGGTGAATGGCCAGCGTCTGAAGCTGTACTTTGGTGAGGACATCTCTCATGAGATGATTCCATCCCTCACCACGTTCCCCATGAACTAATTTTGGGTCGAGTCAGGCTCGTGAATCGGTTATCAAAACAAGCGCTCCTCGGGAGGCAGCCCGAGTATCTATCCTTGTATGTTTTAACCTCCTAAGTGTAGGGGGACCTATTTAGGTGTTTGTATTTGTGTGGTGATGTGATTACAGGGAATAATGCACTTTTGGAACCTTTGAAGAACCGTGCTCCCGTGTTATCCGAAATCCGGTTCTATCTCTCAACTATCGTGATTCAATTTTCTTCATACTCACATTTGAAATTGATCACTTTAGTCGTCTCTTCCTTAACTTGAGTTAACCAACGTGCACAATGTCATAAGTGTAGGGGAGACTTTTCCCACATGCTTAAACATTGAGGACAATGTTTATCTTAAGTGTAGGGGGGACTTCTATAGAAGTTTTAAGTGGACTTTTCCATTAAAATACCTTCATTTAACCGGAAAATCATCTTTTTCAACATTTTTCAAATTTTTAATTAACTTTGGCCATGTAGTCGTAATTTTTAAATTTTTATCGTTGCTTTCATATGTATATATCCCGAAATAAAGTCAAAAATATTAATAAAGTGGTGTAGCTAGTTTAGAAGTCTTTGACATATTAGGCCCGTTGCGATTATTTTGACTCAACCCGAATAGACTTATTCAAGTTTATTCTAGCCAGTATACTTAACCATGTAGACCTTAATTGGTTTATTAGGCTAAGTATCCACGAGTCTCATTACTTGAGATTTTAAATTGTGGAGAACGAGAAATGATAAAGTCAATTATAAGTCGGTATTCTTGCACGAGCTCACTTGGTGTAATTATTTGCCTATTCTCCCATCACTTGCTAATAATTTATCTGCAATAAGTAAGGTCGTACGATTTGAAAAGTTACATAGCTTCTAGCCCAAGATCGTTTAAAAGTTGCTCGGTAATGATAAGAGTTCATAGCCAAGGCATAACTTATGAAGCGGGACGCGAAAATTGGCGAGTCCGAAAAGGCCCTAACAAGGCATGAGGATTCCATTTTATTGCTGAAGATCCAAAGTGATGTGAAAAGCATTATTCCTAAAATCAATATGAAGGATCAAGACTCACGACGAAAAGCAATCAACTCCCATAAAGATCATGGAGAAGTCTATCCGAAAAGACCCTAACAAGGTATGAGGATAAATAGATCCAAGTCCGAAAAGGAGGCGGATCATTGTATCTCAAAATCCCAATTAGAGATTGAAGAAATAATCATGAAGTCGTGGTCAACAGAGTTGGAATACCCCTCAAAAGTCTCCAAGTGAAGAAACTCTATTAACGATGAGAAGACCATTATCTCAAGAACGTCTCTCAAGATATGAAGTATGAAGTACATGCCAAATATCAGCCCGAGAAAGGTCTCAAATTGTGAACCGAGTTATGCCAAGATATGAACTTTTTGATATCCCGAGAAGCAGTTTTAAGAGATTTTGTCCTTTAGCTAACTATTGATCAAATCGTCCTACTTTGCTTTCGGCCTAAATAAACTATCGAAATAAGTCCAAAAATGCATCTTTATGATCATTCTAAGACAAAATAAAATATAAGAGATACACCTAGGAATAAGGGAGTTTAAGCATTTAATTAAGCCATGTGTGTAAGTGTTTGATTTGCTAACTTATAATAACAATGATCTCGTTTTTAAGCTTAGTTTGGGGAACGTGAAACTTGAGGACGATAAATCTTCGCAGCACCAAAGCCCTAATGTAAGTCCTTGATCTCTTTGCAAGTTATTTCCATCTTTTTATTTACTTTAAAGTTTTAATCTCTCTTAGTACTTTAAATTTTTGTTTAGTAGTATTTTAATAAGGCCAAGGTTGATTGATTATGAGAAAAGTGTAAACTTGCTTTATCGCTAAGCATTGCATGAGGGCATGGCAATGGTTAAGTGTAGGGGATTTGATAGGTGTGAAAACACCCATCCTTTTACCACTTATTTCTTGCTAAAACAAGAACAAAACACGTATTTAATATCATTTGTTTGGAATTATGCGTGGTTTTTTGTGTTTATTGTGTTTTCAGAGTCAACCGGATGAATATTGAAGAAAACATGGGATTGCACGGGTTTTATCGAGGAAAAATACTCAAGACGAAGTCTATTGTCCAAGAGATGCAAAAGATTTGAAGTCATTGTGCCTATTTAAAGATTTATCGAAGAATAGAGCCAAAGATGGAAGATTCATATATGTCGAAGAACTCGAGTCTATTAAACAAAAGATTATAAGACGAGTTGGAATTATTCACCGACACTTCTCAAAATCCAAAGTCGGAAACGTTTATTTAAAGAGACGAGAAGACTAAAGAAGAAAGAAGAAAAGAAGCCCGATACCAAAGCCCATTTACAAGGCCATATCACACGCCTATATAAAGATCCCACTTCACAAAAATTAGAGAACTAGTTAGTTTTAGTTTCATTTTTCACTTTGTAGTTGTAGTTCTAGAGAGAGAAAGCTTAACTTTCTCTCACTAGAAAAACCTTCATCTTTTATCTTTCTTGTTTTTAATCAAACTTTTACCTTTTAAGCTTAATCTTTTATTAATCTTCATCTTTTAATCTTTCTTGCTAAGTACAATCTTGTGTTCATCATCTTTTTAATCAAGTTCTTATTTAAAGTTGTGATCTTTTTGAATTTCGTGTGATTACTTTGATGTTTTTACAAGTCTTGATCTTTTCCTTAGCTTATTCATAGCTTATTGGAGTTTCTCTTGGCTTATTGTCTTGGAAAAGTTGCTAAAAAGTTGCTTAGAATCATCATTTCCCATTTTCCTATTTTTTAGCAAGATCTGGTATAAATTCGCAATTCTCCAAAGAATTGCGAAATTGAATCATTGTACAAGTTGCGAAATCAATCTTCCTTATTGCGGATTTATTCTCCTTCTGGTATTGCAAATTTGTTCATCATCAATTGCGAATTCCATCTTTTCAACCATTGCGAATTTATGTTTCCTGAATTGCGGAATTGAACTCCACTTTATTGTGAAATTATATAACAATTTCGCAAACATTGCGAAATTGAGGTACTAACTTGAATTGCGAAATTGTGTCAACAATTGCGAAATTATTCTTTTTTTTCCCATTGCGAATTTATGTTTCAATTTTTGAGCATTGCGAATTCTAAGTTTTTATGTGCATTGCGAAATCATAATTTCAGAATTGCGAAATTATTTTTTTTAGTTTTGTATTGCGAAATTAATTCCTTTTATTTTAAATTCAATTTTTGAACTTGTTTTTCCCGCCAATTTTCTTAGCATTATTTTTACTCGTTCGCCTTAGTTTAATTTTAGATATTTTAATTTTCAAGTTTTCATTTTAATTAAGTTTTTAATTGAGTTTTCATATTTACATTTAATTAGTTTAATTTCTCGTCATTTATTTTTGAACGTCTTTAATTTTAGTTTAATCTTTTCTCACTTTCATTTCTATTTTAATTTCTCAACGACGCTCATTTATTTCTTTATTAGTAGAATAGAAAACCAAAATCCCCTATTTGTCACCAAGAACAACTATTCCACTTTGAGTTGTGATCAATTCAAGAGATACCGAGAACTTAATCTGAACCATAGCAAAACCCATGTATCAGTACTACATGTTAATTTCTGGTACTACTCTTCATGGATGGTACTACACAATATTTGTTCTTCAAATGGTTAGTTCTTTGTTTGCTTCTTATGGCTGATACATCTACTTTTGGTCAAAAGAAATGGTTAGCACACTTTAAGGGGAAGCTCATTTGTTAAAGTGTTAATCATTTTGCATTTGGCATTGAGGTGAAGATTTTTGCTACTGTTCGTTGGTATTACTACAACTAATGTGAGTATCTACTGGTCAAGATCATTTTTATTAGGTAGGTGGTACTACTGTGCATCATGGAGGGTATCTTGAAAAGTGGAATGCTTGGGTTTGATGTGTGATATTGATTAGTAGTAATTAAAAAATCAAGGTTGTTCACTTACAAGACCCCTATTTGATCATGTCAAAAAGGGGAAGTTTTCTACAGAGAATGTTCAGCCTGTTGATCTTTGGTGTTGTATGCTTAAGGGGAAGTGTTTTGACATCATCAACTAGGGGAAGATTGTTGGGCTAAAAGTTGATGAGTCAAACACTATGGAAACAAGAAGGACCAAATAGGGAGTTTCCACTGCTGGAGTTCCCACTCCTGGAGTACTTTCCCCTGCTAGAGTAAGTTCCCCCTGCTGGAGTACTTGCCCCTGCTAGTAAAAAGTACTTGCCACTGCTAGATTACTTCCTACTGCTAGTGAAAAGTATGAAGATTTGGTCAACACAGGATAAGAATGAATAAGTCAGTTTTGATTTAGTCATTATTACTTTATTTAGTTTCCATGTATCCCTGGGTTCCTTAAGTTATAAAATGAACAACCAGCCGTAGGTTTTATTCATATCATTCACTACTACAATGTAACCTACTGTTGCTTTGATCTCTAGGTGTGGGATTCAATGTATACACACCTAGAGTGATTTGTGTTAATGTTTAATACAAATCCTTTTGGGAATTATTCATCTTGTTAAACATCTTGTTCATGTTAATTGTGCAATTCTGCTGTGTTCATCACATGTTCAATTACCATCCTAGATAAAACAGTTTTTACTGTTTGAGTCTAAAGATCTTGGATTCAACATGCTACTAGCAAAGTCCGTTTCTTTTCTTCTTCGAAGACTTGTACTAACCTTTTTCCTTCGACAAATGGGGAGAAATGATAGTGATAAACTCGTTAATAATTCGAATAATCATGTATTTTACGTAAATGAGTTTATAGTTTGTAGTAATCAAAAGGGGGAGACTTTTAATGCAAACCAATGCCTAAAAACATTGTTAGTACTAATTAATCTTTCTTAGTTTTGATCACGACAAATTACAAAGACATTTATTGTCAAACATAATCATAAAACAAATTATCGAAGAAACACTATCATCAAGGTAATAATCATTACACTAACATATCTTAATCATGCTTAGTGATTAGCCTTAAAACTCATTTTTGTCAAATGTAACAAAAGATTTTTAACAAACTTTATTTTTAAGAAAACGTTTTATTAAAATGAAAATGTAAATTTGAATATGCTATATTCCAAATGCCATAAGAATATCCTTTGAAGGTTTAAACAGCCTCAGATATTTCAAATTCACTAAAATACAAAAAGGAGCAAAGTCTACACTCCGCGGTTCCTTAAGTGCCTATGCGATTCGCTATCGGTAAGGAACCGCCTAGGTAGCTAAGGAACCGCCCCCAATTAGCCGTTGGGTATTTGTCTTCTATAAATAGTAGATCAAATCTGCATTTTCATCAACCCTTTTTGGACATCTTTTTCAGTCTTATTTTTTCTTTCTAATCCTAATTATTTGTAAATGATCACTTAATGTGTTAAGTATGTTTACTTATGATTATCCTCTTGATCTCCTTCTTTACCTTGTCCAAAGAGAAGAGCACTCACACACTTGTGATGTGATTAAAGATGAAGCCTTGATGAAGATCATCCTCTCCTAAAGATCTAGTCATGTTCATCATTTATTTATTTGTGTCTTGTGTAGATCCAATGTATTTGTGAATACTTGGACTAGTTGTGTTCATCCAAGCTATGTGTGAATACTTGGATTATAGTTGTGAAAATCCTTTGCATATGTGTGTGCTTGGATTTGTGTTGTGTAGATCCAAGCTACATGTGTGTACTTGGATATGTTTAGTTGAGTTGTAATAAGTTGTGTTAGTTCTCACTAAACTATAAAGTGATGTGGTTGTGTTTTGTAAGTTCTTACTAAACTATAAAGTGATGTGTAGTTGTGTTGTGTGAAGTTCTCACTTAGCTTCAAAGTGAAGAGTCGTGAAGATTGGTTCTAGCTTTGGATTGGAACTTGAGATCTAACCTTGTGTCGAAAAATGGTGAAGTAGGCAACGTTGTGAAGATTGGTTCTAACTTTGGATTAGAACTCGACATCTAGCCTTGTGTCATAAAATGGTGAAGTGGGCGACGTTGTGTAGATTGGTCCTAGCTAAGATTAGGTCTCGACAATTGGCTTAGTGTCGGAAAATAATGTAAGCGACGTTGTAAGGTTTTTTCCGCCAAGAAGGGAGCTTGTGGATATAGTAGAAATCTCGAGTAAGGTGTACTCGAGGAGTGGAGTAGGAACGAGGATAGAGCCTCGTTCTCGAACCACTATATATCTTGGTGTCTTCCAACTAGGTTGTTCTTTGTTTACTCATTACTTACATTCATCATCATTACACTTACTACTTATTGTTAATGCATTAGAATTGAACCTAATCATTATGAAACTAGCTTTCAAGCAAAATATAGTTTTGGCACTCATCGAATTGAAAGGAATTTTAAATAGGAGATAAACCGATGAGAAACTATTCAACCCCCCCCCCTCTATTTTCTACAAGTTTATCGCAATCAAACTTAGGATATTCCAAAAGCATTTTTGACCGATTCTCGTTAACTAGTGATATATACTCGGAATCATCTGAATTACCAATCGGGTCTAAGAACAAACCTAATTTGTTGCATCATAAAGTCGCGAGTTGTGGTTAAGAGCTTGCTTTGCATAACCCGGGTTAGGTGACAGGTCTGTTAGACGTGATAGAGTAAATTCCTTAAAAGATGAATGAAACAAGTGTACTAAATGGGAAGCGGAGTATTGTTTTAAAAGCAAAATTTCAGTCTTTTTAATTTTCTCAGACGCCTTAATTTCCGTTTCAACCCTTTTAGACTCGAGAATTTCGAAATCCATTTGCAGTTTTTGAAAATTAGTAACGACAAACTCTTTTTCTTTAAGTTCTTTTGAAAAATTTGCTCTTAAATGTTCAATCTCCAGCAGGTTATCCATTTGGACTTCCCTAAACTTGTCAAACTCTGGATTAGTTAAGGTATTGGTCGATGGAGTTAATTCCAAGGTTTGAACCTTTTCCTTGTACAAAGAAAGCTCGGCAGATAAGGTCTGATTCACACTTAGAGTTTCAAGGACCGCAGTATTCATTTGGCCAAGCATAGATGCTGAAACCATGACAAAATCTTGTTGAGTAGAAGAATTCGTATTCGTAATAGCTACCGGTTGTGTTTCACTCAAATTCTAGGGACTCGCATTGATATTGCTATCATTGCTTGTCTCCTCGTTTAAATTACTAACCACCGGAGGCTCTTCCGGATACTAAGACTCTTGCCCAGCCTGATAAGGTACAACAGTAGTATCATTGGTAGTACTTGGTACCTCAGATATTTGGTCAGACCCATAGAGCGAGAGATTTTCCATAAGAGCTGCTGTGAGTCCTTCAGTGTGCGCAACTCCTGGATCTGCTAGAAATGATAACTCCTCTTCATCTAGCTCACTACCATTTGCTTGAGCTTTTACCAACATGACCTTCTCCTCAAACCACGAAGCATCCCTTCTCCTTTTGGGTTGCTTACACTCCCTAGCCATGTGTCCTTCCCCTTTGTAGTTATAGGAGATAATCATCTTCACTTTGCCTGTTGTGTTTCCTCTTGGAGCAGTGTTAAATGGGCGTGCACCTGTATTTGATGAACTTGGTCTCCCCTGAAGTGGTTGCACCGTAACTCTACCATCTTGAATTGTTGCTTGTTGACGAGAGTTAGAAGAAGTTCTCAACTGATTATTTGTTGGAGATGGTCCTCTGTAACCTCTTTTGTTCAACGTTTGAGTTATATAGGCAGACATTTGTGCTAGTACATCAGTAGAATTATCCCCTTGTTTGAACTCAGGAATTGGAACCTCATCGTCGCAGTAGAAAATTGGTGCTGGTGGAGCTGCATACACACTTGAGGGAGTACTAACATTTTGTGAATAGTGGGGTTGAGGAACTTCTTGTTGTTGGTAGGTGATAGCTGGATTTGTAGGTGGTTGATAACGAGAGAATAGTTGTTGAGCATATGGTGATTGGTGTGAGTCTATTTGTGATGATGACGCTGGTAGCTGATAGTGTTGTTGATATGATGTAGGTGGTTGTGGTAATATCAAATATTGTGGAAAGCTTGAGTCTGAAACATGGGCTTGTGATAAGATTGTTGTCCCATAGCATACGGAGTGTTGTTATATGACAATGTTGGATGATTTTCCATTAACGCTAATGGTTCGGAATAAGATCCTTGAGACATGCGCTTCTGGAGCACATGCTTCTCGTGTTGCTACAAGAAATAATATAGTTGATCTAAATTTGATTTGTGCAAATCCTGAATCAATTTAACGACAGTGACGTATTGGCTCCACTCTGGGGGTAACGTGTTCAAAAACTTGGTGTTAGTTAAAATTGAGCAATCGTCAGATTATACACATTCAAATCATTCATCAATGTAGTGAATCGCCAGTAGTAGTCATGAAGAGTTTCCCCTGGTATGTATGAGAACCTATCGAACAAGTCATAAAGTTGACACTCTCGTACCTGCTTGGAAAGTGAAGTCCCATGTAACAAAATCGTTAAGCGATCCCAAAGCTACTTTGCTACCTTATGCTTACTTACCATACAATAAATATCGGGTGGAAGAGTTTGAAGAATAGTCTGAACGACCTTCTCATCCGCATCGGCAATGATTTTGTTGGCAACCGTTAACTCATGAAATTGCCTTGGCCGAGTCACATTGTCTACAGTAATTTCGCCCCAATCTAGTGGTCTTTGCTCAATGGATTTAACCATAAGTCTCCCACTGGGTCTACCAATAATATAATACATCATGCGACCTTGACATGCTTCAAATAGCTCTTTGATAAGCAACGATGGACGAGTATCGGTACCCAAGATGATAGAAAGGTCAGTAATCAATGTCATTGTAGGCATAAATGAATGTGAATTCATTTTTGATCACTTGAAGAAAGATTACCAAATGATCGAGCAATGAAATAAGGTTAAGTGTTTTAGTGTTGTTGAAACAATATGTTGTTAGCTTTTGGTTGTGTGTTGTTGTGAAAGTCTTCAAAAAAATGCGAAGTCTAAAAATCCTATAAGTTATGCAAAAATTAGACAAGATTTCGCAATGTACAAGACAAACTTCTCAATGTTGAAATATGCCAAATCTTCGTAATGTTGAAATATGCCAAATCTTTGCAATGTGAAAATTCCAAAAACTTCGCAATGTCTCAAATTTTGTTTCTTCACAATACAAGAAATGGATTCTTCGCAATACAAGAACCAAAGTTATTCGCAATATCACACTTTAATTCTTCGCAATACCAAACTTTAATTCTTCTTAATACCAAACTTAAACTCTTCGCAATACCAAACTTAAACCCTATCGCAATAATTTTCGCAATAACTCTTCGCAATACCAAAAGGACTGATCTATCGCAATACCTGTCGCAATACAGAAACCCTAGCACATTGCGATGGATTTTCAAGCTGAAGTTTCGCAATATGGTCATTGTTCCGTACTTTGAATAAAAATATGAAATTTTTGCTTAGAAATCCGTGATTTGAACCAAACCAAAACACCCAAATCTGTACCACAACTATCTAGAAGGTATGTGGATCACTTGGAACAACAAAAACACGAAAAAAAATTGAAGCTCGAATATAAATCAATCAAAAACACACGAACACACTAAAATAAGCATGAACAACACAAAACACACCTCTACTTCATCCCATGGCTCTTGATACCAATTGAAGAACCTTGGTAAATATGATCTAACAAGAGGATTGATGTTTCTAGTGAGAGAAAGTAGAGAGAGAGAAAGATGAGAGAAAATGTGTGTAATATATGAAAATAGTAAAACAACTAACACCCCTTTCCATGAAGGAAAGGGGTTTATATACCCAAGTTCATTAGTGGACTTGGGCCTCCGGCCCATGAACATGCTCATGGGTCGGGCTAATATAAAATGTAACTAACTATACTACGAGCCCTTAACTATATTGTTGGAGTGACCGAGATTTTCTAAATACGAAAAACATATTTCCAACACTAAGACCTGCAAACCTTTTACTATTTAATTGGCTCCAAGGTAAAGATGCATGTTTGTATGTGACATGTATCTCTCCCTTTGCGGGTATGGGATCAAATTCGTGGGCCCCTGGGTGGCCTTGCTTAATGTTGTGGAAAAGAAAGAAGAAATACGGGTCAGTATGTGCGGACAACGGTTATAAGTTCATCCCATTTGCTTTCTCTAGTTCGGGGAATTTGATAAGGATGCTTCGGATACATTTTCACGTATTAAGTCTCTTTCTATTAGTCACTCCAATAATGTTAAGAGTGGCACATATATGTTTCATAGAGTGAGTTTTTGTATTCAAAAAGGAGTGGGAGTACAACTAGTGTCTAGACTCCCATCAAACTTTATGTAAACTTTTTAATATTAATAAATTTATTATTATAAAAATAATAATAAAAAATTAGAAAAAAATAAAAATAATAATAATAATAATTTTGGGTGTTCCCTTATTCTCTGTTCTAAAGCCGTGCTCAGCTAGCTCTAGAGTCTTTGTGGGGGATATTTATGGAGACCATGTTGTGTCGTCTGCTGGTATTGTTCGTATCAAACATCGGCATAACATTGTGTGTGATACCCTTGTCGACATCTGTTTCTGATCTGGGATTTCAGCTGGTAAAGAAGTTGATATTGGGCTTATTGGAAAGCGGGATAAACCCTTGCGCCTAGCTGATATGTTGCTCTACTCGTGGGATGGAGGGCTTAACGTATATGTGGATTTGACGGGTTCATCTCCTTTGACACAAACTAGGATGATTGATTTTGTACCGGGACGTGTGGTGATTGAGGCAGCACAATGAAAACGCGTCAAATATGAAGCTAAATGTGCAGATATTGGATATGGATTTCTCCCATTCTCATTCTCTTCTTTTTGGCAGTTCTCAATGACTCAA
The DNA here is from genome assembly GCA_025667525.1 of Glebionis coronaria. NCBI lineage: Eukaryota > Viridiplantae > Streptophyta > Magnoliopsida > Asterales > Asteraceae > Glebionis > Glebionis coronaria. Next base: position 126,304,926 of record CM046875.1, read on the forward strand.
GACATCGAAGCTCGTGCTATTGCTCATATTTTCAATAGGATTAGTTTTGCAATTGCTAAAGGAGTGGACGCCCATATAGTATCTTGGCTTCCCACTAATTTCTTGTAAATCCTATTATTCTAATGAAGTGATGTTTAGATAATAATAATAATATAGATAATAATAATAATAATAATAATAATAATAAAGGGTATTGTAGTCATTTACAGTATTAAAATAAGGGTATTTTAGTCATTCTACATCTTTTTAACTGGTCAAACTAACAGTTAACAAAAATTAGACCAACAGTGAAGAAAAACTTTACATTTTGGCCTAAATCAAAACTATTTGAGTTTTTGAACCAAAAGTGAAAACTAGACCAAACCACAAGGATCAAAAATGCTGTCAGCTCGTTTTTATACTTTTTGAAAAAGGACAGTTTTACCCTTAATTAATTGATTTCAAACTTTCTTATTGTCCGTAATAATAACCTCAAATAAGGGTAATATGATAAAGTCGAACTAAATATTCTATCTATATTTAAAAGCGGGCAATTATTTTAGGACAACCCGAAATGAAACAATGGACAATAATTTCAAGACAGATATACTATAAACCCGAGTCACAACGATCATCCATGATTTCATATAATACCATGTGAAAATTAAGCAATGGCAATCTGGAACTGGAGATAAAATATTAACTATGGTTGGCGAGTGTTTCAAATTAGTTTGGTAAAGAAGCGGCGAACATTTTGATTTTAATGGTCGTTTGGCGAAGAACCGATGAACATTTTGATATTTTGAAATCGTTTGGCAAAAGAACGATGAGTTGTAACTATTTTCTAGGCAGGCTAGTTTTTTTATGAAATCGTAGCAAAGAATAAAGCGGAGAGCCATGACAGTTTATTTTGTGTTTATATGTTATCTTGCTATGGATGCATCAACAGATGCATATTGCGTAGTTATTAAGTTTGAACATGCTTGAAATGGAATGGGAAATTTTATACGTTAGATAGAAGGACTGTTAGATAGCAAGTCATCTTAAAGATAGGTAAAATATATATGTTCGAGTTGATGAAGTTATGAAATGATATGTGAATTATGATGTTATGATAAAGCCCATTAGTGTATTTAAATAATAGTTGGACCTTTTTATCTCCAAGCCCATTCGTGTTTTCATAAAATATTATTCGTGTTGATGCTATCATTATTACTCGAGTTAATTCCGTATATCCCTTATAAAACCCATTAATACCATATTTGTCATGTCGAAACACATAATTGCCATACATAAATGATATGTACACGGATCATTTTGATCTGCACACATAAAATAATAATGTATAGACTAATATACCCTCATACAAATAAAATAATTTACCATCCTTCCTCTTTACTTTGAACAAATCATTTCCCATGTTTGCCTCATTCCTTCCTAACCGCTTCATTTCACCATTTGCAATTTATTATGATCATGATCATCCAACTACATCATTTTTGTCATAGGCGGCTTAGTGTCACTGATGGAGGAACAAGAATAAACTGGTTATTTAGTTTCCTTATTTTATGATATCTTTTATTTGGTTTTCTTATTTTGTGGTATCTTTTATTTATTTACTTATTTTTTTTTACTAAAAGTCTGTAATACTAGCGCCAATCAAGCCAGACCTGTAAACTTTAGCGCTTGAAGGAAAAGCTTATTAAAGCACCAATCCTGGTATTGTCTTTTCAGTCTGTAATGATGGAGGAACAAGAATAAACTGGTTATTTGGTTTCCTTATTTTATGATATCTTTTATTTGGTTTTCTTATTTTGTGGTATCTTTTATTTAATTTTTTTATTTTGTATTTTCTGGGAAGAATATTGTTTTCTTTTTCCCCAAGTTTAGTTTTCCTATAAAACTTGGACTTGAGTTTATTGTATTAAATTATGGAGTTATGAATAAAAAGTAGACTTTTAGTCTTTTGTTAATTGACTTGAATCCATGTTAGGGTTTATTGTTCAATTTTCGTCCTAATAATCGGTATTCGTTTGAATCAACGATTGTTGGAAGAGTTGTTTCTAGTATTCTTTGGAATCAACAGATTCAATTATCTATCCTCGTTTTTTTGCTACATCAGTTGGTATCAAGAGCTGAAGTTCCTGATTAAGATGTCTCAAAGGAGAAGTAGGAATCTTCAGGGGTGTGTATGAACAAGAATTGGAACAGCGTGTTATGGCAAGATAAGAGGAGAGATTGGATCAATTAATTAATCAATTGACTGGATGGATGGATCACTTGATAAACAAGCGTGGTAATCGTAACATTTGTGGTACCGATGAAGAGCCAGAAAATCCATTTGTTGATCCCGAAGTAGATGATGATGTCGTTTGTGGTGATTATGATGCAGCCCGGTTTATGATGAAGAACCCGAGGAAGAGGAATATCATTTTGTTGACAATTATGAGGATTTTCAATTGGAGGAAAATGATGTGCCATCCTCAGATGTTACGTTGGGTGTCGAAGAAGAATCAATGGCAGTTTATGATACTGATCTTGAAGATGTCATTGAGGAGGAAGAAGAACTTTTTGGGAAATGAAGATTTGGTGGCAAAGAAGACAACATCGAATACGTTGTAGTTGTGTCTATTGATATTTGTTCTTTAATGATCAAAACTACATTAAGTGTTGATTATTCAAAAACCGTAGGTTCAATCCCTCATGAGTTAACTTGGTTGCAAAAAGGTAAATGGGTGGATTATAGTATCTTGATTGTAAAAAAGAATTATGAAGAATTTGTACCTATGATCATTAAGTTTTCTTTTAGGACGATCAAGATTCGAGGTCGATTCATTATAAATAAAGGGAATTTGATGCAAGAGATACAAAATTGGATTATACGAGTACAAGGGACAAGTGAGACAAACTCGAGGACGAGTTTTTTGAAGTGAGGGAGAATGATAGAGGAACAAGAATAAACTGGTTATTTAGTTTCCTTATTTTATGATATCTTTTATTTGGTTTTCTTATTTTGTGGTATCTTTTATTTAAATTTTTTATTTTGTGTTTTCTGGGAAGAATATTGTTTTCTTTTTCTCCAAGTTTAGATTTCCTATAACACTAGGAGTTGAGTTTATGGTATTAAATTATGAAGTTATGAATAAAAACAGACTTTTAGTCTTTTGTTAATTGACTTGAATCCAGGTTAGGGTTTATTGTTTGATTTTTGTCTTAATAATCGGTATTCGTTTGAATCAACGATTGTTGGAAGAGTTGTTTCTGATATTCTTTGGAATCAACAGATTCAATTACCTATCCTTGTTATTTTTCGCTACATCATTCACCGTGAAAAATATTTCATTGTTTTCAAGTTGTTGACATACATTTTTTCGTGATCGTGTTCAAATTAAGGTTCTTATAGTTATCAATTCGATCTTGTTTCTTTTTTACATTATCATGTGAACTCGTATAGTAACTCTAAGATGGTTAAATATATATGCACCGAAAAAATATTAAACGATGCAAAATATTATCCTACCTAGTCAAGAATTAATCTTTTATAGCTTGCCTTTGAGTGTATGTTGAGTACGTTAGACCTTTTCAGATGTATATTTTTGTTTTTGTTGCTCATTGTGTCTTTATTTTTTGTGTTGAAAAAGATCTAACACAGTGCAATCTAGTTGATGGCCGAGTAAAAATAGTTTTTCTTTTAAAAGTTGATATTGATCATTACACACAATGTGGCCAAACCAACACTGATTTTGAAATGAGGCATGGTGCATGCTTCTTTTTATCACTTTTCGATAAGAGCCACTCCGTTCACATGGTGACACATAATCTAATACAGTAATGGAGTAACATTATACTAAATTTATACATACTAGACTAAAACACACTCAGATATCAAGATAAATAGAATGGATCTTCTTCCTTTGTCAAAAAGGTCAATGGGTAATTATCACAAGACAATCCATGCAGTGCATATACCCATAGGTATGAATATAACATGATATAAACATGACTTAAGATCCTAAATACGTGATGAAATAACGATGTGAAGGTTGAAAAAAATGGTAAGGGGAGTTATATATTGGCGGTAGTGAAAGGGAGATTGATATGTTCAAAAGAAAAAAAGGGAGATTGAAACTAAATAGTACTGGTACTACAGTAAAAAAAAAGACAGTAGGGTCCCCTTAGAGGGTGTCTGTTTTAGCTTATATAGTAGGCTTCTAAGCTTATTAGCTTATATAAGCTTATAAGCTGAAATCAAGTATTTTGTTAAGTTTATATAAGTAAGCTTATAAGTATATATAAGGCGTTTTGATAAGCCAAAATTTTGTGGCTTATATAAGGGTAGGTGGCTTATATAAGAAATATTATATGAAAAGACATTTATTGTAAAACCCGCATATAAATGCCATGAACAGTACACTACGTAAACATACGAACCAATTAAAACTTTCCATTTATGTCATGTACATGTGTCTCAAACATTAAATTCAGAACTACGTACGTGTTAATGCACGATAATTATTAAGTGCGTAATAATACACGCTAGTTACGAACGTATGATTACGAACATTTGTAAACATGATAATTATTACGTATAATAATTATAACACGACTTTTAGAACACGATATATATGTACGTAGTATATATAACACGATCATTAATCACGAACTAGGACGAATAATTAAAACAAACGAACACAAGTATTACGTTAACTAAGGAAAAAGCACGGGTTTGCCTTGGGCTTTATGTTAGCCGTGGACAAGGGGAACAAGGAGGGGGCCCAAGCCTATTTTTGGTTTTACTAAAGGAAAACTAAAACACAGACTTTTCATAACATAGTTTTGTTACAGAAAAATTAAGAACCCTAGCTCCTCCTCCTCCTTGTTTTCGCTGACCATCAAAGAACACCAAGGGTGTTTTGGGTTTTGATATTTGATTTTAATAGATTCGTGTTTGTGTTCATTAACCTCATTCAATCACGCATTCGGTTAAATCAAAACCTTAATCTTTTATTTTTCATTTGTTTTAATTATGTTCATGTGATTTATATATTGAAAGAAAAACATAATTAAACATGTTAGATAAATCCAAGAAACAAGAAAATGTGGGTTTTGGTGGGGTTTTGTTTCGGCCGACACACAAACCGAGAGCCACGAGGATCTCGGTGGTCTTTTTAGCACCAACAGTCGAGACCTTAAGGTCTCGGTGTGGTCTTGGTTGTTCGGTCGCAAGGAAAAGGAACCCCGACTCGAGTCGGGGTAGCGTTTGATTTGGTTTTGAGTGTCAACCGAGACACTAGGTCTTGGTGGGACTTAGTTTGCATGTAGTGGGAACCCCGGCTTGAGTCGGGGTGTGTTTGGTTCAAACAGTGGCTAGCTGAGCCACATCAGTGGTAACCACCCGCTAAAGCCGATGGTAAATTGGTTCGGACAGTGGCAACCGGCTAGGCCGGGTAGCCACTGTCAGAGTTGTTTGGTTCGGCTTATTTTAAAACACGGGTCTAAGTTCGGTAAAATTATAAAATCAGTTTTTATGCTTAGTTAATTAAATTAATGCATGCCCATTTAATTTAATTAAAATCATGACTTAGGTTATAATTAATAAATTAATAATACATGATTAACCTAAGTATTTTATATGTCTTAATTTAATTAAATCATGTCTTTATTTAATTAAATCATATAACTTATAGTTTATTAAATTACCATGACATTTATTTAATAAACTATGCTATTTATTACATGACTTATGACTTTTAACCAGTAAACATTAGCTTATATTATTAGCTTATTAATGCAACTTATTTCTAAATATGGAAACTTTGTATATTAGGAAACTTACCATTTTTTTAAAACTTTCTATTTTTAGAAACTGATTTTTTTTTAGAAACTAATCTATTTTTAGAAACTGATCTATTTTAGGAAACTTTATATTTTTGGAAACTTTCTAATTTTGGAAACTTTCTATTTTTGGAAACCTACTATTTTTAGAAAGTTACTTATTACTACACAGCAAGTATAATAATACAAGAATAAAAGATAATACATAATCAGAATACATGAAATACATGATTAATACAGTATATCATTTAAAACAGTAAATAAGACAAGAACATATAAAACAAGCTAAGAACCTACAAGAATCAGTAACGTACTCAGTAATCAGACAACTTATACATGTCCCTTATTTATGTAGCATTAGTGAGGTCAGAGTAGGATTATTCATCCTTTCATCTTTCCTCGTTCACTGGGCACAAGGTATGGATTTTCCATCCTTCAGTATGGACATTCTTTCCTTATTATGATTCCTTGTTTGCAGGCAACTGTTTTCCAAAGTATATATTTTATATGTTTTGATTACTTATGTTAGTTTTAAATGCCTAAGCCATATACATGCATGACCAGTTTCACCTAGTTATGGAGGTACCATAACCATAACATTGGAGGCACCAGTGTTATGATTTCCCCACGGTTGAGTGATTGCTCGTGGCGTCCCTTTACAGTTTTAGCCTTATATTTATATTATCATGTGGGGCGTATGGGTGCATCCTAGTTACATGTTTTACAGGATTTTCATGGTGAATGCGATGTTTGCCTTGCATCCTTCACAAAGAGTTGATCCCTCCTACCCAGACTAATTAATTTAAGGCAACCCCTCTAATTGCATGATGAGGTCTTCCCTCCAAGTATTCATGCACGGTGGAACCTCATGACCTATATCGGCTATTGGCTAATTAATACATTTTTCATATAAAAATATAAGTCTTTTCAAACTATAAAACCAGTTTTATGAACATGTTCCAGGTTATCTAGGACTTACACATTTCCGCTGCTATTAGTCTTTTATGCTTATGTCATTTCATGCTATACTTATATATCCGTTCACTGGGCGTTATGCTCAGCCGTTTTCCTTTCATGTTCCCAAACGGCAGGTACTCAAGGACGCTCGTAGACTTTGAGAGTATGTGCATACGGATGGAAGCTATCTAGCCTTCATTACTTTATTCATTTCCATACATTACGTTACTTTATTTCTTGGGACATTGTTTAGTCCTTTTCCATTTCAGTACTTATGTGTGAGCTTATACTTGGACTACCGATGTTTGTTTCCGGTATTTCCATTCATGGTCATTTAATGATTTTGGACATTTACCTTGCATGCTTTGATGACACGCCATAATTATCCTGTGATATTCCATTTACCAAAATAGGGTGTTACAATTTTGGTATCAAAGACAAGGCTTCGACCTGTAGGATCTTAAAACATGACTTGTGATTAGTGGGTAATCACCATGGTCTTCCTTGAACTGACAGTTGTTTTCATGCATTTGTTCATGTATCATTGTTGCAGGAATTTTGACTAAGTAATGGTTGGTAGAGGACTGGTCATATTTAGTCGCATGTGCTTTTAATCGAATCATTTTGTTTTAATGAACCGACCCATAGGCGTTCATCCTCGTCATGTCATTTTGTTTAGGGAAGCGAACCCTAGGCGTTCACAAACCTATGTCATTTTCATTGTTATGCATTCATACACTGTTTTCATGCATATTTTTTTTTTCATGTTTATAGGCATAAAAGCTTTTTCATGTATATATGTAACACCCCATTTTGATAAATGGAATGTCACGTGAAATTATGGGGTGTCATCAAAGCATACAAGGATAAATGTCTAAAACATTACATGACCATAGGGATTACCGGAATCAAACATCGGTTCCTAAACATAAGCCCAAAACATAATAAAGCAAAAGAAATGAATGAAAGACTAAACAAGCATAAGTATATGAAGGAAAAAGGAGAAGAATTCTATGGCAGCTTCCATCCTATGCATGTCCTCCAAATGCTCGAGTCCGTCCTTGGGTACCTGCCGTTTTGGGACATGGAAAGGAAAGTAACGGCTGAGCAAAACGCTCAGTGCACGGATATAGACATAGTATGAATGACTAAAACATAATAAAGACTTAATAGCAGCGGAATTGTATAAGTCCTGGAAAACCTAGAACATGTTCATAAAACTGGTTTTATAGTTTGAAAAGCCTTATGTTTATCTTGTAAAAACTGTTTAACGTATTTTACCATTAGCCAATATAGGTCATGAAAATCCACCGTGCATGAATACTTGGAGGGGTGACCTCATCATGCAAATTAGAGGGGCTGCCTCTAATTTAATATACTGGTTTTTGGGTAGCAGGGATCAGCTCCTTGTGAAGGATGCAAGGCACACACCACATTCACCATGAAATCCTGACTGAAAACATGTAACTAGGATGCACCCATCCGCCCCACATGATAAATATAATAAATGGCCAAAAGCTGAAAGGACGCCACGAGCAATCACTCCGCCGTGGTGAAGTCATAACATCAAAGCCTCTAATGTTGTGGTTATGGTACCTCCATAACTAGGTGAAACTGGTCATGCATGTATATGGCTATAGGTATTCTTAATTAAACATAAGCAAATCAAACACGTAACTTATACTACGGGAAAACATTTGGCTGCATACGGGCAATCCTAATAAGGAAAGAATGTCCATACTGAAAGGACGGGAATCCGTACCTTATGTCCAGTGAACGAAGAAGACGAACTGATGAGAATACTACTTCGGTATCACTAATGCTACATAAATACATACGTGAATTAGTATCTGCTTACTAAATACGTAACTGGTTTTACGTCATGTCTTAGCTTATTTTATATGTTCATGTCATGTTTTACGGTTTTAAGCCTTAAACTGTGTTTATCTTATATTCTGTTTAATCTGATTAAGTATTTCTGGTATTTCATGTATTATTATACTTACTGTGTAATAATAAGTAACTTTCCAAAAATAGCAGGTTTCCTAAAATAGAAAGTTTCCAAAAATAGAAAGTTACCAAAAATAGAAAGTTTCCAAAAATAGAAAGTTTCCAAAAATAGAAAGTTTCCAAAAATAGAATTACCGCTTCAAATAGATAAGTTTCTAAAAATAGAAAGTTATCATAAATAGATTAGCTGCCTTATTTAAATAAGTTTCCATAAATAGATTAGCTGCCTGAAATAAATAAGTTTCTAAAAATAAAACGTTTCCATAAATAGATTAGCTGCCTTATTTAAATAAGTTTTTAAAAAAAGAAGTTTCCATAATTAGAAATAAGCTGGTTAAATAAGCTAAGTATAGCCTAAGTGTTTTCATGATTATTTTCTAAGTCATATGATATAATGTATAGTTTATTAATTATTTCATGTAATTAAAATAAACTATAGGTTAAAATATTTAATTAAAGTATATCATGTTTTTAATTAAATAAAGTTAAATACTTAGGTTAAAACGTGTATTATTATTTATTAATAATATAACCTAAGTCATGTTAATTAATTAATTATAACCATGGTTTTTAAATAATTAATTAATTTATAAGTCTAAAAATATAAAATACTTAGGTTAATAATTTCATGATTTTAATAATTAAAATAACCTAAGTCATGTTATTAAATTAATCATGTCATGTTATTAATTTAATTTTAACATAAGATCATAAAAATAAAAATCTTAACATACACCGTGAACCGGATCTTGACTAAGAACCATGAACCGGACATGAAATCGACACCATACCCCGAACGACATCGGGGTTCCCCTTGTCTTGTTGCTACCGTGGGACCCACACCAACCAACCGGGACCATATGGTCCCGGTGGTGGTCAAATGGCCAAACCGAGACCCTCTCGGGTTCGGTTTAGACGCGGCCAAGACAAACACCCCTAAAACATTACTTTTTGATTTATTCCAAATCCAGTTCCATGTTAGATCTATGATTTAATTAGGTTTTTAAGAAAAACATATCATGTTCTTAATTATTTAAAGATTAAATCAAAAGAAAGGGTTACAAGAATGACCGAATGCGTGGATCTAAACAACGATGAACAAACACGAACACTAGCAATAAATCCAAGATCAAAGATCAATCAAACACCCCTCTGGTGTGTTTGAAGGTGGCGGCCAAAAGAGGGAGAAGGAAAAGAATTAGGGTTTTTGATGTTTTCCTGTAAAGTGAAAAATGACATCTTTTTCCCTAGTTTTTCTTGTTTAGTAAAAGTTGATGGGCTAAGTCCATTATTCCTCCCTAATTTCGTGGTATGGGGCCCACATGTGGTAACCCATACATTTCCCGAGTCTAAATATTATAGTGTGTTCTCGTGTGTTCTCGTGTTCGTATTTTACATGTTTTAATTAGTTATCGATCGTGACTTAATATATTTATTCATGTTCGTGATAAATATATATATACGTAATTAATATTAGCTCGTGATTTAATTACGTTCATGATTTCATGATCGCATGTTCGTGATTATTTATTGTCAAATAAATATTTCGTGCTCATGCTTAGTAAATACTTATCGTGTTCTAACACGTACGTAATACGTAAAATCCTAACACGTAATCGTAATCATGTTATAATAGGAAAGTTTTAACCTAGTACGTACGATCTTAGGGGTACTATTCATGGTAAAAGCATGCGGGTTTTACAACTCTTCCCCCTAAAAAGAATAATTCGTCCCCGAATTATAGATAACGTAACTAAAAGAGAAACATACCTAAATCAAACTGAGAGGGTATGTAAGATAAATTAACGTGCAGGTGACCTGGCAGAAAGAACGCGGAACGTGACATGTCTTAAAAGGACATGGAACGTGACGTGGCTGAAAGGACATATCTAATTGATAAGTGAAAAACGGATAAGAAGTTCGGATGAACTTGTCCGCTTCCAAGTGGCCTCCCTCTTGGAACGGTTCCTTCAGAAGATCTTGACACTAAAGATAAATCTTGGTCCTCCTGACCTTGACTTGGAATCCGAAGAAATTCTTGGTTATCTACGGAAGGTAGATCCCCTAAATTCGATCGAGGAAAATAAGATTCAACGTGCAAGGGTAACTAAAACGTTACGATGAAAGACAATCTGACTTAACTGTTAACTAGAAACGATGCAGGAGACATAAAGAAACGTAGTACGTGAAAAATTTTGAACGTGATACGTGAAAAATTTTGAACGTGCTACGTGGAGATATGGCGAGTGTAGTATGAGTAAACATATCGTGATCCATGATACGTGTAACATATCTTGATCATGATATGAGGAACGTGGAATGAACATGACATGTGAAACATATCGTGAACATAGAATATAATGGCGGTAACGCCAAACGCTACAAGGTGAGACGTGGAATATGACGTGGAACGTCTATCTGATGATGGAGAGTTATACTAAACTTGGGTCTGGTCTCTCAAGTTATTGCAAAACTTCCCAGAACGAAATGAACGTAAAATCGTAAGCCCAGATATGATCATGAACGTGAACAGTGTCATGAACGCGAGCGCGAAAGCAAGTTGTGGAATCAGAATGAAGACGTGAAGTAATTTAGGAGTACAATTGCGAATCTTTGTCTGACCCGATAGCTGAGGGATTACCAAGTGGTCGGATGAGCCTTGGCTGGAACATGTCTGATCAATCTGTTGGTTCTGCAATCCTTGCGGATGTAAGGATTCTGCAGACTTGATCAAACTGTTTGCAATAACCCAGATAACATCATGCTTCTTCTGAGTTTGCGTTAATCTGGTAACCAAAATCCGTGGAGATCTTGTCCATTTCAATTTACCATTTCAGATGATGAAAACATCCCAGTCTGTTGGTGTCCTATCTTAACCTGTTGGTATGTCAGGTACTTAGATATGAACGTAACTGTATCTTGCTTCGTAGGACTTGATACATAGGAGTTTGCGAAACTCTGAGTTTCTGAATCCAGATTTCTCTTAGCTTAGGATTTTATTGAACACCTAATGTAGTGTAGGGTTCTCTCCTTTATGCATAAGCTGAGTCATAGTAAGATTAACCGTAGAAACCCATGTGATTCAGCGTGTCACTGTAATCAAACAGAATTGATATTGGAAAAATTTTCTAGGGTAAATTTCTCTTGTCATATAATTTGCAACATAGTGCAGATATGGTCTTCCTGTTCTTCTCTGGGCTTAAATAAAATCAGGTTATCCTCAATGAAAACACTGATGAATTTGCTATGAGTTCATGGAAACTCATTCTTATAATGCCGTTGGAGCATTGATGAGACTAATTCAAAATTATAAATCTAGCATGACCGAGTCGTGTATGAATAGCAGTCATGGACATGTCCTGCTCTTTCACCTGTCACTGTTGGCAGCATGATCATGAGTTCAATCTTGGAAAAGTGATTAACACTATAAGGTCGATTGGACATGTTGTCAATACGTGGAGGAGAATAACGGTCATGAATGTTGATTTGTTTATGCCGACGGTAGTCGACACATAATCTCATGGTACCGTCCTTCTCCTTGTAAGTTCTTCTGGAATGTATGGAAAGATTTTGGAATAATCAACTGGCTATGCGTAAAAGACTTAAGTGGTCGTGTCTTACTGACAGCTAGAAAATTTTAGCAACCATGGCTAACAACGCACATGCTTGTAAGCATAGATAATTTGTACAGATTTTCCCGATGGAAAATCAAGCTGAATGTATTCAGGAGCCTGAACATTACTGTACATAATTATGAATCGTAGCATGGTGTGCTGTTCATAGTACATAATTAGAATAAAATTCATCTCGTGTCTGTCCAAGGAAATGCGTTAGCACCTTGGATCTCATCATTAAGCTGAAGGAAAACCTTCGTATACGTGGGAATACGAAAGGCGTCCTTCATGGTCATGAATATATGAACCATGGTGAAAGAAATGAAAGTGACATCGGCAACGTGACAGTTCTCACTGATGCGCCGATAATGGTATAGAAATTCTTGTGGCCTGATTAATACATGGCACAACAAAAATAGATATACCCTTGGAGGGTACCCTAAATTTCTTAGAAATGTTCCATAGTTGGACGTGAGTCATGTGTCTTGACTCGTTTCTTGGAACTATAAGCATGACATATGTCTTGACTGGTGTCTTGACTTGTGTCTTCAGGAGGTATACGTGAGACATGTGTCTTGACTGGTGTCTTCACATGTGTCTCGAGACGTAAAACAATAGAACTACAATATTGGGTTATTATGCCAGAATTGGCGGATCGGTTGGACTACTAATCATTTGTATGTCTGATCACGTCCGCGGCCGGAGCCTCGGTTGCGATTTCTAGGATAGTTTCTGTCATAGTAGTGGTTACTATCGTCCTGTCTATCAGTTCCATGACGGTCATTCTCATGACCGTGGTTCATGTAACTATTCAGCTGAGTGGCCGGCTGGTACCGGTTTGCACTCATATGGCTGAAATGACAGCTGAATGACGTGTGACATGTAACTAAGAATTAGGTACAATGATTGATGGAAATCGTCTGATGGTGAAGCATCTTCTCGTCCAATTTCTTTGCTCTGACGCCTTTGTCTTCGTCTTGTAGGATCTCCAGGTTGTGAACAGCATCCGCATCTCGTAGCGTCTCCGAACGTCAGCAGCATCAACCTTTAGTAACATCTCCTAGCTATGAGCGGCATCGGCAATCTTGTAGACTATCAGCAAGTGAACATACGCATGAGATGATTTAGAATCGACTATCGAATACTCGTGAAGTATTGCAAGTGAAATACACATGGATTTAGGTACGTGTAATACACATGGAATACGGTACATGGAGTACACATGGAATGTTCATGAAATGATCGGTATTGGGGTCGATCATTTGTCATGATTTAAGGAAAGTATATCAATTAAATGGTTATGAAAACCATCATGATAACCTGGCAGTATTAGCATAGACATTATTCTGGTTGTATCGAAAAATGTCAAATTGTGGTTACACAAAATTCAACGATGATTTGCCTGACAGTATGATCAGTGAAAACCAACCATGACTATCATGAAAGCAGGATTCAATGAAATTCAACAATGCCTTGCATGAAAACATAAATAACAAAAGAGGCGTAAGACGTAATCAACATGAAGACAGAATTATCATGAAGAAACATGAAACGATTTAACATGAAGGAGTGTATAACATAATCAGCATGAAACTGAGTTTAACCATGACAGTATGAAAACATACTTGACATAAAAACATAGTAACTTATGAGGGGACATGAAAAAAAATTTATGCCAATAAATCATGAGAAAAGTTTTATGCATGAAAAACAGTGCATGAATGTATAATGTAGTTTATAAAAACCTTTATATGTGCGAGGGGACGCCTATGGGTCGGTCCCAAAACAAAAGACATAGCGAGGGGACGCCTATGGGTCGGTCCCAAAGTTAAAAGTTTCGATAAAAGCACATGCGACTAAATAAGGCCAGTCCTGTACCAACCATTACTTACTCATAATCCCTGCAACAATGATACATGAAACATAAATAAATAAAACTCATCTGTTAAAACTTATCAGAAAAAAAATTTATGTGACTAATTATGAACTATTGAGGTTTAGTCCACATAATCACAGTTCACGAGGACCGTCATGCATGAAATATTGACACGTAACTAAATATGAATGACGGTTGTCCATCCATATTAGTAAAACAATATCGATGAAAACATCAAGGTTAAAACCTCAAGGTGCTGAAAACATCATGGTTAAAACAACAATGCGCTGAAAACATAAATACGTAGAATATCAAACGTTGGCTTGGGAAGCTCCTGGTGACTACCCACTAGTCACAGGTCGAGTTTTAGAGACTACAGGTCGAAGCCTTGGCTATGATACCATAATTGTAACACCCCATTTTGATAAATGGAATGTCACGTGAAATTATGGCGTGTCATCAAAGCATACAAGGATAAATGTCTAAAACATTACATGACCATAGGGATAACCGGAATCAAACATCGGTTCCCAAACATAAGCCCAAAACATAATTAAGCAAAAGAAATGAATGAAAGACTAAACAAGCATAAGTATATGAAGGCAAAAGGAGAAGAAGTCTATGGCAGCTTCCATCCTATGCATGTCCTCCAAATGCTCGAGTCCGTCCTTGGGTACCTGCCGTTTTGGGACATGGAAAGGAAAGTAACGGCTGAGCAAAACGCTCAGTGCACGGATATAGACATAGTATGAATGACTAAAACATAATAAAGACTTAATAGCAGCGGAATTGTATAAGTCCTGGAAAACCTGGAACATGTTCATAAAGCTGGTTTTATAGTTTGAAAAGCCTTATGTTTATCTTGTAAAAACTGTTTAACGTATTTTACCATTAGCCAATATAGGTCATGAAAATCCACCGGGCATGAATACTTGGAGGGGTGACCTCATCATGCAAATTATAGGGGCTGCCTCTAATTTAATATACTGGTTTTTGGGTAGGAGGGATCAGCTCCTTGTGAAGGATGCAAGGCACACACCACATTCACCATGAAATCCTGACTGAAAACATGTAACTAGGATGCACCCATACGCCCCACATGATAAATATAATAAATGGCCAAAAGCTGAAGGGACGCCACGAGCAATCACTCCGCCGTGGTGAAGTCATATCATCAGTGCCTCTAATGTTATGGTTATGGTACCTCCATAACTAGGTGAAACTGGTCATGCATGTATATGGCTATAGGTATTCTTAATTAAACATAAGCAAATCAAACACGTAACTTATACTACAGGAAAACATTTGGCTGCATACGGGGAATCCTAATAAGGAAAGAATGTCCATACTGAAAGGACGGGAATCCGTACCTTATGTCCAGTGAACGAAGAAGACGAACTGAGGAGAATCCTACTTCGGTATCACTAATCATAAATACATACGTGAATAAGTATCTGCTTACTAAATACATAACTGGTTTTACGTCATGTCTTAGCTTATTTTATATGTTCATGTCATGTTTTACTATTTTAAGCCTTAAACTATGTTTATCTTATATTCTGTTTAATCTGATTAAGTATTTCTGGTATTTCATGTATTATTATACTTACTGTGTAATAATAAATAACTTTCCAAATATAGCAGGTTTCCTAAAATAGAAAGTTTCCAAAAATAGAAAGTTACCAAAAATAGAAAGTTTCCAAATATAGAAAGTTTCCAAAAATAGAAAGTTTCCAAAAATAGAATTACTGCTTAAAATACACAAGTTTCTAAAAATAGAAAGTTTTCATAAATAGATTAGCTGCCTTATTTAAATAAGTTTCCATAAATAGATTAGCTGCCTGAAATAAATAAGTTTCTAAAATAGAACGTTTCCATAAATAGATTAGCTTCCTTATTTAAATAAGTTTCTAAAAATAGAAGTTTCCATAATTAGAAATAAGCTGGTTAAATAAGCTAAGTATGTAAGCCTAAGTGTTTTCATGATTATTTTCTAAGTCATATGATGTAATGTATAGTTAATTAATTATTTCATGTAATTAAAATAAATTATAGGTTAAAATATTTAATTAAAGTATATCATGTTTTTAATTAAATAAAGTTAAATACTTCTGTTAAAACATGTATTATTATTTATTAATAATATAACCTAAGTCATGTTAATTAATTAATTATAACCATGGTTTTTAAATAATTAATTAATTTATAAGTCTAAAAATATAAAATACTTAGGTTAATAATTTCATGATTTTAATAATTAAAATAACTTAAGTCATGTTATTAAATTAATCATGTCATGTTATTAATTTATTTTAACATAAGATCATAAAAATAAAAATCTTAACATACACCGTGAACCAGATCTTGACTAAGAACCATGAACCGGACATGAAATCGACACCATACCCCGAACCACATCGGGGTTCCCCTTGTCTTGTTGCTGCCGTGGGACCCACACCAACCAACCGGGACCATATGGTCTCGGTGGTGGTCAAATGGCCAAACCGAGACCCTCTCGGGTTCGGTTTAGATGCGGCCAAGACAAACACCCCTAAAACATTACTTTTTGATTTATTCCAAATCCAATTCCATGTTAGATCTATGATTTAATTAGGTTTTTAGGAAAAACATATCATGTTCTTAATTATTTAAAAGATTAAATCAAAAGAAAAGGGTTACAAGAATTACCGAATGCGTGGATCTAAACAACGATGAACAAACACGAACACTAGCAATAAATCCAAGATCAAAGATCAATCGAACACCCCTTTGGTGTGTTTGAAGGTGGCGGCCAAAAGAGGGAGAAGGAAAAGAATTAGGGTTTTTGATGTTTTCCTATAAAGTGAAAAATGACATCTTTTTCCCTAGTTTTTCTTGTTTAGTAAAAATTGATGGGCTAAGCCCATTATTCCTCCCTAATTTCGTGGTATGGGGCCCACATGGGGTAACCCATACATTTCCCGAGTCTAAATATTATAGTGTGTTCTCGTGTTCGTAATTTACATGTTTTATTAGTTATCGATCGTGACTTAATATATTTATTCGTGTTCGTGATAAATATATATATATATATATATATACGTAATTAATATTAGCTCGTGATTTAATTACGTTCATGATTTCATGATCGCATGTTCGTGATTATTTATTGTCAAATAAATATTGCGTGCTCATGCGTAGTAAATACTTATCGTGTTCTAACACGTACGTAATACGTAAAATCCTAACACGTAATCGTAATCATGTTATAATAGGAAAGTTTTAACCTAGTACGTATGATCTTAAGGTTACTATTCATGGTAAAAGCATGCGGGTTTTACAATATATATGTTATGTTTTAATCAGCTTAATCATTGCATTTTGTTTTATACTATCAGATGGTTCTCACCCGTAAACAAGAGCAACTGAATGCAACAGTTCAAGCTGCTATGCAGGCTATGCTTCCTCAACTGAGGAATGAAATTCGGGCTGAGGTGCAAGCTACCAACAATCAGCACCAGCACCAGCATCAGAATCCTCCTCCTCCACCTCTAGCTACCCTGATCACATGGCTGGAGCGATTCAATAAGCAGCGTCCGAAATCTTTCGAGCAGACTGACAGCGCCGCTGAGGCTGAGAGTTGGATAGCTCAAATCGAGAAGATATTGGACGCAATGGGATGCAACCCTGTCTTTAAGGCAAGGTTAGCTTGATACAAGTTTGAAGGGAACGTGCTTGCATGGTGGAAGGCACTGAAGCTGTGGAATGGAGGCGACGTCTGGGTGACTGGATTGACTTGGGCGGAGTTAAAGGAGTTGGTTATGGGGCAGTTCTTCCAAAAATCTGAGCAGGATAAGCTGAAGAGGGAGTATCATGGTATTAGGCAGAGAGCTGGGGAAAACAACAATGAGTTCATGCAGAGGTTTCTTCGACTGCCTGGATTCTTTGGTGCAGCAGCCGGGAGTGCCGAGGAGCAGGCGTATCACTTTTGCTGGGCTCTTCGTACATTTGTCGCCAATAACTTGGTGTGTGCTACATTTGATACTGTCACACTAGTAGCCGATGCAGCCCGCAAGTTGGAGATGCTGCAGGAGAGGGATGAGTTTGGAGAGGCAGAAAGACCCGACAAGAGGTATATTTCGTCATCAATGGTGATCATTTCATTTCATTCAGTACTATCTAAATATTTATCTTTCTCTATACAATTGCATCTTTCAGGCAGAAGACTAGGGACCGGTCCCAACCGACCACTCAGTAGCAGAGTCGGCACAAGGGTAACGGTCAGACCCAAGACCGTTCTGCTTCGGATAGGCGTGGCGGTAATGACAATTACCGTAACAACGTCCACAACTCCAACAGCAGCAGGTCCCTAACTTACTTATTTCTTATGTTATGTGTTTTATGATTCTTAATTCTGACACTTCAGCATCTACTACCATGAATAATGGCAACGAACGGGAGTATGACTGCAGAGGTTCACAGCCTAACCGTGCAGCTACATCTGGCTCCCAGCCAGCTAGGGCACCTGTTGGAGGGTATACTCACCCTATCTACACTACGTGCAACCGTAGACACCCAGGGTCGTGTCGCCGTGATAGCGATGTTTGCTTCAAGTGTGGCCAGCTAGGCCATCGCATGAAGGACTGTCGTAAGGGTTAGATTGAGGGCACTTCTGGACATGCCGACTCCAAGCCACCTCCTACTACTAGACGAGTGTACACGACCTCGCGTGATCAGGCCAACAAGTCAACAGGTACCATCAGTAGAATCTTGTATATGTATGGTCAAGCTGCATGCGTCTTATTTGACACGGGTGCTACGCATTCGGTCATATCTACTGTTTATGCCAAGCGTGTTATGATATCCTCAATGACACTAGAAAATGTCTTAAACATTTCCACGCCCTTAAGAGACTATGTACGCATCACACATGGTTACAAGGGTCTTCCCCTTGAGTTTGATGACAAAATTCGTCCAGTTGACGCACTTCCATTCGACATGTGCGATTTCGACATGATATTAGGCATGGACTGGCTATCCAAACACCACGCCACCATAGACTGCCACTCATATCGGGTTATTTTTGGTGATGTAAACGCACCAGAGTACATTCACAACGGTTTTATACCAGGAAGGTCCGTACAAATAATTTCAACCTTACAAGCATGTGCATTACTGTCGCATGGTTGCGACGGCTACTTAGCTACTGTTCATGATATGGAGGCTGAATCTCCATCCATCCAGAATTAGCCTATTGTGTCAGAATTTCCCGATGTGTTTCCTGAAGAACTTCCGAGCATACCACCTGCTCGTGAGGTAGAGTTTAATATTAAGCTCATTCCAGGAGTTGAGCCAATTTCCAAGGCTCCTTATCACATGGCTCCAATAGAGCTTAAAGAGTTAAAGGAACAACTACATGAAATTTTGGAATGAGGTTTCATCCGCCCTAGTGCATCTCCATGGGGTGCACCGGTTTTACTCGTGAAGAAAAAAGACGGCAGTATGCGTCTCTGCATTGATTATCGTGAGCTTAATAAGATCACCATCAGGAATCGCTATCCTTTGCCACACATTGATGATCTATTTGACCAACTCCAAGGGGCCAAACATACTCCAAGATCAATCTGAGGTTGGGCTATCATCAGTTACGAGTGAAAGAGCAGGACATCGCCAAGACTGCTTTCTGTACACGTTATGGGCACTACGAACTTTTAGTCATGCCATTTGGCCTTACCAATGCTCCAGCATTTTTCATGGACTTTATGAACCGTTTCTTTCATGAGTTTCTGGAAAAGTTCGTCATTGTCTTCATTGACCATATTATGATTTTCTCTAAGTCAAAGGAGGAACAGGAAGACCATCTTCGTATAGTATTACAGATACTTCGCCAGAAGCAGTTGTATGCCAAGTTCTCCAAATGCGAATTCTGGTTGAGTAAAGTGGCATTTCTAGGCCACATAGTATCCGCAGAAGTAATAACCATGGATCCGGTGAAGGTTGAGGCTATTACCAAGTGGCCAAGACCCACGCCAGCAACTGAAGTTCGCAGCTTTCTAGGCTTAGCTGGTTACTACCATAGGTTCGTAGAGAACTTTTCCCGATTAGCACTGTCATTAACCAAACTGATGCGGAAAAGGGAGAAATTCGTCTGGACTGAAGAAAGAGAGAAGAGCTTTGAAGACCTAAAGTAGAGGCTGGTATCTGCACCTATTCTTACTCTCCCATCTGGTACAGGTGGATTTCAGATCTATAGTGATGCTTTATGGAAGGGCCTTGGTTGTGTTCTCATGCAACATGGGAAAGTGATTGCTTACGCATCACGACAGCTTAAGCCTTTTGAGGAGAACTACCCTACACATAACTTGGAACTTGTAGCAGTCGTGTTTGCACTGAAGATATAGAGGCACTACTTGTATTGCGAATCATGTGATATCTTCACAGATCATAAGAGCCTGAAATACATCTTCACTCTGTGTGAACTGAACATGAGGCAGAGAAGGTGGTTAGAGATGTTGAAGGATTATGACATTAATCTTTAGTATCATCCCGACAAGGCGAATGTAGTGGCAGATGCTCTTAGTAGGAAGTCGTGTATGATCTACGACATTAAGATAGAGGAAGAGATTATACGAGACTTGGAGCGACTAGATATTGAGATCATGATACGTGGATAGCAGGGCTACTAGGATAATCTTAGAGTGGAGCCTGACTTACTCTCTATGATCAAGGAAGCTCAGAAGGATGATGGTGAAATCTGGGCAATTATTCAGAACTTGGAGCAGCAGACAAAGTTTCAGTTAGATGACGACGGTATCTTATGGCATGGCACTAGACTTTGTGTTCCTGATGATCTTACACTCAGGGAGGCGTTATTAGCTGAAGCTCATAGCTCCCCATTCTCCATACATCCTGGTTCCACTAAGATGTACCACGACATCAAACAGTATTTCTAGTGGAGTGGTATGAAACAGGATGTTGCTACCTATATCTCCAAATGTCTTACCTGCCAACAGGTCAAGATCGAACATCAACGATCTAGTGGTCTACTACAACCATTAGACATTCCATAGTGGAAATGGGACAAGATCACCATGGATTTTGTCACCGGGCTTCCGCAGACCAAGAGAAAGAATGATGCCATTTGGGTTATCGTTGACCGACTTACCAAGTCAGCTCATTTCTTACGGATCCACAAGGATGACGCGGTTAGAAAACTCGCTGACTTATATCAGAAGGAGATCATGATACTTCATGGTGCTCCATCCAGTATCGTCTCGGTCAGAGATCCTTGGTTTACTTCACGATTTGGACAAGTCTGCAGAAAGCTTGGGGCACCAGACTTAAGCTTAGCACGACTTTTCATCCTCAAACAGACGGACAGTCGGAGCGAACCATTCAGACATTAGAAGACATGCTTCGAGCATGTGCTTTTGAATGGACAGGAAGTTGGGACGACTACATCTGCTTGGTAGAGTTTGCATACAACAATAGTTGGCACGCCAGTATCAGTGTGAACCGTTTGAGTTGTTGTATGGCAGGAAGTGTCGCGCCCCAGTCTGCTGGGATCAGGTTGGTGAGCAAACACTTGATGGTCCAGAAATGATAGAGGTGACCAACGAGAGAGTCGGTGTAGCTAAGGCGAAACTGCAAGAAGCTCGTGCACGTCAAAAGAGTTATGCCAACAAGCATCGTAGGGATTTGCATTTCAACGTGGGAGATCACGTTTTTCTTAAGGTATCACCGGCACGTGGAGTTAGACGTTTTGGAATCAAAGGAAAACTCAGTCCTCGATTCATCGGACCGTTTGATATCATTGAGCGAGTCGGTGAACTGTCGTATCGTCTAACGTTACCTTCGCAGCTTTCTCACATTCATGACGTTTTCCATGTGTCCTTACTCAGAGGGTACAATTATCATCCCCTTCACATGGTTCAGTATCCACTTGAACAAATTCGTGAAGATCTTACCTTCATTGAGGAGCCCGAACGAGTTCTTGATCGTCAAAAGCTAGTCATGAGGAAGAAGACGATTCCATTCGTCTAAATCCTTTGGAGGGACCATACCGAGCGGGAATCCACTTGGGAGACAGAGGAGTCTATCCGACTTCTTACCCTCATTTCAAGTGTTGATTCGGGTATGTTCCTCTTTCAATTTACGTTATCTATAAATCGGGGACGAATTATTCTCTTTAGGGGGGAGGAAGAGTTGTAAAACCCGCATATAAATGACATGAACAGTAGACTACGTAAACATACGAACCAATTAATACTTTCCCTTTATGTCATGTACACGTGTCACGAACATTAAATTCAAAACTACGTAAGTGTTAATGCACGAGAATTATTAAGTGCCTAATAATACACGATAGTTATTAAGAATAATAATTATAGTCACGAACGTATGATTACGAACATTTGTAAACATGATATTTATTACGTATAATAATTATAACACGACTTTTAGAACATGATATATGTACGTAGTATATATAACACGAACATTAATCACGAACTAGGACGAATAATTAGAACAAACGAACACGAGTATTACGTTAACTAAGGAAAAGGCATGGGTTTGCCTTGGGCTTTGTGTTAGCCGCGGAAAAGGGGAACAATGAGGGGGGGCCAAGCCCATTTCATAACATAATTTTTTTACAGAAAAATTAAGAACCCTAGCTCCTCCTCATCCTTGTTGCCGCCGGCCATCAAAGAACACAATTTTGTTGTGGGTTTTAATCTTTGATTTTAATAGATTAGTGTTCGTGTTCATTAAACTCGTTCAATTACGCATTCGGTAACATCAAAACCTTAATCTTTTATTTTTCTTTTCTTTTAATTATGTTCATGTGGTTTATATATTGAAAGAAAAACATAATTAAACATGTTAGATAAAACTAAGAAACAAGAAAAGGTTTTTGTTTCGGCCCACACACAAACTGAGAGCCACGAGGCTCTCGGTGGTCTTTTTAGCACCAACAGCCGAGACATTAAGGTCTTGGTGTGGTCTTGGTTATTCGGCCGTAAGGAAAAGGAACCCCGACTCGATTTGGGGTGGCGTTTGATTTGGTTTTGAGTGTCAACCGAGACACCAAGTCTCGGTGGGACTTAGTTTGCAAGCATTGGGAACCCCGGCTTGAGCCGAGATGTGTTTGGTTTTAACAGTGGCTAGCCGAGCAACATCAGCGGCAACCACCGGCTAAAGCCGGTGGTAAATTGGTTCGGACAGTGGCAACCGGCTAGGCCGAGTAGCCACTGTCAGGGCTGCTTGGTTCGACGTATGGTTCGGCTTATATGGTTCGGCTTATATGGTTCGACTTATATGGTTTGGCGTATTTTAAAACACGGGTTCAGGTTCGGTAAAATTATAAAATCAGTTTTTATGCTTACTTAATTAAATTAATACATGCCCATTTAATTTAATTAAAATCATGACTTATGTTATATTTAATAAATTATTAACACATGATTAAGCTAAGTATTTTATATGTCTTAATTTAATTAAATCATGTCTTTATTTAATTAAATCATATAACCTATAGTTTATTAAATTACCATGACATTTATTTAATAAACTATGCTAATTATTACATGACTTATGACTTTTAACCAGTAAATATTAGCTTATATTATTAGCTTATTAATCCGGCTTATTTCTAAATATGGAAACTTTCTATTTCAAGAAACTTACTATTTTTAGAGACTTTCAATTTTTAGAAACTGGTCTATTTTTAGAAACTGATCTATTTTTGGAAACTTTCTATTTTTGGAAACCTGTTATTTTTAGAATGTTACTTATTATTACACAACAAGTATAATAATACAAGAATACAAGATAATACATAATCAGAATACATGAAATACATGATTAATATACTATATCATTTAAAACCGTAAATAAAACAAGAACGTATAAAACAAGCTAAGAACCCACAAGAACCAGTAACATACTCAGTAATCAGACAACTTATACATGTCCCTTATTTATGTAGCATTAGTGAGGTCGGCGTAGGACTATTCATCTTTTCCTTTTTCCTCGTTCACTGGACACAAGGTACGGATTTTCCGTCCTTTATTATGGACATTGTTTCCTTATTAGGATTCCCCGTTTGCAGCCAACTGTTTTCCCAAGTATATGTTTTATA
This sequence comes from Glebionis coronaria, assembly GCA_025667525.1. Classification (NCBI taxonomy): domain Eukaryota; kingdom Viridiplantae; phylum Streptophyta; class Magnoliopsida; order Asterales; family Asteraceae; genus Glebionis; species Glebionis coronaria. The sequence goes on from CM046875.1 coordinate 126,329,317, forward strand.
TGTTTTGATTACTTATGTTAGTTTTAAATGACTAAGCCATATACATGCATGACCAGTGTCACCTATTTATGGAGGTACCATAACCATAACACTGGTGGCACTAGTGTTATGACTTCCCAGCGGCGGAGTGATTGCTCGTGGCGTCCCTTTACAGTTTTGTCCTTATATTTATATTATCATGTGGGGCGTATGGGTGCATCCTAGTTACATGTTTTACAGGATTTTCATGGTGAATGGGATGTGTGCCTTGCATCCTTCACAAGGAGTTGATCCCTCCTACCCAGACTAATTAATTAGAGGCAAACCCTCTAATTGCATGATGACGTCTCCCCTCTAAGTATTCATGCACGGTGGAACCTCATGACCTATATGGGCTATTGGCTAATTAATATAGTTTCCACATAAAAATATAAGTCTTTTTAAACTATAAAACCAGTTTTATAAACATGTTCCAGGTTATCTAGGACTTATACATTTCCGCTGCTATTAGTCTTTTATGCTTATGTGATTTCATGCTATACTTGTGTATCCATTCACTGGGTGTTATGCTCAGCCGTTTTCCTTTCATGTTCCCAAACGGCAGGTACTCAAGGACGCTCGTAGACTTTGAGAGTATGTGCATACGGATGGAAGCTATCTAGCCTTCATTACTTTATGCATTTCCATACATTACGTTACTTTATTTCTTGGGACATTGTTTAGTCCTTTTCCATTGCAGTACTTATATTCATGTGTGTGAGCTTATACTTGGACCACTGATGTTTGTTTTCGATATTTCCATTCATGGTCATTTAATGTTTTTGGACATTTACTTTGCATGCTTTGATGACATGTCATAATTATTCTGTGATATTCCATTTACCAAAATGGGGTGTTACATTTATATCCACATTTAATAAATACATCATTTTTATTTTTTATGTACTTTTTTGTCATTTTACCTTATTAACTATATAAGCTAAACCAAACACTTAAATAAGGCTTATAAGCTTATTATATATAAGCCTTAAATGGCTTATATAACATTATATAATCCAATACATAAGCTTAACCAAACATCCCCTAAATAACGGGGTTAACAAGTTTCTAAAAAGGCCATGAGATGTAAATCGTGAGAAAAAAACATCCACTCACGCGTGACTTCTCCTAATTATATTTTTTTCGCGCGTGAGGTCTTGACTCATTTAAAGTGAGGGTGTCATTATTCGGATTTTGTGAAAAAAGTGAGCACAATATTAATATAAAAAAGAACTTTTTCAATACCCTATTTATTTCTTATAATTACATTTCAAACCAAACTAATTTTTATACCACGAAAAATACAACTTTTATACACTAAATGCAACACCTAATCACAAAATTGCTATCTCACGTATTCCCCGAAACCTAAATAGTCAACAATCAAGAACAATCCTAAGTGTACGTTTTTAGTTTGTAACGTTTTTAATTCCGTAACGTTCTTATATTTTAGTAACAGTTTTAATTCGTAAAGTTTTTATTTCGTAACGTTTTTATTTCGTAACGTCTTTATTTCGTAGCTTTTTTAATTTCGTAACGTGTTTATATTTTCGTAACGTTTTTAATTCGTAAAGTTTTAATTTCGTAATGTTTTTAATTTCGTAACGTTTATTAAGGTACGCTGTAAGTGTGTGTTTTTAAATTCTGTAATGTTGTTGTATTTTTAATCAAATGTTTTTATATTTTTAATGTATTTTTTTATTTTAATTAAAAAGTATTATTTTGATGTGAGAGTATTTTTGGTGTGATTGGTAAGAGTAAAGTGTGAGTGAAGGTAAGAGTGAAAAATAGGAGAGAGAAAACTGATGTGACGCTCACGTGGCTGGTGTGAGTGTATTTTTTGATATGACTGATAAATGTAGCCTAAATTAAATACAAACTTTGTCAAATATTCCTATTCTAATCAATTAAATATCAAGTAACATTATTAAATGGAAGTTGATTTGCACACTCCAAGCAATTATTTGCACACTTAATTATTTGTGTTGTAACAGTTATACCCTTAATAATTATACATTCCACTAAGTGATGTAAGGGTATAAATTGCAAAACACTCAACATTTTGAATGTGCAAATAAATTTTAAGAGTGTGCAAATCACTAGGCTTATTAAATACGCATTATATGCATACACACTACCACCTTTTATGAGATAAGATCTATATAGAATTGTATCCAATTAAAGAAGAAAGGAACAAATCTTGTCCATAAATTTATTATCATCCAACGGTTAAGATTGAATTTACAAAACATATTTAAAAACTAAAAGCTAAAAAGAAAAAAACACACATTGTATACACTTTCTCTCTCTACCAAAACCCCCTCTCCCTATCTAAGAAAAACAACAGATCTCCACCTCATCGGAAAATTAAAAATTCGGCCACCACCCCCGACCACCAGATTCACCCCGACGTCCACTTCCTCTCTCTGCTATCTACCCGACCTCGACTTTCTCTCTCAACCACCAGATCCACCCCCGACCATCACCTCGACCACCAGCACCAGATCTACCTCGTCAGAAAATAACAACTTGGACGCAAAACAGATGACATAACGGTAGATGATGTTATGATTGTGGTTAGCTAGCTTGATTTGAATAAATGTGCTAAAGATGTCAAGGAAGAAGATGCAGGTGAGATGATAGAAGATGAAAAAGAAATAGCAGGTAACTTTTTAAAAATAACTTGTGATTTGTTAATAAGTGAAAATTACATGTGATTCGCTTCAATGACATGTAATTTGTCTACATAGTTGTTTCTATTTTAATACGTGAAATTTTATGTGATTGTCTTGAATCACATGTAATTTCTATGAAATCACGTACTGGTTTGTATATGTAATTGTTGTTATTTTAGTAAGTGAAAATTACATGTGATTCAAGTGAATCACATGTAATTTGTTTGGAATTACTTGTGATTTGGCTATATAACTTGTATTTGTTAATAAAAGAAAATTACATGTGATTTAAGTTAATCACATGTAATTTGATATAAAATTGTGTTTGTTGATAAATGAAATTTACATGTAATTCTGTATGGATCGCATGTGATTTTATCAAGACACATGTGATTTTGTCAAATTACATATGACAGAGTTGTTATTCTGTGATAAGTTTCATATGATTCTATTTCTTGTTGTATAGGTATGAAAACAGCAAAGAGCAACTGTATACGAGCACAATGAAACACATGGTGGATCAATATATTGGACGAATTGAAAGTTGAGAAAAGATAAAGGTTTGCAGATACTATAAACTGAAGATGAATGAGCATACCAAAACTGCTTGTCCAAATAATTCAAAAGCAATGAGAAAGGAGAAGACGACACTAATTGTTGATGTTTAAAAACTTTTTTGTTTTTGAATTCTATGTATTAACGGATAGTTGCTTAATCACATTTGATTTTGCTATATAAAATCCATATGTTTGTTACTTGAATAAAAATTACATATGTTTTAGGTTAGTTGGTCAGATGCTAAGTAAAAAAGATTACATGGGACTCATACATATATGTGATTCAAACAAAATCACATGTAATTCAGAAGCCAAGTTATTTTTATGTATTTAGATGAATAACTGATGTTGGAGTTTTTACCACCCTTTAGGAAAAGAGGAATAAATAGGGCAAGTGAGCACGACGATTTAGGAAAACCGTGTGTGAATGACCCAAAGTGAGTTCGTTCTCGAGGAGGCTAGTGTGTTGCGTTAAGAACTGATTAATGTTTGTGATTATATGATTGAGAAAGAAATGGGATTAGAAGAGAAAGACGGTTACGAAAACGAATTAAACTACGACGAAAAAGGCGAGCACGTAAAATCGTAAATAGTGCCAAAATTAAAATTTTAACCTAAAAATTCCTAAAAATTACTAAAAATCCCAAATAATATTCTAAGAGTTCACAAAAAATCCAAACTTGCTAAAACCTTTTAATTAATTCAATAATGACTTTTTAATGCTAATTAAAGCCCTAAAAATCACAATTATTTATTAAAAAGCCCTAAACAAGATCTAATAGTTTTTAAACCTCAAAAATGACCTAATTAAGCTAAAAACTATTTTTAAAAATTTTAAAACCAAATTAAACTATTTTTAAACACTTAAAAACTATTAAAGTCAATTAAATCTTAAATTAATTCTAGAAATTAAATGAAAAGTCCTAAAAATATTTGGAAAGTGACAAAACTCCTAATTAAGTGTCCTTAACCTAGGAAAAATGTAAAAACTAAAAAAAAATAAAACTTCAATTTTTAATAATAAAATAATAAAAAAAATTCAAAGTTTATGAAAAAATCTAAAAAATTACCAAAAATCTAGAATATAGTAACTAAAACAAAAATGCAATCCAAATTTTCTGAAACCTATTTAATAATTTTATATTGAATTTTAAAGTTAGCTAAAAACCCTAAAATCCTATAAAATCAAAAAATAGCTAAATTGAAAACCTAAATAGCGGAAAACCTCAAAAATATGATTAAAAACCTAAAAACTAATTTTTCAGATTTTTAATATACCATTTACTATTTTTTAATGACTTTTTAAAATTAAAACTTAAAATAATCCTAAAAAATTAATTAATAAAAGGAAAAATATACTATTTGCTCGGAAAAGTCAAAAACCCTAATATAAACCTAAGAAAAATGCTAAACAGGAAAAAGCTTAAAGAAATAAGCTAGAAAAAGCTTATTTATAGGCTGTTAATCAAATAAGCTACAAATCCAACAACCCTTAAATAGAAAATGAAATGAAACTTAAACGTAAAAAACCATCCGGATCACTGGTAAACACGTTACTCCTCCGAAAGGGAGGTCGCGTGTTCGAGCCCAGGCCAGGTGAGTTTTTGGTTTTTATTTTTATTTTATTTTTAAACTTAAAAAACACAATCCAGTAACTCTTTTGATCTCAAAAACACAAACCAAATCAAATAACAACTAGGATTATGCCTTAAAAGAATCAAAACGTGCTCAGTTCAAGATTTCAAGAACACAAGCAAATAGGTTATCTTCACTTGTGCATGTAGAAACAAGAGGACTTGTTTTATGGATTTGTGGATGTTTGATTGGATACAAGGGGCACCCTTATACTCTTTGGAGTATAAGGAGTCAATAAACACTAAACAAGCAGATAAACACAATCCAAACACAAAATGACCAAGATCAAGTTACTGATAAAGGATATGCAGGTCTAAGAGTATGTATCTGATTTTCTTGGCATACAAGTGAAATTTAGAAGCCCATATCTTGCATACAAACTAATCAAATGGCAAACAAGCTATCACAAATCCTACTAGGGCCCAATCTCTAGCAGCTTAACAAATCTTGATGCACAATTTCACACAAATGAGCAGAAAAGGAACTTAACAGATTTTAAGCTATTTTCAAAACCTTTTACATGCAAACTTGATTTAACTTCACCAAAAATGAATACCAAAGTATTACTAGCACCTAACAACTATCTAAAGAGTGATTCTAACAGGTTTTTAACTCAAAATTCTTTCAAAATTCTCACTTAAATAGCAGATCCAAACACCCCTTAAGAATTCAAATTCACACTTTTTCAAAGCAAAACAACTCACTCCCTAATCAAATTGAATCAATATCAATCTAACATGCATAGTACACCAGATTAAGCAATATCAAGCAATTTAAACAACACTTAAACAGCTTTCATGCAATAATCACTTAAACACCAAAATATAATACGTAAAACTAAAAATGGAAAAGGGAAAAGGGTGCTACCTTAAGGGTCCTACATCCAGGACCCTTAGTGGTTGCTTAACCACCTCCTATAGGCTGGGGCCTATGCTAAACACTTGGACAAACAAGATCAATAAACCTGCTAAGAAAAATGGAAATCAAGCACAATATAATACTTTCTGATTTTTGTTACTTTCTTTTGAAACCTTTTTCAAACCAACAAACTTTAATACCAAAACTTCCTTTGAACACACTTAAAGAATCTCTAACAATCCTGGAAAACAACACTTGAAACAAGGATTTTACCAAAAATCCAAAATTTCAGAAACTTTGAAAACAAGACTTAAAATTTAAAAACTTGAAAAGTAAACAAACTTGGAATTTAACAATCAAACAATGTAAATGAAGATGGCTCTTTCTTCTCATCAACAAACTTTAACCTTTTTCATTCATAAAAACAGGACTTACAAAGTTGTGAAAAAAGGAGAAAAAAAGAACAACGGTCATGCACAATACGCATACTCCTTATATAGGACTACATAGAACTATCTAGATACTTTCAATAAAATAATACAAGCATAAAACCCTAATGTTTGAAAATCCCAAAATGCCCTTGTGTTCTTGACTGATTTCTTGGTCAATATCTCCTCATGTGATCTTTGTACTTGGCCAGCCTTGAAAAGTTTATCAGAGACGTCCAAATGTGCTTGGGGACCAAGGAGTGTGATCCAGACGTTCAAATGGTCGGGTTTTGAAATTGGGGGAAAGTGATGGGTGCAGGGGAGGGTCCCACAAGACACATGTGTGTGTCTTGTGGTGGTTTGAGGTGTGGGTTTAAGTGACAAAATCCTTAATCAACCATCTGGAAAACATGAGTTAAAAACCCTTTGTTTATGGCTTAATTGTACCTGGGTTTAAATTATGGTTTAAGGGTAATTAAGGGGGAGGGGGTTTAATCCGAATTGGGGAAAGATTAATTTAAAATTGTGTTTGGAGGGAAGGGATATAAGTGGTTTGACTGAAGTTGACTGAGTTTATTTAATAAACTCAGTTAGTGGAAGGTGACGTGGGGATGGGGGATGAAGTGGAGGTTTGTGATTGGTGGTGGTGGGTGATGTGTTAAAATGATTGGATGGGAGGAGTTTGGGTGTCTGGCTGGTTGACCCCCTCAAGTTTCACCTTTCTTTCACTTTGTATTAAATGGCAATAAACTCCAATTCCTTTGTAAATCAACTTTGGCAGATTGACACTTTTGGCACAAGTACTTTTAAAAACTTGAAACAAGGACTAAACATGTAATTTCTTCATTCTTCAAGGACTGTTTTTGACATGTCTTCATACTTCAAGGCTTTGACTTGTTTGTTGACTTCTTGGAGGACCATTATTGACAATTTAATTTTGTTGAGGGACTAAATTTGCCAATTTTTCAAAGTTAAGGGTCCTTTTTGTAATTTTGACAAACTTTAGGGACCAAACTTGTAATTATGAAGATACAAGGGTATAAAGTGTCAATTCTTCATAATTGGAGGACCCTTCTTCATAATTCTTCAAATCTTCAAGGGTTTTCTTTGGAAAATTCTTCATTAGGGCTTGGTTCATCGTGCGGCTTCGTTTCCCGTGTTCGTTTTTGACTGATTCTTGTGATCTTTTGTCATTTTCTCAATATCCGTACCTAAAATACACAAGTAACAAACACAAGCATATATTTTGGTATTTTGATGATATTTAATGCATTTTAAGCCCAATTTGGACGATGAGACTATGTATAAAAGCAGTCTCATCAATAACATTTTAATATATTCACAAAATTACACGTGATTCAAACTAAATCACATGTGATTCATCTAAAGTGGGTTTGCCAAAAGAAGTAAAGGTTTCAAAATTCTTATCGCATGTAATGCAAGCAAAATCACATGAAATTATCATCAAATTACATGTAACTCATGCAAAATTACATGTGATTCAAATATTATCATATGTAATTCAAAAGCCAATTTGGTTTTATATATTTTACATAAATGACATTTTTATATATTAACAGAATAATTAAAAGTGGTTTTTTATATATTTATGAATGAATAAAAGAGGTTTTTTTAGAATAAGTTAAGGTTTAAAATTCTTGAATCACATGTAATTAAAACAGGATTACATGTAATTCGTGTGTGAATAACATGTGATTGACAAATAGAAATACAATAATGCTGATTGTCACTAACGAGGATCAAATGGCGCGAGGTGATTTAGTGTCACTATGCAGTTAATACCAACATAATTACATGTAATTCAAGCAAAATTACACGTGATTAAAAATCACATGTAATTCGTAAGACGATTTTCTTTATATATTTTACATGAATGACAACAAACAGTTTAACATATTTCGAGCATGATCCAACTTTTTCTAACTTAGTTTGTCTCAGCTGAAATAGTTTTGCTCTAGTATTTATTTCGAGCAACAAGCCATTGTAGAGCGCTACAAACTATATATCTTGTACCATAATATTGCTTCAATCTTATTTAGGCATTTCATCAAACACCTTTCAGGCATCAAATCCATAATAATATATGGCTACCATCTCTTTCATAATTATTACAAACAAACAAACACATGGCTTATGACAACAACACAGACACTTTCCCATCAACAACTAATGATACTTATCAGAATGAGTCAAGCCATCTCGACTCATTGATCCCAGTCCTTCAAACCAATAAAAGAATTAATAATATTGATATAGGAATTAAGAGCTAAAGTTCGATGTTCTAAAAAAGCTTCAATAGCTAGATGGTGGGTTTTTATTTTTCGACGGAGAATTTAATGACGACGGTGGTGGTGGGGAAGGAGAAGGAGGTGGTGGTGGAGCGAAGTAGATGTCGGATCCACGACGGTGGATCGTCTAAGACGCATGGTTGTTATGTTTCCAACGATTGTTATTATTTTCCGGTGAGTGTTTTGTTTTCCGGTGGTGGAATTATTGGTGAAGTGTGTCTGTGTGTTTTTTAGAGAAAAACTATGATAAAAAAATGTAAGTGGAAAAGAAGTTAGTAAAATGTCTTTGCTTGTGTAACCTCAGCCGTCATATCAGTTTTGTAATAAATGATGAAGATGAATTCTTTTCTAATTTTTTGAGTGTACATTCCATGTAGATCTTTTGTCCATCTTTTATATGTATTTTATACATTATCACAACTACAACTGCTAAACCTCAATCACAACTTCATAGAATTTACTTTTAAATAATCTTGGGTGACACTATTGTGGAACTGGAACAAATTGTACATTGGTCATGGGGTTCGGGTCAAGGTTGACTCGGTTACGATAAAAAAACAGATTATATTGACTCGGATTTTTTATTTTCGAAACCCGACTAGATTTATCAAGTTCGGAGTGACCCGGTCGAGTTTTGATTTTTTTGGATTCTTAGAAAAATATAAATTTTACGTATTTGCAATATAATTTTATTTTTATATATTATATTAGTTGGCTAATAATTTGTATGTTCAATATACGGAAGTTTTTATTATTTTTATTGTATAATTTTTGTTAATTCTTAAAAATATTATTTTTTATTAAACCGAGTTGACCTGGATCGAGCCGGATTGACCTGGACCCAATTGCGTGACCGGATTAATATACAAACCAGGTTTTAAAACATTGGATATAACAATTTTTGTATTTAATTTAGGTATATATGACATTAAGTGCTTTAGTTGGACAAATATGACATTACAAGATTAAGAATTTAGGTATATATGAAATTAAATGCTTTGACTGGATAAATATGACATTATAAAGTTAGGATGTTACGACTCGACTCACTAACTATTAACATGAATTAACTTTTTAACATGAATTAACTTGGATTTAACTTCTTTTGGATACCAAAGTTTTCTAGGATACAAGGGGACTCATCCCCACCTTCCATCTCCATCTCATCCAGGGCTGAGATTAAATCCCCAATTTATACTACAGGGGTATTTTTGTCTTTTCACCTCGGGGTATATATATACGCTTTAACAAACACATTCCATTATTCTTTCTTCTTCCCCGATCAAACTGGTACTTTCTCTCTCTAGGTTTCTCTCTCTAGATATACTGTTTGATAAGAGTGCTTATTAGTAAGCTTATTAATAAGCTTATAAATAAGCGTATTTAATAATCCGGTCGATTAATAAGCTAATTAATCGATCAGATTATTAAATACGCTTATTTATAAGCTTATTAACTATCTGATTGATTAATAAGCTTATGAATTGATCGGATTGATTAATAAGCTTATAAATAAGCTTATTAATCGATCAGATTGATTAATAAGCTTATTAATCAACTCATAATCGATCAGATAGATTAATAAGCTTATTATTAAGCTTATTATATATCTAATCGATTTTTTATTGATTTCGTTGATAAGCTTATTAATAAGCTGTAATTCTTTTTGGTTTTAGATAAGCTTTTTATGAATTGTTGTTTTTTCCGAGTTGCTCAGGTTTGATGATGGATTTGAGTGATTCTAGTAGTCGTAGTGGTGTTGTTGATCCTTCTATGTCGGTTGATTTGACTAGTGATCAGACTAGTGTCGATCAAGGTTTGGATGTGCCATCTGAAAGCGTTCTTAATAGTTTTGTGGATGAGATTTCTGCGTATGAACAAGACGGTGATGAAGCGGAAGTTGTTAAGAGTATGTATTCAAGTTTTTGTTAAGCTTAGTATATGTTCCCAATGTATCGTATATGATAGCAACATATCATATATGATGTTTTTATTTTTACATAGATATGATAATCATGTATCATATATGATAGCAATTTATCATATATGATATCTAATTTAAGATATATGATACATGGTACATCATATATGATACATGTCTATCATATATGATGTTTACATGATATATGATATTGATGTTCGTTTGCAAGTCTTAAATTTATATTACAAAGGTTTAGACAATACAAGGGACTAGAAGACAAACACGGGAAAGTATGCCCTTTCGTTCGTAATATAGCTTTGTAGTGGTAAGCCAAGATCGTTCGCTGAGACTTAGTTTCGTTTTGGTAATCAAGATAACAATTGAAGAAATAAATGGTTGAAGTACTATCAATAATAACAAATATGACTAATATGGGATAGTTCGTATAAGTTCGTGATGATGATAATAATGATCGAGATATGTTTATGTAGGTAAAGTGTGATAATCCTTTTTCGTCAAAACGACGTTTATTTAAGCGATTAAGCTCAAAACAAGTTGCCAACAAGTTCAATATTTTATCAAGCTTCTAAGAAGATTTCTCCAACCAAAGATTCATGACCATAGACAAGTTCTAGAAAACTTATTATAACAATTTGTGTTTCTCAACGCCAAACTATCGTAACAAATCAACTTAGATAAAATATGGTTTGTAGAACTAGGAGGTAAAATGGTTCTACAACATTAGCTTGAAATCATTTATAAAGGATCATATCATAGCATCATCACTAATTATAGTCACATACCTATATAGTCACAAATAGCTTAGCCTAACATAGTAATCAAAGTAACAATTGGAAAAGAGTAAGAGAACATCATACTTAGATTGGATTGAATAAACGAGTACACAAGTGTCACGATTGTATCGTTCCTCCAAGAATCGAAGAGTAGAATACTCTCGTTACAAGTATCTCCCAAAAGTGGATAATACTGAAAATTTACTAAAAGGACTAAAATACTCGAGCTATGGAGTATTGAGAGAGAGTGGTGTGTGTAAAATGAGTGGAAATGGCCTCTATTTATAGTGTTGTCTGGGGTCAAATGTGCGCCGCACTAATCCTCAAGTGCGCCGCACTTTGGAAATGCGAATGTGCGCCGCACTTACAACTTCGTGTGCTGCACTTCTGGGCGATTCATAATCTTCTTTTAATAACTTTGGCTTTATCGCATATTGAGGCCCCTTCTTTGTATATCTTCACATTTCTCCTTCATACTTTACATCTGCATATAAAACACAATATATTAAGTATCGGAAGCTCTTATTTATACTACAAAGTGGCATTATAATGATAGGTTGAATATGTATAATTAGGTCGTTATCAAATTCCTCCACACTTAGCTATTGCTCGCCCTCAAGCAATCAAAGCGAGAAAACAATTTCAATTTTAAAAATGCTTTTAAGTGTTGTGAAGAATGATAGGAAAATGATTTAATTTTTATGAATAGCAAAAGCAAATGACAAAATAACTTTAGCACCTCACATGGATAGTGTTTGGATTTTAAGTTCACACAAGTGTCACTCACAAAAGGGTAAATGTAAGGTAGCACTCAATTAGCTCGGTCATAAAATAGATAGCTACCATAGGTTTGTACAAGACACATAAACATAACCGTTACGGTGTGAGCACTAGATAAATTTTTCAAAGAAGAAAAACGTGATAAATGATGTGGGTGTAGGATCAAAAAGTATATGCCTTTGTCAAACTATACTAGAATACTTGACTATATTTTTTTTCTTTCTTTTTCATACATTTTTTTAAGAGAACATCATAAACTTTATAACTTGACAAGTGGCTAGGCATAACATATAAGAATATTGGCACAATGGATAATATAACATATGCGTATGAGTGCCACATATTTTAGTAAGCCAGTGTAGCTTAACTAAAATGATATAAGGGTGATTTTATTTTGCTTCCTTTCGAAAATATCTATAAATTAACCTCACTGCGGTTTAGTAAATGATGATCAAGCACAAATTCTGAAGCATACTAGATTATCGGCTTTCACACAAAATAGAGAAATATAAGGCTAAGTTTTTCTCACATATTTGGGAAATGGGTTTTTGTGCTAAATAGTGTCAATAAATGAGATTTTTGCTTTGCTAAAAACTTATTTATTTACAAAACATATATATTTTTATTGTTTTTCAAAAAGGTTTTCACGTGGAGAAATTTTATTATATTTTTTATTATTTCATTTTTTCTATTTGTCACCTCCTCCACACTTAAGTTGAACATCGTCCTCGAGGTAATAACTGATAAAATATTAAAAATAGGAAAAATTCAAAGGGAAACGAGAACTTCTCGGGGCTTAGTAGAAAATTGTGGGATTTCGAGAAATGAATCCAGCTAGAGATCCAATTTGCTATTTTCCTGCATGCTATAAAACAAAACAAAACACATGCAATATATACAAGGAAGGTTTTATTTATTTACAGGTCCTCCTCCACACTTAATTTGAAAAGTGGGGATAAAATACGGATTGCTTCCGAATAGCGCTAAGTTTAGAGTTTTCAGCCAGACTCGGCTACTCGGATCTATTTTAAGAAGAAAGGAATTTCTTTTCCTTCGATTTCATTACAGTGTTCTTCTTCGTGGTAGAGCTTAAGTCTATGCCCATTGACTATAAAGGTGGTATTGTTTAGACCGTGTAATTCAACATATCCGGATGGATATTGGTGTTTTACTAGATAGGGTCCAGTCCATCTCGAAGTAAGCTAAGTTTGCTTGAATTTATATTTCGAGATAAGAGAAGTACCTTGTCTCCTTTTTTGAATTCTTTTCTTTGTCGTAATTTACGATCATGCCAAACTTTGATTCGTTCTTTATATATTCATGAACTTTCATAAGCGTGATGTCGAAATTCATCTAACTCGTGAAGTTGAAAGTTACGTTTTTCACCGGCTGCAATAAGATCTGGGTTGCAGTTTTTAAGTGCCCAATATGCACGGTGTCCAATTTCTATTGGCAGATGGCATGTCTTTCCATACAACAGTTTGTACGGTGTTATTCCAGTTGGTGTTTTGAATGCGGTACGAAAGGCCCATAGAGCATCTTCTAGTTTTTTAGACCAACAAGCAGGGTCGTTTTGAACGGTCTTTTCAAGTATACGTTTGAGAGCTCTATTAGTGTTTTCAACTTGGCCACTCGTTTGAGGGTGGTAAGATGTGGAAAATCGGTGGTTCACTCCATATCTTTTCATAACATTTTCCATGAGTTTGTTACAGAAATGAGTTCCTAGATTGCTTATTAGTGCTTTCGTTATTCACAAACGACAGAATAATTTCTTTAAGAATGTGATAACAACTCTGACATCGTTTGTTTGTAAAGCTTGAGCTTCTGCCCATTTCGATACATAGTCGACGGCGACTAAAATGTATTCACATTTGTAAGATTTAGGAAATGGTCCCATGAAGTCGATACCCCACACGTCAAAGATTTCGCAGACTTGGATGTTGTTTAGAGGCATTTAATCTCTTTTAGAAATATTTCCGGTCCTTTGACATGCTTCGCATAATCGTACAAAGGTATGAGCTTCACGCAAAATAGTTGGCCAATAAAGCCAGCGTCGAACACTTTTTTAGCGGTGGTGTTCGCGGCGTAATGTCCTCTGGTAGGTCCGTAGTGACATTCATCGAGAATTTTTCTAGATTCAAATCCGGAAATACAACGTCGGATTATTCCATCAGGACATATTCTAAATAAGTAAGGATCGTCCCAAAAGTATTTTTAATTCAGAGAAAAATCTTTTCTTTTGTTGGTGCGTCATTCCCTTTCGTAAAATACCTACAGCCAAATAGTTTGCAAAGTCTGCGAACCATGGTGTTTTGTTAGTACTTACTTGCATTATATGCTCATCGGGAAAATCGTCGATTTCATCATCGCTAGAATTATCATTCACTACGCGAGATAAATTATCGGCAGCAACATTTTCAGCTCAATTTTTATCTTTAATTTCCAAATCAAATTCTTGTAAAAGCAATATCCATCGTATTAGAGGAGGTTTGGCGTCTTGCTTTTTGAAAAAGTATTTCAAAGCTGAATGATCAGTGTAAACTATCATTTTTGACAACATGAGGTAGGAACAAAATTTGTCAAACGCGTAAACTACAACCATGAGTTCTTTTTCCGTAATTGTATAATTTTGTTGGGCTGCGTTAAGAGTTCTACTTGCAAAATAGATGGCATGAAATTGTTTACCATCTTTTTGTCCAAGGACGGCTCCAAGGGCATGTTCACTAGCATCGCACATAAGCACAAATGGAAGGTTCCAATTGGGGCTTGTAATAATTGGTGTCCATGTAAGTTTTTCTTTAAGTATTTTGAATGTTGAATAACATTCTTCGGTAAAATCGAACGTTCTTTCTTTTTCTAGAAGTTGAGTTAAAGGTCTTGCGATTTTCGCGAAGTCTTTAATAAATCGTCGGTAAAAACCGGCATGACCTAAGAAACTTCTAATGCCTCTAACATTAGTAGGTGATGGGAGTTTTGCGATCATGTCTATTTTTGCTTTGTCAACTTTAAGGCCGGCTCCAGACACTTTGTTTCCAAGCACAATTCCTTCTTTAACCATAAAGTGACATTTTTCCCAGTTTAGCACAAGATTTGCTTCTTCGCATCGTGCTAACATTTTATCGAGATTGTTTAGAGATGTGCCGAAAGAATTTCCAAAGACGGAGAAACCATCCATGAAGACGTCAATCATATCGTGAAAGATTACAATCATACACCTCTGAAAATTAGCAGGTGCATTGCATAGGCCAAAAGGCAATCATACACCTCTAAAAAGTATCAGGTGCATTGCATAGGCCAAAAGGCATGCGCCTATAAGCGTAAGTTCCAAATGGACAAGTAAACGTAGTTTTCTCTTGATCCATAGGGTCGATTGGGATTTGAAAGTATCCAGAAAAACCATCAAGGAAACAAAAGTATTCATTTCCTGCGAGTCTTTCTAACATTTGATCCATGAAGGGTAAAGGGGAATGATCTTTTGTGGTTGCATCATTTAGTTTTCAATAATCAATACAAACTCGCCATCCGGTGATGGTTCGTGTTGGTACTAATTCGTTTTTTTCGTTAGTTACTACAGTGATACCTCCTTTTTTAGGTACACAATGTATAGGACTAACCCATGGGCTATCGACGATTGGGTAGATTATTCCAGAGTCTAAGAGTTTAAGGATTTATTTTTTAACAACATCCTTCATGTTAGGATTTAATCTTCGTTGTTTTTCAACAATTGGTTTCTTGTTATCCAAAAGCTAGATTTTGTGTTTACAGAACGATGGACATATGCCAGGAATGTCAGAAGTTTTCCAAGCAAAAGTTTGTTTATGCTTCTTGAGAATGTCAATTAGACCGTCTTTGTGTTCTTCCGAAAGTTGGGATGAGATAATTACAGGGAGTAATTTTTCTTCGTGAAGAAACGCATATTCCAGATGTTCAGGAAGAGATTTAAATTCTAAATCTGTAGGAGGTTCTTCAACAGATTTCTTAACTTTGAAATCGGTTTCGAAAGTTATGGTTTCAAATGGGGTTTCGATTTCTTCTTCGATTTTTATGATTGGTTCATCATCGGTATGGTCGGCTATGAAGGCATCAAATTCAGCAAAAAGATCTTCTTCGATTATAGTTCCTTCGAGACAAGGCAAAATTTTGCATCCTTCGTCAAGAAGATCATCAAAATCAGCTTCAACGATTTCTTCAACAACATCGATACTAAAACAAGTATCGTCATTAGAGTACGAGTGTTTCATAGCTTCGTCGACAGAGAAAGAAATTTTATCTTCTCCAACTCCAAGGTTGAGTTGTTTTTGCTTTACTTTTATTATTGCATCAGCTGTGTGTAGGAAAGGTCTACCAAGGATAAGGGGTACCTTCCTATCTTCTTCCATTTCTAAGATTACAAAGTCAACAGGAAAAACATATTTTCCGACTTCTATGAGCATGTTCTCAGCTATCCCCATTGGGTATTGGAAAGAACGGTCCGCGAGTCGAACGCTCATTTTTGTGGGTTTTAAAACATTTTTAGAGAGTTTAGCATACAAAGAGTATGATACGAGGTTGATACTTTCGCCAAGATCGTCCAAGACGTTGCAAGAATATGAGTGAGGAAAAGTACATGGGATTAGGAAACTTCCAGGATCTCCCAGTTTTGGTGGTACTTTGTTTTGGATAATGGCAGAACATTCATCGTTTAGAAAAGTTGAAGACACTTCTTCAAACTTATGCTTGCTCTTGATAAGTTCTTTGATAAATTTGCCATAATTTGGCATTCCAGCCTGAACATCGACTAAAGGCATGTTAATTCTAACTTCTCGTATTATGTTGAGGAATTTACCATACTTAGCTTGCATCTTTTGCTTGCGTAAGCGTTGTGGATATGGTACTTTTGGTTTATATGGTTTGGGTGTTGGGATTTCAGTTGGTCTGGTATGGGTTGGTTGGGCTTCATCCTCATTATCACTATCGAATGGAATTTTGATTGGTGTATCTTGAATAGGTTTGGTAGTTGATTCGTAAGATAAACCGCTCCGCGTGAATACGGCATTCACTTGCTCGCTACGAGCTTGTGGGGGTTGATATTTGTTGTTGTTCTTGGGATTTGGGTTGGTATTGCTTGGTAAAGAACTAGAAGCGCGATTTGATTGTTTATCGGCCAAACGATCAAATTTAGCTTCAAGGTTTTGAATGAAAGCTTGGTGATTTTTGGTTGTGGTTTCGAACTTGGTTTTGAAGTCAGTGAATGTCTCTCGAACAAAAATGTTGGTTTTTCTTTGTGATTCTATAAAGTTGTCGATTTTGCTTTCGAGGTTGTTTTTGTCTTCTATTTTAGTAGGTTTCTTTTCGTCTCGATCATAACTTGGTTTATCATTCGATCTCCAATTATCGCGGTCGCGGTCGCGATTACGATAATCGTTATAAAATATCGTTCGACGAAAGGTATTCATAAAGTTGGCTTCTTCTTCCTTCGTTATGGATGTGTCATCGTCATCACATTCACTAGAAGGATGGTTTCCTCCATAGTGTTTGCAGGTTTTGTGTTTAATCTCTTCAATCTTAAGAGATATGGCATCCATTCGAGCCATAATTTTCTCGGTGTCGGTTGGGTTGTTACTTTCTTCGGCAAAAGCTACGGTTTTTCGCGAGTTTTTGTTTTTGTGATTTTTGGACCAATCAAGCTTAAGTAGGACTTTGTCATCCAATAATTGGTAAGCTTGGTTAGGGGTTTTGTAAAGGAAAATTCCGCCCGCTACGGCGTTCAATGCATCTTGGGTAACATCTTCAAGACCATGATAGAAAATTTTAACTATTCCTTCTTTCTTAAGTCCATGACCATGGCAATTCTTGAGTAGTTCTTTCATTATTAACCATGCGTCGGTGAGAGTTTCTCGTTCTTGTTGAGAAAAGCTTCGAATTTCTCCGAGTTTTTCAAATAGGGCAGGAGGAAAGAATCGACTAATGAAAGCTGTTCTAAGACCTTCCCATGTTCAAATGGTTCCTTCGTTAAGTTCATCGAGCCATGACTTGGCTTCTCCAGTCAGGGATGATGGAAACATCATTAGTTGGACGGCTTCGGCTTGTCCTTCTCCATAGTTGAACATTTTACAAATTCCGCTGAATTCGTGGATGTGTTTGTAAGGATCGGTTTTGATTTGACCATCAAATTGCTTATTTTTACAAGGGTTAAATGGTTCCCTTTGATTGCAAAATCGTTTACAATTTCAGGTAAAACGATTACAGAGCCAGGAGTTGGTGCGACAACTCTATCGGCTGACCACATAGGTTCATCATCAGTGTCCGAAATTAGATCGTAACAGTTGATGAGTTTGGTGAGAAATAGGATTTGTGAAAGATTGTCAAAAGGTTGGTTAATTATGCGAGGTTGAGTTTGTTTGTGTCTCCTAGATAAAGGTACACGGCGATGGATTCTACGTAGCCTTCGATTAAGGGTACGTTCAGGTTCAGGTAATGGTGATGTTGGTGGTGTTCCGAATGAACGAGTGTGCATCCAATAAGGTTTTTGGTGTTTTCAGTAGAAATGTGCGGCGCACTTTTGGTTTTGTGCGGCGCACTTGGGTTCGCTACAGGAAGTACGGCGCACTTTTTGGTTTGTGCGGCGTACTTTCTGTACTGCAGAAAAAAATTGGTTTAAAATGAGTAGCAATGGTTCAATTTCTTCAAGGATTATACTAATTTTGTTACAAAACAGGATTATAAGTCCCCGCCAGCGGCGCCAAAAACTTGATGTTCGTTTGCAAGTCTTAAATTTATATTACAAGGTTTAGACAAAACAAGGGACGAGAAGACAAACACGGGCAAGTATACCCTTTCGTTCGTAATATAGCTTTGTAGTGGTAAGCAAGGATCGTTCGCTGAGACTTAGTTTCGTTTTGGTAATCAAGATAACAATTGAAGAAATAAATGGTTGAAGTAATATCAATAATAACAAATATGACTAATATGCGATAGTTCGTATAAGTTCGTGATCATGATAATAATGATCGAGATATGTTTATGTAGGTAAAGTGTGATAATCCTTTTTCGTCAAAACGAAGTTTACACAATTTACTTGGGTTGATTCAAGACTTATGTTTATTTAAGCGATTAAGCTCAAAACAAGTTTCCAAAAAGTTCAATATTTTATCAAGCTTCTAAGCAGATTTCTCCAACCAAAGATTCATGACCATAGACAAGTTCTAGAAAACTTATTATAACAATTTGCGTTTCTCAACACCAAACTATCGTAACAAATCAACTTAGATAAAATATGGTTTGTAGAACTAGGAGGTAAAATGGTTCTACAACATTAGCTTGAAATCATTTATAAAGGATCATATCATAGCATCATCACTAATTATAATCACATACCCATATAGTCACAAATAGCTTAGCCTAACATAGTAATCAAAGTAAAAATTGGAAAAGAGTAAGAGAACATCATACTTAGATTGGATTGAATAAACGAGTACACAAGTGTCACGATTGTATCGTTCCTCCAAGAATTGAAGAGTGGAATACTCTCGTTACTAGTATCTCCCAAAAGTGGATAATACTGAAAAGTTACTAAAAGGACTAAAATACTCGAGCTATGGAGTATTGAGAGAGAGAGGTGTGTGTAAAATGAGTGGAAATTGCCTCTATTTATAGTGTTGTCTGGCGTCAAATGTGCGCCGCACTTATCCTCAAGTGCGCCGCACTTTGGAAATGCGAATGTGCGCCGCACTTACAACTTTGTGCGCCGCACTTCTGGGCGATTCAGAATCTTCTTTTAATAACTTTGGCTTTATTGCATATTGAGGTGCCTTCTTTGTATATCTTCACTTTGCTCCTTCATACTTTACATCTGCATATAAAACACAATATATTAAGTATCGGAAGCTCTTATTTATACTACAAAGTGGCATTATAATGATAGGTTGAATATGTATAATTAGGTCGTTATCAGATATGTTTTTCTAGTATTTGTAATCATATATGTTTTTTCTAGTATGATTTGTTGTTGTTTGTTGTTTTATATGTTTTTTTTGTAGAGTTGAATGTTGTAAGGACTCCTGATACGTATACTACTCATTCCAACTTTGATACTCCTGGTGGTACTGTTTACTACATTCCGAAAGTGCCTACCAAGTTTTTACTTGTTAAAAGGAACGAGTACGATTCAGTTGAGCATTATATTGCTGCTTACAGGAAGTATGCGGTAAAACCTGGTTTCTTTGGTAAGAAATCGTGTCAGAAAATGTGAGGAGCGGGATTGTGAAGCAAAAGTATTTGGTTTTCAATAGGAAGGGTTCCCCTAAGGATATATATATGTAGACACCCTAGATTTGGATAATGGTTACAACCAAATGAGGCATTCAAATCTGCATATCATCGGTTGTAAAGTTCGTGTATGTTTGACTTGATCCCTGGTACGCCGAAGTTCAAGTTGAGTATATTTGATACTATCTACAATCATGAGCTTGAACGCGAGGAGTACAAGCATCTGTCTAAGAATCAGAGGTAGTTAACATATGCGGAGCAAGTGTTTATTGTCAAGGCTGCGAGTGTGAATATCGGTGCTACAAGAGTTCATCACCTTCTGACTGGGATCAAGGGTTCTTATCTGCTCGTTCACGGTACTACCATTGACTTCAAGAACTTCTTCCGTAGCGTCAACTGTTACATCGGGGATTATGACGCGCAGATGTTGATAAACAAGATGGAGAAGAGGAAGGAGTACGTTGATGATTTTTCTTTTGATTATTTGGTTAAAAAGGCTGAGCTTATTGGAATATTCTTTGCTGATGAAGTGTCCAAGTATAATCACAAAGAGTTTAGTGATGTTGTCTCTTTTGATGCTACGTTTAAGACAAACAAGTACAAAATGGTATTTGTTCCTTTTATGGTGATTGACAACCATTGGAAGTGTGTTACGGTTGCTACTAGTTTGCTCAAGTTTGAGACCATGAAATCCTATGTTTAGTTACTTAAATCCTTCATCAAAGCATTTGGTAAAGCCCCTAGTATAGTAGTCACTAATCAAGATAAGGCGATGAGGAATGCCATTGAAGCCGAGTTTGTTGGTACAAAGTGTAGGCTTCGCATGTGGCATATCACGCAGAAGCTTCCAACGAAGGTACTTTTTTTAGACTAGTATCATATATGATGAAGTAGCATCATATATGATGTTTTAGTAGTATCATATCTGATGAAGTAGCATCATATATGATGTGAGAACAAAATTTTATTCAAAGCATTTGGTTTTTGTATGTTTGAGGTTTTGTTATCATACTTGATAGTTTTGATTCATTTTACCTTTTTTGCAGATTTGTGAGAAAGTATACAACAAAACGAATTTTAGAGAGAAGTTGAACCAGATTATGTGGAACATGTACATTGGTCCTGAGGAGTTTGATACCATATGGGGTGATCTAATGACATAGTTTAATTTGAAGGAACACAAGTAGTTGACGAAGATGTATAATATGCGTTCAACTTGGATCACTGCTTACTTTTTGGATGCCCCGTTGTGTGGATTGATGAGGACTACGTCTAGATCAGAGAGCAAGAATTGTTTCTTTTCCCACTTTACCAATTTTAGCTCGACGCTTATGAACTTTATGAATTGCTTTGAGACGGAGATGGAGAAGTAAAGGAGCGTTCAAGAGAGAATGGACAATAATACAATGGATAATGTTCCAAAGTTCAGGACTCTACTCAAGATTGAGAAACATGTTGCAATGGTTTACGCTCGTACTCTGTTTGAATTGGTTCAGAACGAGATTTTTGTTGGATTGTGGTAGTGCCAGATAGATTCTAAGAGTGGGGCCGAGGGATCCGAGGTTTCTGTTATCAGAGTGAGGCATTTTGTTTATGAAGAGCCTCGTAAGAAGAACAAGAAGAAGACGAAGGATAAGGTTTCTGATAAGGCTAAAGTTGGCGATTCTTCTAAGAATGTGAAAGAGAAGGAAAATGACAATGATAAGGAGAAGGAGAACGAAGATGATGATGTTGATATGTTTACCAGAGAAGATGGTTTATACAAGGTATGTGATTTATTGGTTGATATAATTTTTTACTTTTTTTGATATATCATATGTGATAAGTACATGTCATCATATATGATATTGTTCTTGTATTTCTTTATCATATATGATATTCACTCCGTTGTTTTTTTCAGGTCTTGCGCAATGTAGATGATGGTTCAGTTATTTGTACATTGTTTATGTGGGTTGGGATATTATGCATGCATATTTTATGCGTGTTCAAGAATGCCAACATTGAGATGATCCCTCAGCAATACATTCTTAGGTGTTTGACCAAGAACCTCATCCCTGTTTCATTGAGGAACAAGTGGAATATATATGGGGAGAAGAATGTTGTTGTCGAGAATTATACGAGCGAGGCGACATCTATTGTTGATCACTGTGTGCATTTGTTGAGCAAAGACGAGCCTAGGTTGGGTGCTTTTGTTGAGAAGTTGAAGCAGCTGAAGATAGATGTTGAAGCGGATTTCCTGAATCCCCCATCTAAGAGGAAGGTTGACTGTTTGGAGCAGCTTGTTGGTGTCTCTCATCAGCTGGTACGTTTGGTTGATAATCCAGGACTTGTAAGCCCTACAGGACGGCTAGGGCGTCAAAAGCTGCGTATTAAAGGTGCAAGAGAGAAAGCTATTGAGAAAAGCAAGATGAACAAGAATTCATGTTCAGTGTAAGGAGGTACTGATCATAACAAGAGGACTTGATTGGAGGAAGTCGTTGTCGAGGATCCACCTGTTGCAGATGCAAGTACAAGTGGATGAAGTTGAATAAAAGATTTGTTTCTTTTAGGATTTTTTCGTTTTATTTTCTTTTTGTAGTTTCTGAACATGTCATTATAATGTATAATGTAGAGATATTGCTAGTTGAAAAAGTTCGTTTTCTCGGTGTCTAATCTAATTGATTTCCGGCTCAAAGTGCGACTCAATTGTTCTTGGTGGAAATGAAAATGGTTTGGTTATCTATTACTAAGTAAAATGAAAATGTAAATTGCGATAAGTAAAAGGAATGCAAAAGGAATGCTAAAGGAATGTAAAAGGAATGCTAAAAGGAATGCTGATAGGAATGCTAACAGGAATGCTGATAGGAATGTTGATAGGAATGCTGATAGGAATGTTGATAGGAATGCTGATAGGAATGCTAATAGGAATGCTGATAGGAATGCTGATAGGAATGCTGATAGGAATGCTGATAGGAATGCTGATAGGAATGCTGATAGGAATGCTGATAGGAATGCTAATAGGAATGTTGATTAGAATGCTAATAGGAATGCTGATAGGAATGCTGATAGGAATGCTAAAAGGAATGCTGATAGGAATGCTGATAGGAATGCTGATAGGAATACTGATAGGAATGCTAATAGGAATGCTGATAGGAATGCTGATAGGAATGCTAATAGGAATGCTGATAGGAATGTAAAACCCTTTTCCAATCAAGATGATCGGAATGTAAAAGGAATGTATAAAAGAATGTAAAACCCTTTTCCAATCAAGATGATTGGAATGTTAAAAAGAAAGTCCAAATCGGAATAATCATAAAAGGGGCAAATCGGAATAATCAAAACCCTTTTCCGATTGGGTGATCGGAAAGAGGGTGTGCTGGTTGGAATGACAGATCGGAAAGATGCAATCGGAAAGGGGTTTTCCCTTTCCGATTTGTGTGGGATCCGAAAAGCAAAAGTAATAAGCTATGGAAAATAAGCTCAAACCAAAAACTTAAACAAATCAATAATTAAGCGAACAAAATAAGCATGAATAACAACTTTTCCAAACTTAAAATAAACAAACTTTTAGATCAAACCATAAAAAGATGAACTTTTTAAGCACGGAAACATTAATGAACAACACGGATCATATGTAATTCGCACCAAAAGTAAACTAGAATCAAGAAAGGAAGATGAGAGATTAAATAAGAAAAGTAAAGAATCAAGAACAATAAATAAAAACTTACTTGGAAATTAAATGATTAGAAGTGCATAACAATTAACTAAAGTGCAAGAAATGAAATAACAAGTATGAAAATGGTGGAAGTGGTGGTTTGTCAAACCACCCAACAACATGAAAATGAAATGGGATCAAACTATATATATGGGTGATTAGAGAGGAGCTTAGGAAGCTTCCTCCCTCTTTCCTCTTTTCCTTAATTGCACACTTAAGTCCTTTTCTTCTCAATCTTTTGTTAATCTTGGACTTAATGACTTTGTCTCGGGATTTCTTTGAACTCATCTCGACATTTCTTCATAAATAAGACTTGAGTTCTTCGGCTTTTAGTAAACTTCCGTCTTTTGACTTATTGTTCGATAAATCTTCAGAATTGGTCTTGGACTTCCGTTCTTTTTCCACTCTTGATCTTTCGACTTCATCTTTCGTCTTTTTCTTCGATAAAAGCCCTTGAATGCCGTGTTTTCTCCACTTTTCACTTTTTCGTCCTAAATCAAAACAAAAACACAAACCACGCATAATTCCGACATAAATGACATAAAATACACGTTTTGGCTCGGTTATTATTGTAATTAAGTGGTAAAAAGGATGGGTGTTTTCACACCTATCAAATCCCCTACACTTAACCATTGCAATGTCCTCATGCAATGCATTAGTTACAAAGCACGTTTTACATTTTCCATCATAATCAACCTACCTTGGCCTTTATTAAACAACTAAGGAAAATCAAAAAGATAGAAAATAACAAGATGCAACAAGGAAGAAACTTGTAAAGAAATCTAAGACTTACATTAGGGCTTGTGTGTCATGAATGTTCATCACCCTCAAGTTTCACGTTCCCTATGCCAAGCTTAAAAACAAGATCATTGTTAGTACAAGTTAGCATAACAAACATTTACTCATGTGGTTCAATTAATCACTTAAACTCCCTTATTCCTACGAGTATCTCTTATATTTTATTGATGTCTTGAATGATCACGAGGATACATTGTTGACTTATTTCGATAATTTATTTAGGCTGAAAGCAAAGTAGGACGATTTGATCAATAGGTAGCTAAAGGACAAAATCTCTTAAAACTGCTTCTCGGGATATCAAAAAGTTCATATCTTGGCATAACTTGGTTCACGATTTGAGACCTTTCTCGGGCCGATATTTGGCATGTACTTCATACTTCATATCTTCGAGAGACGTTTTTGAGATAATGGTCTTCTCTTCGTTATAGAGTTTCTTCACTTGGAGACTTTTGAGGGGTACTCCAGCTTTGATGACCACGACTTCATGATTATTTCTTCAATCTCTAATTGGGATTTTGAGATACCACGATCCGCCTCCTTTTCGGACTTGGATCTATTTATCCTCATACCTTGTTAGGGTCTTTTCGGATAGACTTCTCCATGATCTTTATGGGAGTTGATTGCTTTTCGTCGTGAGTCTTGATCCTTCATATTGATTTTGGGAATAATGCTTTTCACATCACTTTGGATCTTCAGCAATAAAATTGAATCCTCATGCCTTGTTAGGGCCTTTTCGGACTCGCCAATCTTCGCGCCCCGCTTCATAAGTTATGCCTTGGCTATGAACTCTTATCATTACCGAGCAACTTTTAAATGATCTTGGGCTAGAAGCTAAGTAACTTTTCAAATCGTACGACCTTACTTATTGCATTTATTATTTACAAGCGAGGGGAGAAAAAGATCATAATTAACTCACATAAGTTAATGAAAGAATACCAAACTTGTAACCAACTCTATCATTTCTCGTTCTCCATAATTTAAAATCTCAAGGAATGAGACTCGTGGATGCTTAGCCCAATAAACCAATTAAGGTCTACACGGTTAAGGATACTAGCTAGAGTGAACTTGGATAAGTAAACTCGGGTTGAGTCAAAAAATTCACAACGGGCCTAATATATCTAAGATAACTAAACTTGTTAAAACCATTTTATTAAAATAAGAGACAAATAGCAAAATAAAGGGAACTACAACTAGGCCAAAATAGATTAAAAATTTTGAAAAATGTCAAAAAATCGATTTTCCAGTTAAAATGAGGACAAATACAAGGAAAAGGCCACTTAACTTCGATAGAAGTCCCCCCTAAACTTAATATAAACATTGTCCTCAATGTTTAAGCATGTGGGAGTAAACTCCCCTACACTTAGGACATTGTGCACTTTGTTTAAATCTTACTAAGGAAGAGACAACTAAAGAGATTCCTATTTTAATATTGAGAAATATAAAATAGTGAATCGAAAAGAGTTTAGGATAGAACCGGGAAGAAGGGAACACGGAATCACGGTTCGTCAAAAGTCATCAAGAGTGTGTTTTTGAAGCTCTAATCCCTGCACATGATAAGAAAGAAAGCAAGAAATACCACGGGGCTCCCCCTACACTTATGGTGAAAATAGATATATAATTGGGTTGCCTCCCAAAAAGCGCTTGTTTTTGTTAACCGAGTCACGAGCCTGACTCGTCCCCGAATTAAATGGTCCATGGGGAAGCCTCAAATGTGACACCGGGATCAAAGACCTTGTCCACGTTCCCGGAGGACATCAACAAAGGAGAGGCGGGAGGATAAGTCTTGAATGGTAGGAAAGTCTGGTCAATATAAGAAAAGCAAGTGAAATCTAGATTGACAAGAGGTGGGGTGGGTAAGGGAATCACATTGTCATCCTCCAAAGACAATGGATGCAGACCAATTGGCAAAGCTGTAAAATTATCAATCATAGAATGGTCCATGTCACCTCCCGGGTCAAATAATTTATCCTCATGAAAGTAGATCTTGTCGATATCCTCGTAGATAAAGAGTGTAGAAACTCGTTTGAAAAGATCACGATCAAGTACGAAACCATCATTCATTTGTGGGGATTGTTGATAAGGTAAATCCTCACGAATGTGGTAAACGTAATTCTCATAAGAGGAGTGTTGATTAGGTAACTCCTCGAGAATAGGATGATTGGTCAAGTGAGTTGGTTCGTCATTATTATGAAAAATAAGACGTTCCAACTCATCAAGTTCGGCATCGATGTTGGAAAAATCGACCTCGCTTGTGGGAGAAAGCGGAGGTAAAAGAGCTAGCTCTCGGTCGATAATTTCCTCAATCTCGGGCTCGAAGACGAAATGATCATACTCACCACATGTTGAACTCTTGTTGGGAGGATCAAATATCGCATGTGGAGTTGTGAGTATGTGATCATTGACTAGCGAAGCAAACTTGTCCGTAAGCTCCGCAAAAGTCGGCACATCACACAGATTTTCTGGAATACCCGCGGGCTCACTTGGGATGACGACAAGTTCCTCGATACTAGACTTAGGAGTTTATCCGATTCAGTTGCCGAGATAACGTCAAGATGCTCATCCTCCATGATGAGAGAGCCAACGGGCTCCTCGGGTGTGATAGCAATAGACGAAGGGGGAATGGGAGAAGTCTTACGTTGCTTTAGAAATTCCTCCTCATCGAAAATAACCCCAATATCGTCATCGCTCTCCTCAATACCTAAAGGGATAATAATAAGCTCAGGGATATGAGTACTCGTCTGATCTTGCTGCTGTAAAAATGACTCCATACAAGTTTGCAGCGTGTGTAAAAGCTCTTTCGTTTGTTCTTGAAAAGCTGTAGCAAGATCGTTTCTTTGTTCTTGAAAGGCTGTAGCAAGATCGTCAATTGGTTCTTGGTAACTCATCCCGTGACGAGTCTGATGATCAATTGGGTATTGCAGGGGTTGGTCAAAACTGGAAGGGGTATAATTATAGTAATTTTGATCCCCCGTAAGACAGTGAAAACTTTCATGAGGACCCCCACACTTATAGCACCACGGGGATGGAGAAAAATCCGGTGCATTTTGAGGATAAGGATCGTCATAGACGGGAGAGGGTGAGAAAGTATTGTAAGAGGAGAAGTACGAATTTGTTGAATTGCAAAATGGACAAAATCCAAATTGTGTATCGTCGATATCAGAACCACACCGCTCACAAGTACACCATTGACATGTTTGAAAACCATGCCATGGTCTCCCACACCGTACACAAGACGAATCCATGAAGAAAAATAGACAAGCAAGAAGAATATTTTTGGTGCAAAACTTTGAAAAAGAAATGATTTTTATGATTTTTCAAATGTTTTTGGATTTTTGAAAATTTTTGGATACGAAAACTAACGTTCACAAGTGAACGGGTCCAAAAAGCCAACGCGTCTCTCACAAAAAACCTTTAATCCTCACGAAAAGAGCCGGAAGCGGTGCCATTTTAATGTTTGGATTTTACTAGTTGAAAGTTCGTTTCTCGGTGTCTAATCGAATTGATTTCCGGTTCAAAGTGCGACTCAATTGTTCTTGGTGGAAATGAAAATGGTTTGGTTATCTATTACTAAGTAAAATGAAAATGTAAATTGCGATAAGTAAAAGGAATGCAAAAGGAATTCGAAAGGAATGTAAAAGGAATGCTGAAAGGAATGCTAAAAGGAATGCTGATAGGAATGCTAATAGGAATGCTGATAGGAATGCTGATAGGAATGCTGATAGGAATGTTGATAGGAATGTTGATAGGAATGCTAATAGGAATGCTGATAGGAATGCTTATAGGAATGTTAATAGGAATGCTGATAGGAATGCTGATAGGAATGCTGATAGGAATGCTGATAGGAATGCTGATAGGAATGCTGATAGGAATGCTAATAGGAATGCTGATAGGAATGCTAATAGGAATGCTGATAGGAATGCTGATAGGAATGCTGATAGGAATGCTGATAGGAATGCTGATAGGAATGCTGATAGGAATGCTAATAGGAATGCTGATAGGAATGCTGATAGGAATGCTAATAGGAATGCTTATAGGAATGTAAAACCCTTTTCCAATCAAGATGATCGGAATGTAAAAGGAATTTATAAAAGGAATGTAAAACCCTTTTCCAATCAAGATGATTGGAATGTTAAAAAGAAAGTCCAAATCGGAATAATCATAAAAGGGGCAAATCGGAATAATCAAAACCCTTTTCCGATTGGGTGATCGGAAAGAGGGTGTGCTGGTTGGAATGACAGATCGGAAAGATGCAATCGGAAAGGGGTTTTCCCTTTCCGATTTGTGTGGGATCCGAAAAGCAAAAGTAATAAGCTATGGAAAATAAGCTCAAACCAAAAACTTGTACGAATCAATAATTAAGCGAACAAAATAAGCATGAATAACAACTTTTCCAAACTTAAAATAAACAAACTTTTAGATCAAACCATAAAAAGATGAACTTTTTAAGCACGAAAACATTAATGAACAACACAGATCATATGTAATTCACACCAAAAGTAAACTAGAATCAAGAAAGGAAGATGAGAGATTAAATAACAAAAGTAAAGAATCAAGAACAAGAAATAAAAATTTACTTGAAAATTAAATGATTAGAAGTGCATAACAATTAACTAAAGTGCAAGAAATGAAATAACAAGTATGAAAATGGTGGAAATAGTGGTTTGTCAAACCACCCAACAACATGAAAATGAAATGGGATCAAACTATATATAGGGGTGATTAGGGAGGAGCTTAGGAAGCTTCCTCCCTCTTTCCTCTTTTCCTTAATTGCACACTTAAGTCCTTTTGTTCTCAATCTTTTGTTAATCTTGGACTTAATGACTTTGTCTCGGGATTTCTTTGAACTCGTCTCGACATTTCTTCATAAATAAGACTTGAGTTCTTCGGCTTTTAGTAAACTTCCGTCTTTTGACTTATTCTTCGATAAATCTTCAGAATTGGTCTTGGACTTCCGTTCTTTTTCCACTCTTGATCTTTCGATTTCATCTTTCGTCTTTTTTTCGATAAAAGCCCTTGAATGCCGTGTTTTCTCCACTTTTCACTTTTTCATCCTAAATCACAACAAAAACACAAACCACGCATAATTCCGACATAAATGACATAAAATACACGTTTTGGCTCGGTTATTATTGTAATTAAGTGGTAAAAAGGATGGGTGTTTTCACACCTATCAATGTATGATACCATTTCTTCTTGATCCCTTTGATTCATGAGAAGTTGTGTTGATACTCTAACTTTATTGGGATAATCATATATCAATGAGTCATGAGAAGTTATGTTTAATCCCTTAGTTTTATTTAGTTGGTGTGCTTTTTTAGTTTTGACTGTGTATTTTACAAGTTTTTTTTGGACTATCATAAATGATACTAATGTATCATATATGTTAAGTTGTCAACACATCATATATGATACTTATGTATCATATATGATAGTTTTTATGATACTAATGTTACTTCTTTCTAGAATGTTGTTTCCAAAGCAAGTGTGTGTTTGCAATTTTTTTTTGGACTATCATATATGATACATAGTATCATATATGATAACTTTTCATCTCATTTCATACATCTTATATGATACCTATGTATCATATATGATAGTTTCGTTTGTCATCCTTTACATGTTTTTCAATATGCTTCTGTTCATAAGAAATGGAATAAAAGAACAATACATATCAAACAAAAGATTCATCTTACTTCCATTTCATAATAGAAAATTCAACGGGTTACAAGTTAAAACAAGTTGAATCCCCAGAATGCGGTACATCCTACTTTACCGCCAGCAACTTGTCTTACCTACGATTTTATCCAAGTGTTTCCAATGGTACGTCAGGTGTAGGCGACATGACTCAAGGGTATTCGGACTAATGAATTCCTATTAACCGATCCACGATCTACGACTAGTTGACCCCAAGTTTAGAGCAACCCATCCTGGGCTCTCCTGCATGCCGCGTACTCATTTTCCCAATGGATAATCCATCTAACTTCTTCTAAACTAAATCAGTTCACTAATCTTTTTGCTAGCCTAATGTTCTAGTGGGTTTAGCGTTAAAGCTTATTAAGGTAGGCGACATGACTCGGGGGTAGTCAGACTAATGGATGCCTATTAACCGATCCACGATCTACGACTAGTTGACCCCAAGTTTGGAGCAACCAACCATGGGTTCTCCTGCATGTCGTGTACCCCTTTCTCAGCGGATAGGCTAAGCAAAGCACAAGTCTTTAAAACAAAAGTAAATCATTACAGACGAAATTAGAAATAAAGTCTTAAAACTGTTTTTTTGTTTCTGCCTTCTGAAGTGTTGAGATGCTGCTCTTGGCGACATCCCTTTGTTGTTCTTCCATCCTCCTTTTAATAGCATCGTTCACTACTTTGCGCTTTGTGGGTTGCATTTAGTATTTTGTAGCAAATTCGTATTCTTTCGTGCTTACGGCATTCCTCGAAGCATTCTTCTCATGTGTCAAGATCTTCGCTGCGAACCTGAATCTGAGTTTCAAGATCTCTCTCCTTTGTTCTTCTGGGTCAGTGGGGAAGTCTAACACCCATGTTTTAGCATTTTCCCCGTTGTAGTGCTCCATGTGCATCATGACAAAGATACCACATTTAATGTCATTTTGCAAGGTACCCCGGTTTGGTCTTATGATAGTATGCTTCATGAGTGATTTTGCTTTCTTGTGCTGAATGCTCTCTAGGTACATGGAGAACATTTTGAACTGCAATACAAGTCCAAATTTATCATATATGATGGTTAGTTTTTAAGCTTTTTAAGTTTTTAAATTTATCATATATGATGTGTTAGTTTTTCATATATGATGTTCAAGTTTTATCATATTATTGAGCTTATTGATTTAGTGACTTACCAGTAGGTCACAAAAGGTTTTGTATTTGGCTTCAAAGGTAGCCATTACTTGTGAATTGTCGATGATTGATACAGCTCCAGTTTGAGATTGAAGACAACCAAGTAATAGTGTTGATGAGAGATCACAGGGAAGAACGTCTGCAGAGTTTCATACATTATATTTTTTGTATCTATTGTAATTGATAATAATTTTTAATGGAATCAAGTTTTTACCAGTTCTATTTCTTTCATTTTCAGCAGTTCGTCATCTTCGCCCAATGTGTTTTGCATGTTTTCTTCAAAAGATTTGAATTTCTTGACAACGTCATACCTTCCATTCTTTGTCTTCCCATTAAACATGCTTGTAGTCTGTTTTGCGTAATCAAGAACAAGATACATATCTTTTTAGTTTCTGGACGTAATTTTTTTAATCATATATGATATAAGATAGAGATACTTACAATCATCCTTGACGTAAAGAATTGTTTCTTCCTTTTCCCGCTTGTGAGTGTGTCCTCTTCAAAGTTTAGGATCTGTGAGTAGATGTCGATCACTGGTGCATCCACTTTCAGACCCGGCGCTAGTGTCTCCAAGTTGTCTCTCGTGCATGCATGCCTCCTGTCTTTTGTTTCAAATATGAAATCTCTGCAAGGGAGAAAACATTGTTCAAGTATTTTTTTATCATATATATATATATATATATATATATATATATATATATATATATATATATATATATATATATATATATATATATATATATATATATATATATATATATATATATATATATATATATATATATATATATATATATATATATATATATATATATGATGCTACTTTAATGATAATGAATTTTTTAGTATGTTAGTTTTTACTTACAGGCCTTCTTTAATCATCGAGAAAAATCTCTCTCCGGTCATCAACTCATCTGTCGTTACCTTCCCCTTTGGTGGTGCTTTTCGGTTGATGTAGTTCGAAACAAAGAATCGCGATGGCTTTTGTTTTTTTTGCTGCCTTGTCTTCTTCCACCAGTTTTACTATCTCTTTCGGTGTTGTCTCAGGAGTCTTTGTTATCTGGGAGAATGATGGTGTCATTCTCTGAAATTTTCCTTGCTTTCCGCCTCTTGTTTTTCTTTTCGCCTACTCTTCTTCCTCCTGCTGTTTCTTTTGGCTTTCAGCAGCCTGGCGCTCTAACTCTAAGCAATACTGATCTAGGTATTCATCGAATTCAGGGTCATCATAAAATAAGTCAGAGGATGGAGCGTCGGGGACAAGTGTTTTCTCAAGCTTATACATCATTTGTTTATCTTTATCTGACTTTGGTTGGTTGACCAACTCTTGTTCTTTGACGGATTTGTCATTTACACGTTTTGTTTCTTTGACGACTTTGTCCTTTTGAGCATTTTCCTCGGCCTCTATTTGAATACTTTCGAGGGTAACTGGGATTTTCTCTAAAGTAGTTGCATCATCTTTTCTGCTGCCTTCATCCACAAATGTTTCTTGCCAGTCCATGAAGTCTACATCCAGTCCATCGTCATTCCCTTTCTTGAAGACCACCTGGTATTCTTTTCATTATCTAAGCAACATTTCACTCTCTCCAAACTTCTTTATGCCTTCTTTCTGTGCTTCTACAAGAATTTTTCTTGCATCATAGATTACTGCAAATCTGTCGAGAATCTTCTAAAAAAATTCTTGCCTTGAAATTATAAGAGTGTAATTTTAGTATTGTATGATTCTTGATCTCCATACAATATATGATACCATGTATCATATATGATAAGCATAAAGCATATATGATAGATCATATATGATACATGGATATCATATATATCTAAAAAATAGAGATCGAAGATGATGCATTTAAATCATATACGAAAATCAAATTTTTGTTTACCTCTACTGTTGCTGGGATTCTTTCTTTAATTGGTTCAACATAGAAATCATTGTTTTTGTACACATCAATCCCCATATGGAGATCATCCTCGTTGTACTCAGCTTGATGCTCTAGCTTCCCCAAACATTGAATTTTCATTTCTTCTTGTATTCTCAACTTCATCAACTGATCGTTCCAGCTTCTGATTGCTAGTCTTCTACGTTTAACGGCCATGTCTAGGAAGTAATTTGAGTCCAAGTACATCAGGTGTGAAAAAGAACAAGTGTGTTTTGGTTAAAGACAATAAAAACATACAAAGTAAGTTTTAAATTAAAAAAGTTGGTTTTACTTACACACAAGAAAGTAGCAGGTCCGTTGTACCATTTTTTCCACCTTCTTCGTTCCACTTGCTTTTTATTTTCTTCAGGCATTCTAGTATATAGGACGACCAATCGATCTCATTAATGTTGTGTTGCTCTCTAACCTTTTTCAAAATCTTCAAAAGGACTTTCCCACCAGAGTATAAGTTGCACATCGTGCCACCAAATAGCATAAGGAATTTCATTATGAAGTTGAAGTCTGTTGCCTTGGTCGACTGGATCCTTTTTTCAATTGTTGTTGGGCTTGGTCTTAATGTGTCGTATTTAGCCTTCCATCTTCGATGAAAGGATCATCGTTTTCCCTTTCCGGCATTTCATTAAGAGATATCGTCCCCATCGGAACACCAAGCATTTGTTGCACCCTTTCTCTTGTTATTTTGATCGATCCTTTGGGGAGTCTCAGTACCATGCTCTGCGGATGGAACTTCTCGACAACATGGTACAGAAGGTGTGAAGACATCTCGCCTATGGGAAACTCAATGTACCTCTCAAACCCGATTTGTTTCAAAAATTTCTTTCTCTCATCTGACAATCCCGAGGTTATTCGAACAATGATTTAGGCGAGCATCTTGTCAACACATTAGGGTATACCTTTGGCTGCTTCTGTTTTGCCGGACCTCTACCCTTCTTTTCTTTTACGAAAACCATATGGTAATCGCCGTCATCTTCTTGAGTTTCGTATCTTTTGTACTTGTTGCCTTTAGAAGGCGAAGGTTTAACAACTATCATCTTTGATGTGCCAACTGCATGTATAGGCGCGTTCTCTTCCTCATCGTCAGTTTCGATTCTCTCATCCATCAGCTCATCTTCTTCTCCTTCACTTGCTTCTTCCGGTGGAGGTGTTCCTTTTTTCTGGTGGTTTTTATGCCTCTACTATAGGGTTTGCTTTTGTCTTTTTGTCCCTTTATGTGGACGTTTTGCTTCCTGCTTTTGTTCCAATTTCCTTTTTCCGTCTTTTTTATCCTTCTTTTCCGCATCAGAAAAGCATGTTGTGTTGCAAAATAGATTGAAATGTGTTAGGAATATCATACATTATAAAAACATCATATATGATACATAAATATTTTCTTCAGAGTGTATGCTATATCGTATTTGATAAAATTATCATTAATTGTTACCTTTTTTTGTTTTTGAATGGTTGATGAAGCTGATCTTTGTTATTTTCTTCATCTTCCTGATCTTCATCATTCTCCTCGCTTTCACCCTCATCATCTCCCTCGTCTTACCCCTCGTTTTCCTCATCTCCCTCGTCTTCCCCCTTGTCTCCCTCATCTCCCTCGTCTTCCCCCTCGTGATTGCCCTCTGGCTATTCTTCATTTTCCTCATCCTCGTTAACTTCTTCTGTCTCGGGTTGTTGAGACTCGGGTTCTTCCTCTACATATTCTTCCCCGCTGCTGATTGTTTCGTCTTCTGACCCACTTTCTTCTACGTTTTTACAGAGCAAAGACGTGTTCATTAATGTATGTTTTTCCTAATGAAGTAATATGATACAAAGTATATTTTTCTTACCTTGTGTACTCTCGATTAGATTTTCCACTTTCTTTGTTCTAGCAGCCATTTTCTCTTTGCCCTTGGCTACAACATTTTTCTTTTTTTCTTTAGCTTCAGCGCCAGCTTTGGCCTTGCCCTTGGGTTCTTTTTCTTTTTCATGAACGGTAGCTCTATCCTTGATTTGTTTTATCTTCCTTACAACTGCAAATGAAAAAACTTATCAAATATGATACTTATTTTTACTATATTATTTTTTTAACTTCTTTTTAGTTGCATCAGTTTACCTGAGTTTCCTCCATGAGGTTATACTTTCTATTTTTCCTTTGTTGTAATTTGTTTATCTACAATAAAAGTGTAAAGATAGATAAAAGTACATCTGTTAATGCTATATATGATGCATGACCTATCAAATATAATTCATTAGTAACAAATATGACACATTAGTATCATTATGATACAACTTTTTCATATATCACATATCAAATATGATATATCATATATGATAAGTTTTTATCATATATGATGTATCATTTATCAACTATGAAATATTGTATAACGTATATGATAAGTGCTTATCATATATGTTTTTTAATCCTAATTTAGCTTTTTATTGCTTGTCAAATATCAAGCATGATATATCATATATGATAAGATTTTATCATATATGATGTATCATTTATCAACTTCGAAATTTTGTATAACATATATGATAAGTGCTTATCATATATGATGTTTCATTTATATCAACCTAGATGATTATATACACATGCAAGCAATATTAAAACATATAAAGTCAGTTAAAATTAAAAAAAAATGATGTTTTGTATGTTAGATCTATTATAATCAGCATATAATCATAGAAAAAGCACTATAAATTTTTAAAAAGCTAGAAAAAGCATAGAATAAGCAGAAAAAGCATAGAATAAGCTGAAATAGCATAGAATAAGCTGAAAAAGCATACAATAAGCATGAAAAGCATAAAAAAAGCAGTGATCTGTATTTTTATAGCTTTTTTTCCTTTTTTAGTCGTATTTTTTCTGTTTTGTTGGAAGAAGGCTCTGTTTTAGCCTCCGATTTCATCTTGAAGCTTGATTTTGGATCTAGATCTGTTTATTGAGATGTTTCCGGCGGTTTGGTGGGAAGAAGATTACGGTTATGGTGGTTGTGTGTGTTTTTTGTATGTGCGTGTTTTTGTGTGTGAATGAAATGACGGAAGAAATGAGATAGATAGTGGTATGTAGGGTTTGGGCAGTGTAGTGAAATTACTAAACTACCCTCCGTTTTTTTGTTTTTCAGATCTGGATGGTTGATCAAAATAGATGTACGACCTGGATCTGTCCCCTTGTATCTAAAAGATACAAGGTATCCAAAATAACTCAACTCATTAACTTTTAGTTTTATATTTTTGAGTATCTCAAAATAAAAATGATAAGACGAATGAGGAAAAAGTTCAACATACACCTTTAGTTTAGCATAAACTCAATCAACCAATCATAACCACCCATTTTTATCATGTAACAAAAAAAACTTGTTAATGAAAAGCAATGCCTAAAAACATTGTTAGTATTAATTAATCTTTAGTTTTGGTCACGACAAACTACAAAGACATTTATTGTCAAACATAATCATAAAACGAATTATCTAACAAACACTATAATCAAGGTAATAATCATTACAATAACATATCTTAATCATGCTTAGTGATCATAAAAGTGATTAGCCTTAAAACTCACTTTTGTCAAATGTAACAAAAGATTTTTAATAAACTTTATTTTTAAGAAAATCTTTTATTAAAATGAAAATGTAAATTTGAATATGGCATATTCCAAATGCCATAAGAATATCTTTTGAAGGTTTCAATAGCCTCAGATATTTCAAATTCACTAAAAGACAAAAGGGAGCGGAGTCTACTCTCCGCGGTTCCTTAAATACCTACGCGGTTCCCTATTGATAAGGAACCGCCTGGGTAGCTAAGGAACCGCCCCCAGATATCCGTTGGCATTTGTATATTATAAATAGTTGATCAAATATGCATTTTAATTAACCCTTTTTGGACATCTCTTTCAGCCTTCTTTCTCCTATCTAATCCTAGTCATTTGTAAATGATCACTTAATGTGTTAAGTATGTTTACTCATGATTGTCCTCTTGATCTCCTTCTTTACCTTATCCAAAGAGAAGATCACTCACATACTTGTGATGTGATTAAAGATGAAGCTTTGATGAAGATCACCTTATCCTAAAGATCTAGTCATGTTCATCATTTGTTTATTTGTGTCTTGTGTAGATCCAATGTATTTGTGAATACTTGAACTAGTTGTGTTCATCAAAGCTATATGTGAATACTTGGATTAGAGTTGTGTAAATCCTTTGTACATGTGTGTTCTTGGATTTGTGTTGTGTAGATCCAAGCTACATGTGTGTACTTGGATTTGTTTAGTTGAGTTGTAATAAGTTGTATCAGTTCTCACTAAACTATAAAGTGATGTGGTTGTGTCTTGTGAGTTCTCACTAAATTATAAAGTGATGTGTAGTTGTGTTGTGTGAAGTTCTCACTTAGATTAAAAGTGAAGAGTCGTGAAGATTGGTTCTAGCTTTCGATTAGAACTCGACATCTAGCCTTGTGTCAGAAAATGGTGAAGTAGGCAACGTTGTGAAGATTGGTTCTAGCTTTGGACTAGAACTCGACATCTAGCTTTGTGTCGTAAAATGGTAAAGTGGGCAACGTTGTGTATATTGGTCCTAGCTAAGATTAGGTCTCGACATTTAGCTTAGTGTCGGAAAATAATGTAAGCGACGTTGTAAGGTTTTCTCCGCCAAGAAGGGAGCTTGTGGATATAGTGGAAATCTCGAGTAAGGTGTACTCGAGGAGTGGAGTAGGAACGAGGATAGAGCCTCGTTGCCAAACCACTATAAATCTTGGTGTCTTCCTTCTAGGTTCTTTCTTTCCTTACTCATTAGTTACATTCATTATCATTATACTTACTACATATTGTTAATGCATTAGAATTGAACCTAATCATTATGCAACTAGCTTTCAAGTAAAAGATAGTTTTAGCACTCACCTAATTGAAAGGAATTTTAATTAGGAGATAAATCGATGAGAAACTATTCAACCCCCCTTCTAGTTTCTACAATTGGTATCAGAGCGATGGTGACACAAGATCTTTGAAGTATATTGTACTTTAAAACTTGGATCGATCCATTGTCTCCTCAAGTTAGAAGGTTAAGTTGTACTAAAGTTTTTCTTTGGTCAAAACTATTTTTTGTTGAAAATAAGCCTTTTAAGTTGATAATATTGCATCTCTTTTAGATCAATAGTATTAATGCATTTTAGATTTACTCTTGAAATGCATCTACTAGTTTGCATCTTGTTATGTGTAGGTACTCATGAAGATAAATCATTCTATTGATTGTGGATTGAGTTACTTACACTTGTAGAAGACTCATCTTCTTTGATTTCCAACATCATTGAATGATGACATCAAGATGGGTGGGAGTGATACTAGTCCTTGAAGACTTAGTAGTCACTATTAGTCATAGTTGGGCTTTGCATTGGTTCCTTGAAAGCTTGGAATGCAATTTGTGGCCAAGGTACGTTTTCATTCTTCCACGCGCCCTATTGATCATTCTTTTGATCATTATTTGACTATATGCTTGTTCTTGGCATCCTTGCCTTGACATTTGTTTGTAGTTTGTGATTCTTCCCTTTTTCCCTCTCAAACCTTCATTTCTTGGATACTTGACTCACTATGGAGATGTAGGGTGAGTTAGTAGAAGCTTAAAGTATCAAGCATGATTTCCATGGTTTGCACCCCTACGTTTAGTAGGCCCAATATCATGTGTAACTTGTGCAATTAAGCTCATCTCTAGGATGATTAGTGAATCCCTAGAGATACAAAACTACTTCATTAAGTTGTAGGTGGATTTTACACATTTGGAATTGAAATATTCCAAGGATATTGTTATTGTTAATCCTATAAATAATTATCCGATCATATGGGAGAGAAAGTGAATCTATACTTTGCTCATGTTTTGAAATATAATAAGACTACTCTTGAAAATGATCTTATTCTATGCATCAAAATTGCTTGGTATAATTCATTACCAAATCCATTTAGACTTTCGCCGGAAAGGCACGTCCTAAACCACAATATATGACACAAGCTCTTCGTCTCCTCGATTTGAAGAATGTCATTTGTCTCTTGAGCATTGTTCTTGGTCTTGATTCACTCCTCTTTGTTCTTTTGCTACGAGTAGTCGTTTGTTCGCTTCGTTCTTTTCCTATCTCGATTCAACTCATAATCCTTCAACAAGGCATTATTACTTAGTGTTGTGGTGTTCCAATGATTTCCTAAAGGCTTAAGATGTATTTTTAAGTACTTTAAAAATTTTGGTTTTCAAAAATTCTTTATTTTTCTTTGATAAAAACCGACCACTTTAGGCGGTTCCTTATCAAGCGCGGTTCCAATGCGCGGTTCCTTATCGATAACGAACCGCGGGCAGAATCTTCGCTAAAGTGCCAGTTTTATTAAAATAACCATTTCAAACAAAACCCTCTCTCTCCTTCACACACACAGCTGACGAAAATACCCTGTTTTCCACCATTGTTGTTTTTCCAAAACCTTCGATTACTCAAGATCAATTGATTTCGATTTGTGGGTTTCACTCATCCTTCATGAAAGATCAATTATATGTAAGTCATTTCTTTCAATTTCATCTAATTTGTTCTAGGATTCATACATTCATAATTGGGGCTTTTTAAAATTGACATTGAATTAGAACCTTACTAGGAATAAGAGTTGACATAGTATTGTTACTATGATTCCTTAGGTTCACATTCATTGAGATTTCACTATAACCCACTTGTAGAACAAATCCGAATTTTGACTAAATAATTTTGATTAATTGATGGAATTGATATGAACCCATGAACAAGTTGGTAATGGTATTGTTAAATGCTTACCTAAAAATCTTGTTTTGAAAAACTAATGTTCAAGTTCATTATTGATCTTACATGGTCAATGTGTCATTATTGATGATGAACTTGGTACATTGTGAATATGAGAATGATAAGGATTAAACCTTGGTTTGTCAAGAGATTGATTAAACACATTCTCATCTTTTTTATTTTTGGTTTATATGTAACATATGAGTAATTGAGGAAATACCTTTGTGTTTATTTAGGTACTAATCATGCCTTCGGAATTTCAACAAGACCACCAATACACTAGAAAATATATGCCAAACCTTTCCAAAATGTGTGCTTCCCCTCAACTCACAAACACCTATTCCTCACTCCAAAAACGTTGCTTTCACGAGGGTAGAGTTGTCAAAGAGGATATTGAGGGATATATATATATATATATATATATATATATATATATATATATATATATATATATATATATATATATATATATATATATATATATATATATATATATATATATATATATATATATATAATATATATATATATATATATATATATATATATATATATATATATATATATATATATATATATATATATATATATATATATATATATATATATATATATATATATATATATATATATATATATATATATATATATATATATATATATATATATATATATATATACTCGATCGATGTTCATAGAAATTGGGTTTGATTGTTTGTTGGACATCAAAGAGGATATATATCCCGAATTTATCTTAGAGTTCTTTAGCACATACTCTCTCATTTATGATAATGGCGTAGTATATGTTAGGTTCATCCTTGAAGGTCTACTCATTAAACTCTCTCTTGAAGACTTTGGTCAAGCTCTTCGTGTTCCATTTGTGGGCACTTGTCGATTTACTGATAAATGGAAAGTTGATTATCTTCTTGAACCATTCGACTGTGCTCTAGATGAAAATGAAGAGATTGACCTTGACTACATTCTTGATGTCATTTGTAAAGAGCGTAGTGGAAACGTTGTAAGAAGCCTCCACTCTAGCAAGCGTCGAGTAAAACGCTATGAGGTTCTCTTAAGCGACCTAAATGATTGTATGGTCCATTGAGCCGACATCCTTAGGGAGAATGTATTTTGTCTTGGCGGAAAACGGGATCATATTCTGGCGTGTATGGCGCACATGTTATGTTGCAGCGCTACCAACGCCAAGTACAATCTCTCATACTACATCACTTGATGAATCACTTATGTTCTTTCCAAACCTAAAACAAATCTTCCCAATGTCATGCTCCTTACTCGCCTTCTTAAGAAGGTTGGTGAAGACTATCCCGACATCAACATTTCTCGCTTTCGTTCGGCCGAACGTGTCATGCTACCAATCCAAAAGGTACAAACACGAAAAGCTAGAAGTGATCGAGGTTCGAGAAAGTCTGATCCACAAGAGTCCGATGATGAGGACTTTGATATGTTACCAAGTGATGGTGGTGGCGTAGGCACAAGTGCTCATGTTGGTTCTTCGAGTAACTCCCACCCATCCATGGACACTTTCATGGAAGGGTTAGAAGAAATCATCCCTCCTCCTCACTATGCTACTAGTGGACTTCCCGAAAACTTCGGTCTTGAGGATGTCTACCGAGCTAATCTTAAAACCCAAGGTGACTCGTATGATCATCGAGTGGAGTCAAGAGGA